>LPNX010635135.1:148861-236357 GCA_001517045.1 Pseudotsuga menziesii
TGCTGAACGGAAAAACATAACTTGAGTTGAAATGACTAGATGTATGCTTTATTCTAAAGGATTACATAAAAAAAAATTGGGCTGAAACTGTAAGTTGTGCAAACTTTATTTTAAATCGAGTTCCTACAAAAGTCATTAAGCATGTTACCCTCAAGTAAAAATGGAATGGCCGAAAACCTGATATTAGTAACTTTAAGGTGTTTGGTTGTGAATGTTGGGCTCATATTCCTGATGATAAACGAAAAAAGTTAGATCCCAAGTCTCACAAATGTATATTCATTGGTTATTCTGAGGATTCTAAGGCTTACAACTTATTTGATACCCCTACTCAGAGTGTTATCATCTGAAGGGATGTTCATGTCAGGTGGAAGATGCAGCTCTCAAGTGTATGAATGTAGTGGCTCTATCGTTTCTTCATAGGTAAAGAGAAATGTATTCTTTGATGGAGAAGACTCTATCAGATGATAAACACAAAAGAAGGTCGCAACACAAAACTTCGGCGTGAAAGGATTAGGGTTAATAATATCGTTCTATACCTCAATGCACAACATGGTAAAGAATACACTCAACAAAAATCTCAAACTTTCCTCAACCGAGATTGGACCATGCATGAGAACACATATGGCAGACTGGCAATGGGCAGGCAGCTTGAAATACAACAAAGGTTAGAACAGAGGTCTGGCAGGCAAACTGCCAGGACTAAAATGTAGCCAGGAGTTATGGCAGGTAGATTGGCAGGCATGCAGGCAAGAGTTATGGAGCTCTAATACCACTGTCAAGTGGAATAACTCCTGAATTCATATTATTTCTCCATAGAATGCCTTTATTTATACATCTATGATGACTCTTGGGATCACACATTCGAGAGTCTCTTCATATTCCTAATATTTACAATAACGTATAATCCCAACGGATTATATTCCAACAGTTCACTTTGTTGAAGTATCTTCACCACCTGAGTCTGTAGAACCTCATGTTACACCGAATATCCCATAGTCTCTTGTTACTCCTATCTCGGTTTCTTTTTCCAGTTCTATTCCTGTTGTTGATCCTAGTTCACCCTCTTCTTCAATTATTCCATCTGAATGTATTGAAGCTAAAGAAACTGTTGTTTCCTCTAACCTTCCTATTTGGGCTCAAAAAAATCTTGAATCTATAGGTAGTGAGGTTGGTAACCCTTCCGACCCTCGTAGAAATATATCTAAGTTTTCCCTTATGACCAAATTTTTGGCCATAGATGATCCTACCTCTTATGATTAAGCTCAAGGTAAACCTCAATGGGAACAAGCTATGACTGTTGATTATGAGTCTCTTATGACAAACAAGACTTGGTCTCTTGTTCCTCTTCCTGTTGGTAAGAATTTAGTTGGTTGTAAATGGGTTTATAAAACTAAGTTCACTGCAGAAGGACATATTGAAAAGTATAAAGCTAGTTTAGTTGCAAAAAGTTGTAATCAACATGGAGGTATAGATTATAATGAAACTTTTGCTCATGTTGCTAAAATGAATACAATAAGAACCATTCTATCTATTGCTTCATCTTATAAATGGGGAATACACCAAATGGATGTTAAAAGTGCTTTTCAAATGGTGATCTTAATGAAGAAATTTATATGCAACAACCTCTTGGTTTATTAATACTAAATCATCAAATTTAGTATGTAAATTACACAAGTCTTTATATGGTCTCAAACAAGCACCTAGGGCTTGGTATGATAAAATTGATGCATATTTTTTGAAGAATAGTTTTAAGCGTTGTATATCTGATCCAAATTTGTATGTTCAAAACTTTGGTACTAATATTCTCATTGTTGTTTTATATGTAGATGATCTAACCATCACAAGCAGCCAACTTACATTAATTCAAAATCTAAAAAGTGATATTCAAAATCAGTTTGAATGATTGACCTTGGTTTATTGCATTATTTCTTGGGTCTTCAAATATGGCATATGGAAGATGGTATGTTTCTCTCTCAGCCAAAGTATGCTACAAACCTGTTGGCTCGTTGCCATGTGAGTGATTGTAAATCTGCTCCTATGCCATTTCAGTCTGGTGTAAAGTTAACTGTTGAGTGTACCACACTGCTTGTTGATGCTACTCTTTATCATCAGCTTGTAGGCAGTTTTATATATTTAACTCACAACCGACCAAATCTCTCTTTTATCATCAGTTTAGTTTCTCAATTCATGCAGCAACCTCATGAAAGTCATTGGCAGGAAGCCAAGATGATTCTGAAATATTTACAGGGGACATTACACTATGGTGTTTTTTATTCACGCAGTACTATAGTTTCACTCTCTAGTTACACAGATTCTGATTGGGTAGAATATAGAGCAGCTAAAGAAGCAGTTTGGTTATGGCATCTTCTTACAGAGATTTGGCTGGCTCTGAAATCATCCACTATGTTGAAATGTGACAATTAGGGTGAAATCCAACTTGCTTATAATCCGGTATATCACTCCAAGATAAAACATCTCGACCTTGATGTTCATTACATTCACGGACTTGTGGAAGATGGTATTCTTTTTCTTCGGTATTGTCCTACCAAGCAGCATGCATTAGATATCTTCACCAAATCCTTCACCGAGGCGAAGTTTTTGCATCTTCGTTCCTTGCTTGGAATGCGGGAAGTTGTCATCAAGGGGGAGCAGTAATGACTCCTTCTTTCCTTCGTGTTAGTGTGGACCCTTATCCCAGCCATTATTAAGGGGGAGTGTTGGAATATATTATATTCCTTGGAAGGTAATAATGTCTTTGTATTATGTCGAAAGTTGTCTACAATCTTATCTAAAAGAGTAATACATTCAACCCATAGTTATATGGTGTTGTATTTTCTTGTGTAGAGTATTTTTCCATGGTATTGTATTAAGATATGTCATTTTGTAGAATTATATTATCCCACATGCAATATGTGAGAGTAATTCCTCCTTATCTCTTAGTATATAATAGGGTCAAGTGATGTAGTAGTGGTACTATTGTGACACTGGTGTACATCATCTATATTCTTTGGGGTATTTGTGCTTTGCTCTCTTGTAATATTGGAGAAGACATTCTGGAGATAATAGAAGACTACCTTCACGTGGATGTATCCCATTAGGGTGAACCACGTATATCGGTGTTCTCTTGTCATTTTCTTTTCCTGTTCTTATCTTTTATGATATGTTGTTGGTTGCTTAGATAGGTTAACTAGTTTAGCTTGAATCTACTATTCTAACAATTTTATGATAACCACTCTTCAAATATATCTTTGAAAAATACTTTAAACCACTCAAAAAATACATCAAATCATCAATGCGTGGTAAAGTAAATATGTATATGATAGTAATCTTTTTTATTGCTCAGGATTCACTGCACATATGCCATCCACCATCCTTCTTTGGGGTAAGTACAATGGGTACTACATAAGTACTCCAACTTTATTTCACAAAACCTTTATCCATTATCTCATGCACCTGATGTTTGATCTCTTCATTCTCTTGAGGAGTCAATCTGTAGGCTTCCTTATTAGGTAAAATTGCACCAGGTATTATGTCAATATGATGACAGCTAATACTTCTCATAGGAGGTAAAACATTTGATAACATATCCACAATAATATAAGCTTACTCATCAAGCAAAATTTAAACTTCAGCAGACAAATCATCTAAATTTGTAGAAGTTAAAATTACCTTTGGTTTGCAAACGAGGGAAAAATGCAGTCCTTCTTCTTTCTTGACTTCTTGTAACAACTCCTTCCCAGCAATCAACAAAATATTGGATCCTGAATCTTCTTGGATTGCTTCATCTTTCATAGGTAATAGTGTATTCTTCATTCCATCCTTTTCTAGTAAATAAAAAATTTTCCTTCCATCATGAACAACTTTTTTGTCATATTTCCATGTCCTCCCTAAGAGTATATGGCACCATAAGAATTATATCACATAATACCGCATCTTTATACTTACCAATTTGAAACTCCACATTGCATTGCTCATTCACGAGGAGCTGATGTCCTTTCTGCAACCAGGACAATTTATAAGGAGTGGGATGTTTCATCTTCTTTAATCCCAACTTTTCTACCATCTCAATGGAGACCAAATTATCTGTACTACCACTATCAATAACCATATTAAAACACTTCCCTTGCGACTTTCACTTAGTCCTGAACACAATCTTCCTTTGAGATGGTTCATGCACTTTCTTCTCTATTTTCACTAACACTCTCTTAATCATAAGATATTCTCCAAGTTTCCCAGGAGGATTATTGATCTCTTCTTCTTCATTGGAATCCTCATGATCTTCAGCAATATTTGTATTCCTATGAGTTGTAGGGTTTTTCTTTGGGAACTCCCATGACATGTGTCCAATCTCACCACATGTATAGAATTTCACTTCTCTACTTCTGCCTCTTCCTATAGCATTAAACCTTCCTCCTCTGAATCCTCCTCTCTGGGGTGACTGGATACTAGAACATTTTGTCTCATATTTAGGAGTCTAAAAATTATCTCCACTGTTTGGAGATCCTTTTCCTCTTACTGTACTTCTTCCTTGATTCTTATGGTTATGTTTTCTTAGTAGCTTCTCTTCTACCCTTGAGGATGCCTGATTAGCATCTTCAACATTATTCAAATTCAACAAGCTGATCTCATCTTGTATCTCATATCTTAGTCCATTTATATATCTAGCCACTCTTTCAATGTTCCCTTGTGTTTTTCCATCTCTAATACTCAGCTTAAAGAATTCTTCTATGTATTTTTTAACAGTCATACCCTTTTGTCTAAGAGTATGTAGCTGTCTAATGAGAATCAACTAATAATCCTTAAGCATAAATTGACTTTTAATTTTATCTAACATTTTATCCCAATTTTTTATTTTGGACTTACCTATTCTTTCTCTATGGATATGAAGTTCATCCCACCAAATAGATGCATATCCTTTTAGTCTAGTCGTTGCATATTTCACCTTCTTTTCATCCTCAATTTCTTCAAAATCAAAGTACCTTGCTAGAGTATTGATCCAATCCATGAGTTCTTCGACATTCAGGTTACCTTCATACATGGGAAATTCTACTTTAGTCATGTTATTAACTTTTACATGCGTCTTTAATACCTTCATTTCTTCAGCAATATCCTCTTTGTCTTCTTTATTTTATTCTCCTTCATCGCTGGTATCTATACTTTCTAAATTTCTTCTCTCTGTAGCCTCCATCCTAGCATGTAGTTGTTCTAATTCCCTTTGTTTCTGTCTCCGTAGCATGTCTTCCTCAACCACCTCCTACTATTACTCCACATGCTCGTCCTTGTCTTAGAAGCATCCTTCTATAGGCTCTGATAACTTGCTCTTATACCAAAACTGATGGCAGGTAAGAGCTAGCAGGCCTAAACTGATCCTTATCAGCCTAAACTGCTAATAAAAATCTTCTTCTGCAACTCCAATTTCGCAAGCTTGATTCCACAACCTCAGTTTTGCAACTTAATTTCCACAATTGAGTTTTCGCAGCTTTAACAAGATTGCACCTTTGCATTGCGGAAACCATTCTCGACTGTTGATATCTTGTTGATTCTTCCCTTTCTGTTGATCTAAGATCAAGTGCAAAACTTCACTTTATATTTGCGGATCTATTATCTCCTGTACACTTTTCTTTTGCAGAATTCGTCCACAACTGTATATCTGTCGAAGTTACAGATTTTTAACTTAGATAATTACAGATGAATTGATCATAGAAACTATCAATTCATTCATGTTGCATTCGTATGAATAAATCTCTATATTAGTGGTTTGTCTAAACAATTCTATCAATAATAAAGATTCATACACACAAAGAATTACAAATACTTCTGGTTATTGAAAACAACACAAAGAATACACAAATATTCATGCAGAGACTATCACTCTATCCTTCATTTCATTAACCACACTACACACTGCACATTTCACACTCTCTTACTGCTCACTCTCATGCTCGCATATTAATTACATTCGATAATTAAATAGAACTCCATCAATCCTATCAGATATGAAACAACGGGATCTGAACTCCTAAGAAAGTAAATCTACAACCAACCTATCTTCGAGCAACCTCTTGAAAGATCCAAGGATATCAGTAGCAATTTTCCATTATTATAGTCAAACAAATCCTATCTACAACTAACCTTATACTTCTAGAAATGATTACATGAAAGCAGAATGAAATAGCATTTCCTACTTAACCAGAAATCAAAGGACTTTGACTCGATGCTCCTGCATCAGTGAATTATGAGTACAAACTAGTTAACTGTGGTAAACCTAATATATACTCCTACTAGGTAATATATAATTTATATTTGATCTCAATAATCCAAAGAAAAATACTTATAAATTCCAACCATAAAAAACTTTGTTAATATAATGGCTAGTTGAAGCTAATGTTGGTCTCTCATGACACGTTAGTGGCAATGCAAACCTTGAAAATCATCAATTTTTTAATTTGGATGGATGATTCAAGATACTTACACAATGGATTTCAATATGGTGCAAAAGGATGAAATGTATAAAAATGAATTAGCTTTCCAAATATATATTTTTTATTTACAGAGATTCTTTATAACTAGCTAAAATTTGTGTTTTCCAAACATTGGTATGTTAAGACTCATGTGAAATTTAGTGTATATGTGTTTGTTAGTGCAACGATGTAATTTTGCTACAAAAATTTATAAGGATGTAGAGAACACATTGATATAGTGCATGGATATTTTTTAAAAATTTATATTCTTAATTTTAAATATTTTAATTGGGAAAGCCATCCTATCATTGAAATGACAAGGACTTTAGTCATTGCAGCCTAAAGGGGTCTTAACATTATCAAGCATTTTATTTTCTTTTTTTTTATATTGTTGGTCTTAGTGTGTTCTAGTGCATCGTAAATTTTTTGTTAAAAATGCTTAAAAAAAGTTATAACAAAAACAAAGCCTGTGTTTTTTTAAGATTCTAGTATATGTCAAGCGGAAAATATATTAAATTAGTAAACACTATTAAAGTTTTTATTTACTTATTATATTTGTAATCTACACAATTGACTCTATATGTGTTTTTACTTTCATTGACAACATATGTGTCTATCTTATAGAAAAATAATGTCATAAACAAATATGTATAAAGGATATTCTAAAAATAAGAATTTTTCATGAATTTGCAGTCCAAACCACCAGGTTTGTCATTCAAAACCTAAATCCAAACCAACCTAGTCAGAAAACAAGTAATTTTCCCACCTATAAAATCCAAACCTAAAAAAAGTGCACATGCACTCTAAAATCAAGCATGAAGCATGTGCATGCTTTTATAATTAAAAAATATGCTTTATTATTTTGTCCATAACTTCCTATCTAGGCATCATTTTTTCAAGTTAATTAGCTCGTTGGAAAGGCATTGAATACATATACATGATTATATCATTATTATTTTATTCTTATACAAAAAAAATTCGTATTTAATAAAAATAATAGAAAACAAATGTTTAGTTCATAATCGATACCTCAAACCACTACATAATCACTCTAATAACAATATTTGGTGTTCAATGGTATTCCTGTGTTCTTATGAAGTTTTTTAAATAAGGGATAACATTTAGGAACATGGATATTTTAAGGGGAGGAAAAATATGTAATTAGGCTCCCAATGAATCTCTATGTCTCTTACACCATGAAAAAGGACTCAAACTATCACACGAGCCATTCAAATGGGATGTTTTTCCTCTAAGATAAGCATGATGGCTCCCATAATGCCTTGGATAGTAGGGATGGGTGTAAAGGTATTAACAATGGGATTGGGAGGAAAATAATACATTCAATCCCTATATGAAGTCTCTAGGGACCAAAGACCTTAAACACGTCCTCAAACAAAAAAGCATGCACTGTATAAGATATCAGTGTCCTTAAAGTGGGATATGAGCAACGTTATGCAATTTTGTCCACTAGGAATGGGTATTGGACCATACTTGGATAATAAATTGAGGGATAAGATTCTTGATGTAATGGGAAATGATCAAGGCCATGAAATATAGCATACACCCTTTAAAGTGGATATTTGGCATCAAAGATGGATATGAGCACAATCAATTTTTTTTGCATAGTGGGATGGGTTTCAAGGCCTTGAATGGATTCATCAGAGGAATTCAAGAGCCTTTTGTAGGTCTCTTAGGGGCTTGAGAATGATGTTCCAGTGAGGAAGACCATGTGTTTTTCTCTAAATACTCACCATTAAGGCATCCAGATCCATGAACAATGCATTCAAGCACCATGCATGACTTCCTATGGTTATCCATGGTGCTATTTTTTAGTACTTGTGTCCTTTTGCACTCATACATGGTAAATGGAGGAAGATTCAACCATCATCACTAAAGGATTCTTCCATCCATCAATGATTAAGAAGGTTTCCTCCACTAAACACACATAGCCTCGTAAGAGTATCATTAGCTTATGATTGAGAATGTCGATGACATTAGGTAATTTTGAGTAGTATGTAGGTGTCTTAGGTCCATGTAAATGGAGTTCCATAGAATTTAATACCATATTTTTGTCCCTAAAGAAACCTTTTAGGCATCCAAATCCATGAACAATATTTCCAAAGCACCATCCATGGAACTATGTATCTAGGTCTTGTGGCCTTAGGGACATCAACATGCTCAATAGACAATGCCTTTAACCCTAAAATTAATGTTGAGGTATCCAAATCCATGAACAATTCCTCAAATCGCCTCATGAATTCATAAGGGTATCCATGACACTTTGTTCTATGCTACATTTATCATCCTTTCATATGGCGGTGGTGTATTTATTACTTATTTGAGATTCGGAGTTCTAACCGATGCATTATCCAACTTAGTAGTGGCTTCTTGTAGCCCTCCATCGTCCATCAAAGATGCCCAAGACCGTGCACTTTCATAGAACAACTTCACACATTCCTCCTCATATGTTCTAATCTCAATAA
Source organism: Pseudotsuga menziesii (assembly GCA_001517045.1). NCBI lineage: Eukaryota > Viridiplantae > Streptophyta > Pinopsida > Pinales > Pinaceae > Pseudotsuga > Pseudotsuga menziesii. Next base: position 157,806 of record LPNX010635135.1, read on the forward strand.
TGGAAGCTTTAGATTTTACAACTTGGTAATCTTGTACCTCATGTGGTGTACTTGGAATCAATTGGGTTTACAAATCATGAATTTTCTCCCTCAATCCATTAATAACTTTGTTCAAACTTGACATATTGCATTTGAGTTGTATTTCTTTTTCCATTTCAATTTTCAGGACTTCACGGCAAATAGTCTCTATATCTCTTTGCAGTCTTTATCTTTGCTCAAATACTTAATCACACTCCTTTTGAATCTCCTTATATCTATCTGTGAGTTGTGTGTTCTTTGTATTTTTCTTCAGCTCTGTATTTTGCTTCAAGAAAACCCAATCCTTCAGTACCTTCCCACACATCTATTTCCTGGCACTGTAATGCTCATAGAAGTAGTGTCACAACATGTGGTGGAAAACTAAAAATGTGTTGAGACATTGGTTTTTGTCCTTCTGTTGAATCAATTAGTGTTGGTGTTGTTGTATCCTTTGGTTCATATGTGAGTTGTATTCCTTCCAAGACTTCCTGCAACACACCGATTTGGATTGTAATTCCTTCATATAGTTTCAATTGTGCATCAACACATTTCCTCCAAATTTCCTCTATGGTGTCTTTAAATCTATCTATTAGGATCTTGACATCATATTCTGTTAAAGCAAGCATTGTAAGTTTTTCATGATATTTTATCTTGGTCTTCCTCCCTGTTGGTGGTTCTAAAACTTTTATTTTTCCTTTGATCAAGGGACTTAGTCATGCCACACTTGAATCCCTTCCTTGGTATTGTGACAATGATAGATCGTATTTTGTTCCACCCACTTACCTTCATCCTCCTATATCATTAAATTGTTCTTCAACTTGTGTCATTTTCCAATCCTTACCTTGCTCGTTCTTTTTCTTCTTTTCTTGAGTTGTAGGATATGCTTGTTACAACATACGTTGTAATTGTTCCTCGATAGGAACCGACACTTTCCACTCCTCTAACCATTCATGAATAATTTCACCACTATGTTTGTCCATGAACTTCTAATGCATTGTTATCCATTCTTTATTAGGGTCCCTCCAAACACAAATATACATATGTTGTGGTGTTTCCTTAAAGTGAATAATGTCCTTAAAAATATCTACAACCCAAGGTTCGATTCGAGGAACCTTCCTAATACTAAATTGAACAACTTCCTTATAAAGGTAAAATATAACATTAGAATCCCATTGTCAATATTGATTGTTACTAACCCATAACGACACAAACCATGCAGCCACAGGGAAACCGGGCGGTAACTTCACAAGAAGAGAGTTTATAGGCTCTTCACACACAACTAAATCAATCAATAGAAACAACCATGAATAATGGAATATATTACCTTCTTGCACATCTCGAGAACCACTTGAAAACTCATTCAGCAAGAACATTTTCCAATTCATTTAAACACCATCAACATACTATTCTACCACTGTAATCATTCTAGAGAAGGAAGTTGGTTAGGCCGAAATTTCTGTAATCACAAATCGAACATCTTGATCATTAATTGAGGATACATCATAACCTCGATTTCTCTTCTTCAACTCATATCTTTCCTTCATTTTATTAGTGATTTTCTAGTCCTTCTCCTTACCCCAAAAATATGTTATTGGATCCACTCATTGAGTATGAAGACCTGCGATTCTCTCTACTAGATCTATATCAATTGAGATTCACCTATCTAGCCACAAAAATCCACAACAAAGCCATAGTAATAGTAGTTTTACACAGGAATTGACTTCAGCACTCTAACCAATGGGGGATCTTCAAAAGGCCTAAAATGCTAGATTTATCTAATCTTAAAGCCCACTCTAGTGGCTCTATGATACATGATCCTCCTTGTGCATTGGGTACCACCCCCAAATATTTATTTGGTTCAAATTTTGGAAAATTTGACTTGTATACCGAATCATGGTCTGCATATTTTAAATTTACACCATCCCCATCATATCTCCCACCTGCAAGGCTCTTGGATGGATTTATGGGATGATCAATGAGTATTTACAATCCTTTAATAGATGAACCGATTTTGCATTCTTCTTTATTGGTGGTATGTACTGTTGTAACCCAAATGACATTGCAGATGTAGAATCCGCTACATCATTTTTCTGTTTGCTTCTTCTCTCATGGCTCGATGGATGGGGTTTCCTTCTTGTAGTATTCCTCGATGGACCAAGAAAGACTATGGGAATATGCTACCTGACCACTTATGTTTCTCCTTGAGGTCTTGGCAATCATACACCATGAAGTCTTAGATGCTGTCATATAGTTACCTTTCTTGCATAACCTTTTGCATAGCAAATTGTTCTTTGACTCTTCTCTTCTCTCTCTTTCTCTGCAATATGTAATGCACTTTGAACTTGTCTTCTCAAATTTATTTTCCACATGGATTACAACCCTTTCCTGAATAGGTTCTCTTTCTGAATCATAAAGTATACGATGAAATTCGATTAATGAATCTTCATATTTAATTAATTCTAAACAACTCTTCAAAAAGCTTCTTAAATAACTTACATTTCCTTGATATTTATTTGGGATTGATCGATCAAAATGGGGTGTCATGTTGTAGACAGGAACTTCATCATATACTGGAGGTGGAACAAATGTTGATTCTCCCTTTTGTTTCAACATAAAAAATTTCTTAGCTTTAACGAAAAACCTCCCTTTCTTTCTGAGCATCTAACAATACTGGTCGTTGTACAACTAGTCTAACTCTCGGGTCACTCTGGTTACTAGGTATTCCTTTGTCATCCCCTATTGCATATCCTCCTTATGTAACTACAATTATAGTAGGTTATTTCTCTCTTGGTTCTAATTATATCTTCTAATCATTTTTATTATAGTTTTGGTTTCAGACAATCTATGGCAAACTGTCCTAGTTGTCCATAGTTGTAACAAATTACCTAGCCTCTACCTCAACCAAATCCTCCTTGTACTTTTCCACAAAATCCACCTCGTGACTAATTAAACTATGCACCACTTCCTTTAGCCTCCTTTCATATGATATTCATTTGTTGTACGTTATGTGAGAAACTGATATGCATGTAATGCTTTTCATCATGACCCACTGATCTACAAACATTATAAAATAGATTCTTTGAAGTCATTACAAATTTTTACAATAGATGGAATTCCTCTGGCCGGTTTCCTCTATTTTGAAAATTTCCACACAAGGATCCAACTCTATTGTTCAAAGGCTTAGGATCTCCTACAACCATATATTCCTAGAACATTGGGCATTGATCCTTATGGCGTCTCTTTGTTTTACACCTCGTACACCATACTTATTCCCTTATGTATTTTCCCTTCTTAATATATTGAATTTGTAAGGACAAATTTTCCAGATGTGACTGGATCTAAGCCACACCCGCACCAGTCTCTCTAATAAGTGATTCTTCTAGCTTCATAGAGAGCTCAAGGGCCTCAGTATGCGATGTAATATTCGGTTCCATCAATGTAACCCTAATATGTGGCAATAATGTGGCTATAAACCATTCCTTATGATGAACAATGGTCATCTAAAAACTCACAAAATCCATCAACATCTTAAATCTTTGGTCAAAGTCCCACACAGATTGAGTAGTTAACTACTTGATTCTTTTAACTTGGTAATGCTTTGGGACTTAGAATTCAGCTTCCAAAACTCATTTGTTAGTGCATTATTAATTTTTGCTAATGTTTTTTGTGGTGTTCTGGCAGCTGCATTTGCAAACTTCATGAACCAATCTAAAGCATGACCTTGAAAGGTCGTAATCAACTACGCCCATTTCACATTAGGGTGGGAGAGAGGGTAAGAGGGAGATAAAGGTAGATAGAGACAGAGAGAGAGAGAGAGAGAGGTAGCTCACTACAACAAATTCAAATTTTAGGGAGTATTTTCTTCTGCCTCCAAAACTTCACTTTTAGGGGAAGTTTTGGATTTGGAAGAAGTCTTTACAAAACCGACCCTAATAGCACCGCCGCTAAAAGTTTGGACTTTTAGGGGCATTTTTGGAAGAGATCAAAACCACCCCTAAAAGTGAATTTTAGGGGTGGTTCTAAAACCCCACCAAAAGTGACTTTTAATGGAAGTTCTAAACACCCCTCATAGACTCCTATGGGGGTGGTTTCAACCCCCGCCCCCCCCCCATCCAAAATTCCTTATTACAAACCTTCAGGGGTGGTTACAAACCCCCCTCGTAGGTACCTACGAGAACGGTTTCAAATCCCCCCTAAAACTCCATCTTACTCACCTTTGTGGATGGTATTAACAAACCCCTTGCCATTAACACCAACGCTAAAAGTAAGTTTACCAATAATTCATACTTGGACAATTTTTTATCTTCTCCTGGGCTTGGTCTAGTTTCCCTAAACCACAATTTTGGCAGTTCCATAAATTCTTTTTCAGTGTCTCTTTGGACAAAATGAGACCATGGTTGAGTAGACAAAACAACATCCTACAATATCCCCATTTGGTGCGGGTATTTTCTTCAACAAACCATTTGTGGCAGGCATCCTCTTAAGGCTACTTGGACCAATGTTCCCACACTTAGCCAATTTCCTGATTTTCACTAATTTGTCGTATTTCTCCAAAACGATGTCATAATGCAACAATGATTTCAACTTCATGCCACATAGTCATTTATTCCATGCCATGCCATGCAAGCATCAACCTTAATGTGGGAATCACTTAGCTCCTTTACAACACTTGGCCATATTTTATGTCTTTAGTGTGCAAAATAAGATTTTTCTTCTATTTTGCGAGGTTGACATTTTCCTTATCTAGTCACCATAAGAAAAACCAAGAGCATGGCTAGCTATCCATTTCAACAACGAACAAGACCATATCATCTAATAATTTTTATCATCAATGGAACACCCCCTTGCGAGCATTTCCAAGTGGTCTCTCAAACCCTTTGTCTAACACTTAACCAGTTCTCTTCAAACCCTAGGTCAACAAGGTCATTTCATTTTTCCTTCACACTTGGAAAGTGAGATTCCCAATGGGTAGAGTCCAACAAGGTGAATCCATCATGACCACTTTCATCTTATGGAGCTTCTTTCTCTCTCCTCAGCAGGCATTTTTCTAGAGCAGTGCAAATATGGCTGAGAGGCACTTTTGGCAGATTGATATCTTCTTCCTGAAAGACTTTTTGGTCAGGATAATTATATGGTTGGATGCACCATACAAGTTTCTAGAGATCTACAGTCTCATAATTTTTTTATCATCAACCCATGAGCTGTGGCGGGAATTTCCCTAAGGCCTGTTAGGAATATTTTACCAATAATTCATACTTGGACAATTTTTTATCTTCTCCTAGGCTTGGTCTAATTTCCCTAAACCACAGTTTTGGCAGGTCCATAAATTCTTCTTCAGTGTCTCTTTGGACAAACTGAGACCATGGTTGAGTAGACAAAACAGCAGCCTACAATATCCCCACATGGTGTGGGTATTTTCTTCAACAAACCATTTGTGGCAAGCATCCTCTTAATGCTACTTGGACCAATATTCCCACACTTGGCCAATTTCCTGATTTTCACTAATTTGTCGTATTTCTCTATAACGATGTCATAATGCAACAAAGATTTCAACTTCATTCCACATAGTCATCTATTCCATGCCATGCCATGCGGGCATCATCCTTAGTGTGGGCATCAACCTTAATGCGAGCATCACTTAGCCCCTCTACAACACTTAGCCATTTTTTCTGTCTTTAGTGTGCAAAATAAGATTTTTCTTCTATTTTGTGAGGTTGGTATTTTCTTTATCTGGTCGCCATAAGAAAAACCAAGAGCATGGATAGATATCCATTTCAACAATGAACAAGATCATATCATCTGATGATTTTTATCATGAATGGAACACCCCCTTGTGAGCATTTCCAAGTGGTCTCTCAAACTCTTTGTCTAACACTTAACTAGTTCTCTTCAAACCCTAGGTCACCAAGGTCATTTCATTTTTCCTTCACACCTTAAAAGTGGGATTCCCAATGGGTAGAGTCCAACAAGGTGAATCCATCATGACCACTTTTATCTTTTGGAGCTTCTTCTCTCTCCTCGACGAGCATTTTTCTGGAGCAGTGCAAATATGGCTGAGAGGCACTTTTGGAAGATTGATATCTTCGTACTAAAAGAATTTTTGGTCAGGCTATTTATATGGTTGGATGCACCATACAAGAATCTAGAGATATACACTCTCGTAATATTTGTATCATCATCCTATGAGCTGTGGCAGGCATTTCCCTAATGCCAGTTAGGCAGATTTTACCAATAATTCCATACTTGGACAATTTTTTATCTTCTCCTAGGCTTGGTCTAATTTCTCTAAACAACAGTTTTTGCAGTTTTTGCATGTTTTTGCAGGTCTAATTTCCCTAAACCACAGTTTTTTCATGTTGGGCGTGCATTTGAGTAAAGCAATCCTAAATTGACTTGCTTCAATAAAATCCACACACATGCCTGATTTCATTTTCCCATACCTCAACTTGTCATACACGTGTTGAATGTATTGAGTGTAAAATATGTCATATAATCGTCTAAACCTGTAAATGGAAATTTTCACTTTTCCCTACCTGTCATATTCTGAACTTTCAACCAACTGTCAAATACGTCACTTAACAAACCATCAAATTCTATCATTTCGATGAACCGGAATCGAGTCGGATTCTGACGACATTGAGAATGATTGCATCACCCAGACATGAACTTAATATTTCATCGTGATTAACCTTTTTTCCCACCTTTCAATTATTCCAAGGGCCAACACAGTATACATATCCAGATTTGGCCTGGCCCCATGGATTCCTTCCTACCAGCTACAGTCAATTACCAAGCATGTTGCTTCTTATGTAAGATTGATAAATAGGGGCCACTATTGTCAATAGGCTATGTAGTATTCAATCCATTCTCTATGTTCGTTAATTTTTGTCTAGTATGGCCACAGATGTGCACAAATTTTAGTTCACTGATAGTATGAGTGAAATGGGTAGAATTGGAAAGAATTGGAGACAGTCTCATTGGGGTTCGATGGCTTTCATTGGCAGTTCATTCCATCTTATTGTTTTTATGTTCGTTTGACATTCCTTTCCCATCACTCAGTGAAGTATTTCCTACCCTGAGTCAGCACCCTGTCCCTCTTCAACAACCCAAGCATTCCCTCTTGGCGGCATAGCATGATTGATTTCTTCAATTCCAGCTTTTAATTTGTCCACATCAGATGGGTATTGCATGTTGTTTTCCATTGAGCCATATTTTTCGGTAGCATTTCTCTCTTTCTTACCATTTTCTTCATTCATTGGTATTTCCCTTTTCTCTTTAGATACCTTTCATGCATTGTGCATCTCTGTTATAATTCTTCTCTACTCGCATCTCCCATCCAGATATCTGGAATGCAACTTCCTCTTCTACTCCCTGTTAGATTTTTATCATTCAAGCTAGCATTATCTTAGGATCTTATTTGAGAGAATAACATGCACAACAATAAACACAAGAGACAAGAGACACAAAGAATTTTCCTTGGAGAAACCATAAAGGAGAAAACCCCACGACTTCCTCATAAATAGAATGAGGACCAATGGCAGCAGTAAAACCCGAAAACATAAAGACGATCTCCACAACTTCTCTCTCTCTCTCTCTCACTTGAGAGAACTACTTCTCTCTCACTCATGCGCCCCAATGAGTGAGTTTTTGTATGTTAAATAAAGAGGCTCACTCTCTATTTATATTCTTTCGTTCACTTAATATCCACTTTAACATGTTGGCCCCTTTTAACAATTACTTACTAGAGCCGACATCTCTAGGAGTGTTATCTACCCAAATGGCACTTCTCCGTCTGAGTACCGACATTCCCTATGTTGGCACACAAAAGGACATTTATGGATTGAAGGTTGCCTAAAACACTATAGATGGGCATGTTAGGAAATACATTTATTATCCATCTAGCTTGCCATTTTTACCTTTGAATATGTCAATTGTTGTATGCGCCTTTGCCTATATGCAACTCGTGTACATACGCGACTTTTCCTATAGCATGTCGCATACTGTACGCGAGTATTTGTAATTGCAACCTGCGTACAAATCTATACGTGAGCTTCCCTTAGAGTAACTCACATGTCATACGCGAGTTGCCAGTATCAATACCCGCGTACGCTTTTCTTTGACATTAAAAATAATAAATCGCGATTATTTGAGATTTGTTAAGCCCTTAACTATAACCATCTTAACTGTCTCAACCTCCTCAACCCTCGAAACTGCCTTATTTCACTAAGTATAAATAAAGGCCTTGGGGAGGGTATTAATCAATGATACTTGGAGAGCAAAGTTATGCTGGTGGTGTCTATTCAGAATTCTTTGGAGCAGTGGAACTCAGAATCCTTTGGTTGCAGAGGAGTCCTTGTCTCAGGCATTGAGTTGTAATCTTAACTCATTCACTATTGTTAATAAAGAGAATCCTTCTTCCAAATGTGTTTTGAATGTTTTTCATGTATCATGGTTTGATGAATATTTATGATTAAGCACTCTATATTTTGTTTATCTAACATGTTCTATATACATGTATAAGCTTGCACTTGTAGGATTTGCTCTTTACAGGTGAAGGAGAAACATCCATGAAAGCTTTGGAGGAGAAGCCGAGCGGAAGAGGACAAAGCTAGGATCAACCGTCGTGAATTGAGTGAGTTTATCTTATCTTCTTGTTTCCTTTCTGTACTCTGAAGTTGATTGCCTGCAAGTTTTATGAGTATGTTGGTAACCCCAGACCTTCGGTTATAAGGTGTTTATTCCTGTACAATAGAACTGGCAACCATACTGGGGAGCCCAGACTACTGTAGGTTATTTCTACCACCCTTGACCAGTATTTTCCTTGAAGTTTGTGTGTGGTATTTTATCCTGGTTCATGCTTACCATAGTGTTTGAAAGCCTTGTGGATTTTCCTTTTTTTTGAAAAAAAAATTGTACCTATACGCGGGTTACTCTCATACACAGTCGCGTACAGAGGCCTGCATATGCGGGTTGCCCTCTTGGACAGTCGTGTACAGTACGCGAGTTGCCCTTATACACAGTTGCGTACAAGCCTGGAAATAGGGATTTTTGGGCTAGGGTTTGCTTGTCCCTGTCCTTTTGTGATTCTTGTTTGTTAGTTGGCTTTCTTTGTAATTACTGTGCAGTCAGTCTGAAGACCTTGGTGGCCACACCTTGTGCTTTCTTGTAAAGCCCTTGGGTTTCTTTTGTTTGGATTGTCTTCTGTTTGCATTTTGAAGTAGGTTGTCCTATTTGGGTTATAGGTTGAAGTGTTTTTGTCCGAATCAGTGATCAGGGTTTTGGGCATTGTTTTTCCAGTCTATCTTTTGATAGTGGTTGGTTTGTCACTTGCCTTCGTGAGTTTGCAATGATTTCTTGTCATTGTACCCACCCAAGCTAGGGTTCCTGATCTTCCCTTGTTGGTTGATTCTTGGTTTTATTGACCTGTTTACTTCAATTTGCTTATTTTATACATTTGATTTGATCCAAGTATACTCAAGTTTAGTGCATTTTAGGTGCATAGTAGAGTTTGAGCATTTTAAAAAGTGAAAAGAAAAACATTTTCAAGCTTTTGCATTTGCTTTTACATAAGTAGTTTTCATTTCAGTTTTAAAATATAATCTCAAAAACTACAAAAACATAGTCTTAGTTTCTCTTTATCGTTTGCATTTGTTCATCAATCTATATTTACAAAAAGAAAAAGAAGTTTACTTTAATAGCGGCAATTTGCTTTGAAAAAAAAATACACCTTTACTTTTTTATTTCTTATCGAGTCAAAAACACCATAGTTCATCACTCCATTTCCTTCTGAGTAAGAAATAGCCCTTTAAAATGAACGCAATAATTAAAATTTACTAGTAATTTTTATTTTTAGGGGCCTTTCACCTACTAGCTTAGGCTAGACTTGTGGGATAGGAAGTGTAAACTTCCCATAAGTTTTAAAATTCAGACGTAGTGGACCATTCTTTAGGTAAATCCTTGTCTTTATCAATTGTATCTCGGAAGCTCCTCTCAAAAGGGAGTCAAGCACGAGGCTACGTGGAGGCATTGGACTAAGGAGATACCCTCTGATTCCTTGTCAAAACGTAAATCAGGACTTTTATGCATCTGGGGATTCTGTCCTAGACAGAGTTTCGGGCTCAGCTATCCTTCCCGTGCATACAAGTCAGACTTGCGACTGTCCCCCCAGACTGTTGGTATAACTAAGGTAGCCTTTAGTCTCTTGACATTTAGGGTTCATACCTAGGTAAACTGGAAGGCTATTTCTGGTTCACCTTGGACGGGCTTGGAAGGTAACCCTTGTTGTAAGTGTGGGAGAGCGGTGGGTGATTCCTCCTCTTGTGCCTAAGAACCACTTCAAGGACGCCAAGTAATTGTTCTTCAGCTTTCTTCGGGAAAGCATATCTTTCACCCTTGATTGACTGTTTGAGGCTTTAGGAATTTTTATAGTGTATGCTATGTGGTTTTGCAGGTGTTTAGTTGGCCTTAGGGTTTGATTTGTTAAATTTTCAATCGTGGAGGACCAACCTATAAGAAGGTCAAGAAGGTTGCAAAAACTTCCTCCTCTCATCACATTGGAACCTCCACCTCCACCCCAAAGGCAGAGATTGGACACGGACGGTTCATTTGAACCGGTAGGAGTAACTAAAGTTCTAGGTGAACCATTACTTATAGCTAACCGTCTTAATCTTGATACAGTTGAGATAGAATAATTGCAGACTGACGAGTTTGCAAGGAATTTTAACACACCCTTGACTGATTTAAACGATCCTATGATCGTTCAGGTTAGACCTTTTGATTCACCTGTTTTGGGTGTCTCTGTGGGTAGGATTATGTCTTCTGTGGGAGAAAGTTCTTTTGTGTTCACCTCAGCTGTTCCGGCTGAAGGGGTACTACCTCCCCCAGTAAGTGCCCCTAGATCTAGTATACCTTCTATGCCTTTGACTCCAATGAGTCGGGTGGTCCAACCGTCGGTTCACTCAAACTTAGCAGGAACTTCTGGTGATATGGTTACTGGTATTCCTAGTATACCTACTGTTCCTTCTTCCTTCCCATACACTACCCAGAGTGGTCCAGTAGGATCCTCGGCTTTCGTCCCAGGATTTCCTTGGAATGGGGGGCACATTCCCCCATCCACTCCGTACATAGGCACATCACCTTCTTATGTAGGAGTGCAGTTTGGAAACAATACCTCTTATGGGCAAAGTTTTCAAACTCCAATTTTGGCCCCGTTTACGAGCTCTCCCTTTTCGTTATTTAGCAGAGGGATGCTGGCTCCTGTCTTTCAGACCCCAGTTTCGATTGGGACAGCCCGAAATTCTTATACTGCACCTCCCACTCACAACCCTGTGGCTTACGGATGGAATCCGTTTCAGAGTAATCTACCCACTTCGCAACCAGTGGCGGGGGGCAACCCCACCTTTACCTATGGGCATTCGGGGGCAGGTCCCTCTAATCCCCAGACTGGCACTTTTAGTGCCCCAGTTCGACCCAAACTTTCACTCCTGACAACGTTAAACTTGCCAGATTTGTCTAAGTTGATGAATGACCCGGTGAGGCATGACCCCTCGTGGCCACCTGTTCCCACCAAACTGCCATCAGACATCCCCAAATTCGAGGGCAAAGTTGGTGAAGATCCTGGGGCTCATGCCACCACATTCCATTTATGGTGTTCTTCGAATTCACTGAAGGAAGATTCAGTTAGGTTGAGGCTGTTCCAGAGAAACCTAACAAATACCGCGGCAAAATGGTATATTGAGTTAGCTTCTGCTGCTTTCAGTAGTTTCTGGGACTTGGTTAGTGCATTCCTTAGCCACTTTCAGCTTCCGGTCTGATATGATTTCGGAACGGACTTGTTATCTACCTTTAGGCAGAACAAGGAGACCCACATCTTAGATCATATCCAAGAGTGGAGGAGGCAAAAGAGCCTTATAAAAGCCACCATCCCTCTTGAGTTCTTATTAGAGTGGTTCCTTAAATCCCTGTTGCCCTACATATCTAAGGACGTATCCACCTCAAAAGTGATGAATGAAGAAGAAGCCATTTTCATGACCCAGCAATTGGATTTGATTTATTCACAATCTGGGATCTTGTATGAGATTATCCCTAAGGCACCGAGGCCTACCCACGATGCAGAGAAACCTAAGCCTGGACCCCATGCCGATGGTGTGGTTGGGTCCGTAAACTCTCCCACCGTAGAGTCTTTGGCTAAGCAACTTCATCAGTTGTCCGTCAAGCAGTCTATGGTGGAGGCAACAAAGGCTGCCCCCTCCCACCAGAGTGCAAATGTTTTTGCACAGACCTCTCAGAAGGGAAATCAGCAGCCAGGTGGGAAGAAAAAGAGAGGAAAGAAAGGAGAGGGAAACCAAAACAAGCAGAAACCCGCGAATAATGCTGATGGGGGCAAGAAAGAAAAGAAGAAGGTTAATTTCTCATGTAAGTTGTGCCACGAGGATCACCTTTGTCCCCTTATGGAACAAGCCCAGAAGTTGCTTAAAGCTCAACAACCGATTGTCCTGAAGGATCCTTTTCCCCAAGGGGAGAACTCTGTTTCAGCTTCTAATGTAGCAGGGGACACTCAAAATGCCCCTGACCCAAACTATATCAAGATGGTTCGATCTTTGACTTTGTTACAGATGAGGAATAAAAATTATGAGAAAGAGACTACTGAGAAGGGTAAAGTTGTAGGTGAAACTTCTAACCCTCTCACGATAGAGAAGCCTACTGAAACTATGCCGAAGATACCGAAAGGTGTCTTCAAGAAGACTTTGCATAACCCTAACGCTAGGGCTGCTTCAAACTACTCTGTGGTTGAAGATCTAGCCCAAACCTCGTGTGCAATGTCAGCTTTAAAAGTGTTACAGAGTTGTCCTGCCCAGCGGGATGCCCTCTTAGCAACTTTAGGCAACATGGACTCATCGAGTCTCATGGCGAAATTTCATTTGTCTGATGTTAAAATTCGCCTACCTTACCATGTAGCCTTATCAATAGATGTCATCCATGGTGGAAATACCATTGGAAGGGTAGTTGTTGATGAGGGTGCTTCTACATGTGTTATGTCCTTCACCTGTTGGAAAGCTCTCGAATCCCCAGAGCTGGTCCCGTCAAACACTCTACTTACTGCTTTCGATGGAAGGTCCTTCCGTCCGCATGGTATCCTGCAGGCTTTTGAAATTAAGCTGGCAAGGAACGCAATGTCTATTGAGGTAGAAGTAATTGATGCACCCTTGAACTATAATCTGCTTCTGGGAAGAAACTGGACTTATGCGATGCCCGCTATTGCATCGGCTGTCTTTCGTGTAGTGGTTTTTCTACGGGAGGGAAAGTTGGTTACTATTGACCAACTTGATTTTACCCGAAAAGGCTGTTTATAATCTAATGAGTCCGTTGTGCCATTGGTTGATCAGGTCAAACCTACTGCACAGAGCTTGGGGGCTGGAATGTACACATCATTGATGGGCACATTTGATCTTCCATCCCCGGTTAACTATATTGGTTCTACTAGTGTGGGGAGGTCCATAGCCACGGTTGTTGATAGGACTGATCCTTGGGTTCTCCCATCCCCCCATGAACCAGAGGTGCCCTTATCGGCAGTGGAAGTAGCTTACCAAGCTATCACTCAAACCACTATTGACCCCATTCCGGATCCTCTCACAGTCTCGGAGGATCTGGAAGAAGTCTATTTGCCCGCATGGGCAGAAAACTCTCCGCACTCTACGGACTGTTTAGATATGGTTTTACCCTCTTATGAAGCCATCTTGGAAGCCATGAGTGGACGTGGTAAGATCTGTGAGGATATTCACCATCGATCCTATTTTCTTCCAGAACTAAGCAGAATAGAAAATCAAGAGTTTCGTTTGAGACTGTCAGAAGATGTTGATACACCCATTAATCCCTTACCCAGGGAAGGAATGTTTGCCGAGGGTAATATGGCAAATATTTCCGCCACTATACCTATTAACATCTCTGTAAATACTGATGTCGTGGAAAACATATACATAGGTGCAAACTGTTCTCCTAAAGAGATTGCTATCTATACTGCCTTGTTTAAGGAATTCTGTGATGTCTTTGCCTGGTCATATGAGGAGATGCCAGGCATTGATCCATCGATTGTTGAACACGAAATCTGAACATATCCTGATGCCAAACCTGTTCGACAAAAGTTAAGACCTGTTAACCCGCGCAAAGTGGCAGCTGTGAAGGCTGAAGTTGAAAAACTATTAAAGGCTGGTTTTATTTATCCCATAGCTTTGACAGAATGGGTATCCAACCCTGTTCCTGTTGATAAGAAGCAAGGGACTATCTGTGTCTGTACTGACTTCAGAGATTTGAATAAAGCCTGTCCTAAGGACAACTATCCCATGCCATTTATAGACCAGATTATAGATGCTTATGCAGAAAGTGAAGTGTTCTCGTTTATAGATGGTTTCTCCGGATACAATCAAATTCAAATAAAACCAGAAGACCAACATAAAACTGCTTTCATTTGTCCTTGGGGTACCTTCGCGTACAAGAAAATGCCCTTTGGATTGAAAAATGCTGGGGAAACCTTTCAACGGGCTATGAACTTTGCCTTCCATGATATTAAAGCCATTGTCGAACCTTACCTTGATGATTTTCCTGCACATTCTCGTAAGAGGATTCAACATCCAGATCACTTACGGTTGATATTTGAGAGATGCAGATATTATAAAATCCGCTTGAATCCCCACGAGTGTGTATTCTGTGTCGAGTCAGGAAGATTGCTCAGGTTCATTGTCTCTAATAGAGCCATCCAGGTGGATCCATTAAAAGTTGAGGCCATTGTAAATCTGCCTCCTCCTCATTCTATCAGGCAACTTCAAAGCCTGCAAGGGAAGTCTAATTTTCTTCGGCGTTTTATTGTTAACTATGCCAAGATTACCAAAGGTTTCATGCGCCTGCTCAAAAAGGATACCCCATTTGTATGGGATGAAACTGCACAACTTGCTTTCGAGGCATTGAAAAAAACTTTGTTTTCAGCACCCTTACTGCGTCCGCCAGATTATTCTAGGGATTTTATATTATATATGGCCGCGTCCGAGCCGACCATTGGGGTAGTGCTAGTCCAGGAGGACGATAAGCTCGTAGAGCATGTCGTTTACTATCTTAGTCGTGATTTGGCCAGACCTGAACTCAGGCACTCCCATGTTGAGAAATTAGCCTTAGCAGTTGTCTATGCTATTCAGAGGTTACGTCACTACATTTTACTGAGGACCACCACAGTAGTGGCGGATGTGAATCCGTTTCAATATGTTTTGTCCCGACGGATTGTTGGGGGGGAATTCAACAAATGGATAGTCATTCTCCAAGAGTTTGACTTGGATTTTCAGTCTGCTAAGTCTAAGAAGTCCTTAGTTTTTGCTGAGCTTATAGCAGAATTTCCTACTGAAGAAGATGTAGCCATTGAAGATGACTCATTCCTAGATGAGCACATCTTCTTGATATCCACCTTTGATCCTTGGTACGGAGATATTCTTATATATCTCTAGACTTTGAAGTACCCTGCAGCTTCCTCACGGGAGGAACGACGTAAATTACGCCTTCATGCTAAGAACTACCTCATCATAGGAGATACATTATATCGAAGAGGGGTAGATTCCATTTTGCGTCGATGCCTTACCCATGAGGAAGCGGAGATTGTCCTGAATGATTCCCATAGTGGAGCGTGTGGAGGTCATTTATCTGGGTTAGCAACTGCCCAGAAGATACTACGTGCCGGTTATTTCTGGCCCACAATCTTCAAAGATTGTGTGGAAGCAATGAAGCGCTGTCATCCCTGTCAGCTTTAAACCAAGAAAATGCGGTCACATCCTGCCTAGTTGTTTCCCGTTGTCTCGGTAGGCCCCTTCATGAAATCGGGGAGTGATTATGTGACATGTAACCCAGCCTCAACTGGGGGGCATAAATATATTATTGTCACTGTTGACTATTTTACGAAATGGGAAAAGGCAATTCCTACTTATAAAGCCGACAGGGAAACAACAGCTTTCTTCGTATTCAATCAGATTATAGCACGGTTTGGTATACCCAAAGTGATTGTCACTGACCATGGCAGTCATTTTCAAAATAGCATGATGATGGAACTAACCACTATGCTCAGATTTAAACAAGAACATTCATCTTTGTACTATCCGCAAACAAACGGTCAGGTTGAGGCTGTAAACAAGACTTTAAAAACTATTCTTAAACGTACAATTAATGCAGCACATTCTAACTAGCACATCATGCTATATCCTGCTCTTTGGGCCTACCGAACTAACGTAAAAATTGCTATAGGTTTCTCCCCCTTCCAACTCGTCCATGGAGTGGAAGCAGTTACCCCAATTGAGTGTGAAATCTCGTCTCTTAAAATAGCTATTCATGTGTTACCCAATACGACGGAGCTTAAGGAATGCCTGGTACATTTAGAACACCTTGATGAACAGTGTAGAGATGCGCTGACTACTAATCAAGCTCACAAGAATAGGGTCAAAACTCAATATGATAAATCGGTCAAACCTCGGGTTTTCTCTGAGGGGGAACTTATCTTGCTTTGGGACCAAGACAAAGAACCCCTTGGGGCAGGAAAATTCAAGGCCATGTGGTTAGGACCTTATGTCATCTCGAAGGTCTTAAAGAAGGGCGCATATGAGTTAATTGATTTTGATGGGAACAAGCTGCTTGAGCCTAGAAATGGGCTCTACCTGAAGAAGTACTATGCTTAGGCTTAGCACTTTTTCTTGTATTTTTATGTACATTAGTTTGTCGGTTTTGTTTTTTATACCATCTGTTGGTTGTTGCAAATGTCTTTTGAGAGGTACATAGGTTTCGCCGATGGCGCCAGCCGCCACACTTGTAATCTAGCTTCAGCAGCATGGGTTATTTACTCTCCCTCAGGACAGCTAGTTGCCGCAGGAGGTTCTTGCTTAGGTCCTGCTTCTAATAATGTTGCTAAGTATAGGGCCGTAATTGAGCTTCTATGGGATGCTTTGTCACGTGGTATCACCCAGCTCGAAGTCCATCTGGACTCTCAACTAGTGGTTTCCCAGCTCAATCGAGCTTATCAGGTGTGAAACCCTATTCTATTACGTCAGTTCATGCAAATTAAGTTATTGGAAAGAAATTTTGAAGTTATTATATTCAATCACATTCCAAGAAATCAAAATTCATTGACTGATGCATATGCTAATTACATTTTAGATTGGCATCTAACACACATTTCATAAAAATATACAGCATGTACATAAAAAACACTTATAAATAAACCGACAACAATATATATATATGTATCTGTCCATAGATAGGTAGAGTCTGATCCTCAGATCCAGTCATAATATACAAAAATATACAAAATGTGGATCGCAGTCCATCAAAATTTCCTAGATCTACGCAGGACCACCCTGGTCACTTGGACCACCTTGGTCCCCATGGTCTCTCTGTACTCTGGCTTCCTTAGCCTCCTCAGCTTCGGCAGCCTCCACAGCATCTATGTATACAAGAACTGCTCTAGTTACTCGCCTCAAAAGACGTAACCAAACAGGTGGAACTCCAACCACAAACTCATGCATGACGGTCAGGATATGCTCTATCCACAAAGTGGGAACTCTTTGGGTAAGCCTAGCCAGCTTCCCCTCAAGAACCCTAAGAACAAACATACGTGGATGCCCCTCAGGGCGGACCAGTCCAATATCTGCATTTTGACATGTTTATAGGATTAAGACTTGTACACATATGTATATATCTATCATTTTAAAATTCATAAAAAATTTAAAAAATGTTAAAAATTAAAAAAAAAATTTATATAGCTCTCCCCATGCTCCTCCTGGAGGGAGGACAAGGTCTGGATCACCTCGAAAATCCATGCCGGCATACGGAAACTGCTCTAGTGCCGGTAGTTGTCATTCCCGCCAGATATAGAAGTCATCATCGTATACACTCTGCACTGTGTCTCCTCCTCCTTGACGAAGAAAGATGTCTCCCCATCTACTCAGCCTTGGCTGACGTGGAGATCGGACTGGTAGGCGTATGGCGGGGCTCAACCCTGGTACTCTCGAAGAAGAAGAAGGCAACCAATATGCTAGAATACCCAAAGTTCTTTCGCCTTCCTCTCTTGCAATCAGAGAGTTGTCTTTTCATAATGGGGACAACTCCTGAACACTAATCATACAGGGCACCATGCATACAATCCATCGCCAACCTCATTTGGTTCCGTGTAGCTAAATGTAATGAAGAGGATCCTACAATCCTCACGATGGTGCTCGTCAGTACCTGTAGTGTGAAATCACGGATATGTGCAATAGGGACACAACTCCCTCTCTTCTGGGTACCTAGTGTGAAAAACACATCAATGTAGTTCTGGACACTTAAAGGATCATCGCCCCTGCCGATGCCCTCTAAGTTGACCAGTGCTCCTCGTCGTGACAGGCCGGTAATGAAATATACGTCCTCGGAAGTAATTTTCAAAGTCTCACCCTGTAGGTCAAACATCCCTAAATCATGATCCCAGTAGTTTATCATGAACTCCAATAGATGGACATTGGCCTGCATGGGTGATGTGCAAAAGAAATTTAATAACCCACTCGTTCGTAAAGCATATACGGTGGCCGCACTTTGGAGCGCTTCTTGGTCCATAGTTTCATGTTCATGTTCCCTCCATTCCAACACCATCTTCACACCTAGCAAAACAAGTATTATGATTCATCAATTTCATATAAAATTTCAAAATTTTTGCCTATAATTAGCTTTTTATCCTTCACGCAGTACACGCAACTGTCTAGTTAAACATGTCGCGTACTGTACGTGACTGTCTCTAAAGGCAACCCGCGTACAGAACGCGTGTACATAAGTGTTTACACTGTGAACCCGCATATGCGTCGTGGCATACGTTAGGATGCTTTAACAACAAAATTGGGACTCAAAATTGATAATTGCTAGGATCAAATTGAAGAGCTTGGAGTGTAGGCTTACTTGCAACTTGCGGAATTTGATTTCGTCCACTAGATTGTCCACACCGATCGAATGAAGGTAGAGGTAAAAACTTGCTTCTTATGGCTAAATTTCAAAATGGTGAGTTTTGCTTTGATTTTGAACTATTTATAGAAATTTTATTTCTCAAAGTGGGTTTTTTCCTATAGTTTGAAATCTATTCAACTAATGCCATATTTCTTTTTGCCTTGAAACAGGTTTTTCATCATTATAAAGTGTTTTTTTCTCCCATAGGGTGGTTTTGACATTTCGAATGCATTTTTTGCATCTATACTTATTCCACATTAACCTTAGCAAATCAAAAAATTTCCATAGACTATGGTATTTTAAACCATTAGTTCCATGTTTTTACCATTGTTCTTCCGTGGATAAGACCATTTTTTCATGAGTATCCTCCTTTAAAACCTATGTTGTCTTTTGATACTCATGCCACAGTTGTTTTAGGTACAGGGGTATCATTTTAGCTATTTTTCACGCCAAATAGAGCTTCTTTTTGAATCTCTTTTTACAAGCTATCCCTTTATAGGACTCCCCGCCCTTATGGAGTTTCTTTAGGCCCAGGTCTG
This sequence comes from Pseudotsuga menziesii, assembly GCA_001517045.1. NCBI lineage: Eukaryota > Viridiplantae > Streptophyta > Pinopsida > Pinales > Pinaceae > Pseudotsuga > Pseudotsuga menziesii. Next base: position 177,353 of record LPNX010635135.1, read on the forward strand.
ACTCCTTCAAAACATACTTGACTGCCGATTTAACTTGTCCATTCAAGCTCATTAAGAATATGTGAATGGGCATCCACATCGGTGGTAGGTTATCTCTTTCTCAGACCATGCGGAATAATATGAGAACAGATCCCTCTCTTTTCTTTTTGAATTGAGAAGAGTATTCTCAAGCATAGGTTTATCACTTTTTCGAACCTGAGGGACTAAATTTAGGGAAAAGAAACTCCCGGTATGAGCTTAGTTTTCTCTTTTTCATGCTCTGGACCTAAACATGAAAAAAATTCCGAGTGTACTTTGTGTCTTTGTCATGCTCGTTAAACACTTAAGAACAAAGCAATGAGTATATTGTTGTAAGCCCAATTTCTCGTAATCAAATGGATCTTTCTGAGTGATCTTGCTTTCCTTCACACTCGTAAAACTCAAGCTGTTCATGATGTTCTAGAAGGAGCGTTGGGTAGGTGGTAATTTAATTTTTTTCGGACCTCACTGACTAAGTATGAAAAAGGTTCACCTTTTCTTCTACGAAATTTAAGAGAATTCTTCTGTGGTATGTTTTATACTTTTTTGGACTCAGGAGACTAAATTGGATGAAAAAGGACCCCCTGAAGTCTTCTTTGGAGTTTTCAAACTCTCTAAATGTGAAAACACCAACTGAGCATGTACTAGTTCGGGGTCATTAAATCCACGAATCAGTGACACTATCAAGCATTATTTTCTCTTCTCTTCAAGCTTGTTAAAAAATGAAGAGGGATCCGAGTTGACTTCCCTGGACTCGTTAAAATTTAACAAGGAAGGAAAGGAAGAAGTTTTCTCTTGTTTTCAGTAGTGGCGGCATGTCATCTTTGAACATAGCACTCTCTGTTTTTTTCGATACCCATGTCTCATTGTTCACTTTCAGTTCAGTTATTACTTCGAGTTTACTACTACTCCTCTTGTCTGTTATACTTGGGGAATCTGATCATGTCTCCTACATGACAGATAAGTCTAGTTGTTTTATCTATGAGTTTAAAGCTGCCTTGGGTCATCTCTGTGTCGTGCTCACTGTTCAAGGACTCAACCCAATGTTTGATCTTTATCCTGATCCCATCATTGTTATATGTGTTATCTATTGTGTCTCCCTTCTTTTTCCCAATTCTTAGTCACTCTTGTGATCCGTTGGAGGATCTATTGCCTTCCTTATCACAGCATGGTTTCGTTTCAGTACTTCCTGATGACGAAGACCTAGAGTTTTGATGATCATACCTCAGGATTCACTTTTATCATTGGTGGATTCCTTTGCTTCAGTTGTTGATTATCACCTATTGATTGACAAACAGTTGAATCATTTCCATGTTCGACTTCAGCCTACATTTATTCACATGGCTTATATTGCACTGGTTCTTTGGGATTGTTTATGAAGACCTTAGTCCCTCACCTATGGACTAAGTTGTGCAAGATTATGTTCCATTTATATACACAGCGTCCAGATATTTGAAGACTCATCATTATTGTATATTGTGGCTTCGATCCACCTTTGTAATATACGTGGTCTTGTACCTGTATTATATGATATACTCAAATATTGTAAAGGAGCTAGTGTTCCAGTATATTGAACATAGCATCCTTAGATATGACTTTATATATGACATTATTATGTATTTGTTTCAGGTACTACCTCTGCTCCATTGGATTTATGAGTTCTCCAAAGATAAAGATTATAATGTATTTCGGCCATCGCTTCCCTCTGACCTCACACATTAGGGGGCATCTGTTATCTACCCAAATGGAACTTCTCCGTCTGAGTGCCGACATTCTCTATGTTGGCACACAAAAGGACATTAATGGATTGAAGGTTGCCTAAAACACTATAGATGGCATGTTAGGAAATACATTTATTATCCATCTAGCTTGTCATTTTTACCTTTGAATATGTCAATTGATATACGCGCATTTGCCTATATGCAACTCGCGTACATAAGTGACTTTTCCTACAGCATGTCGCATACTGTACACGATTATTTGTAATTGCAACCCGCATACAGATCTGTACGCGGGATTCCCTCGGAGTAACTTGCGTGTCATACGCGAGTTGTCAGTATCAATATCCGCGTACGCTTTCCTTTGACATTAAAATAATAAATCGCTATTATTTGAGATTTCTTAAGCCCTTAACTATAACCATCTTAACTGTCTCAACCTTCGAAACTGCCTTATTTCACTAAGTATTAATCAATGATACTTGGAGAGCAAAGTTATGCTGGTGGTGTCTATTCAGAATTCTTTGGAGCAGTGAAACTCAGAATCCTTTGGTTGCAGAGGAGTCCTTGTCTCAAGCGTTGGGTTGTAATCTTAACTCATTCACTATTGTTAATAAAGAGAATCCTTCTTCCAAATGTGTTTTGAATGTTTTTCATGTATCATGGTTTGATGAATATTTATGATTAAGCACTCTATATTTTGTTTATCTAACATGTTCTATATACATGTATAAGCTTGCACTTGTAGGATTTGCTCTTTGCAGGTGGAGGAGAAACATCCATGAAATATTTGGAGGAGAAGCAGAGCGGAAGAGGACAAAGCTAGGATCAATCGTCGTGAATCGAGTGAGTTTATCTTATCTTCTTGTTTCCTTTCTGTACTCTGAAGTTGATTGCCTGCAAGTTTTATGAGTATGTTGGTAACCCCAGACCTTCGGTTATAAGGTGTTTATTCCTGTACAACAAGAAGAGTCTAATAACCCTAGTGCCTCACAACTATGGATATTTTTCCCTCCAATCAACAAGGAGGGTTAACCTTGGCACAACTGTGGGGACTATTGTCCCGACTTACAATGGAGGGTTAACCTCAATGACTTTACATGACTTGTTACATTATTGAATCCCCCGATCGAAACATCGAGGCATGACATGACTTAATTACATTATAGATACCTCCCGGAATAAACATCAGGGTAAAATATATAAGATATACAAGTGAATACATTCCGAAGTTACAAATACATCAACACTCCCTATTAACTAGGAAGGTATTCTTTCAACACAATTTATCAGCACAAGTATTCTTCTCTATATCATCTGGATCATCATCAAGTCATCTTCGTCTTCAAGTCATCTTCATCAAGTCTAGATCATCACTGGATCATCATCAAGTCTAGATCATCATTGTTGGATCATCATCAAGTATGGATCATCACTTGATCTGGATCGTCACTGCTGGATCATCATCAAGTCTGGATCATCACTTGATCTGGATCGTCACTGCTGGATCATCATCAAGTCTAGATCATCACTTGATCTAGATCGTCACTGCTGGATCAACATCAACATTACTACTTCTGCTATCTCAATCAAATGGTGCTATCTTTTCATTCTTCTCGTCACAAGAAGTTCTATAGAGCCATCCATTTTTCATGTTGGTTGTAGGGCTATCCTTCATGTAGGTCTTCATCGTCTTCAGCACTTATATCTGACCATGGAGTGAACCATGTCAGAAAGGCCCGCCCAGCACTTACATCTGACCATGGGAGGAACACATCCAAGAACCATGTCAGAAAGGCACACCCAGCACTCACATCTGGCCACGGGAGAAACACATCCAAAACCCATGTCAAAAAGGCCCAGCACTCACATCTGACCTCATCTTGTCAGAAAGGATCTGCACTTACATCCAACCTCATATTGTCAAAAAGGCTCTACACTTACATCCGACCTCATCTTGTCAGAAAGGCTCTGCACTTACATTCGACCATGTTCAAAAACACCGCATCGAAAGCGCTCTCAATCCTAGACTAAGGATTCTTGGTAACTGACTAGGTGCCTCCATTCTCCCAGAGAATGGCATCAGCCCTTATATCTGATCAAGTGGGAACACATCCCTCAATCACATCAAAATGGCCATGCACTCACATATGATCATGTAATACTACATCCCACAGTCATACCAGAATGGCCCTCAATCCCAGACTGAGTATTCCTGGTAACTAACCAGGTGACTCCATTCCAAGAATGGCATTCAACACTTATATCTGATCATGTAGGAACCAATCCTACAGTCACATTAGAATGGCTCAGCACTCACATCTGGCATGGAAGGAACCAAATCCTCTCACCATGACAAAATGGCTCAGCCCTTACATCTGACCATAGAAAGAACCTAATCCTCTCACCATGTCAGAATGGCTCTAGGTCTCATCATTTCCCCTTGGAGGGAACCTCGATCTGGAGAACACCAAGCTTCTCCCTGAATTACTCAAACTTCACTTTGTCCATTTCTAGCATAGAATCACATCAGGGTTGATTACGTCCAAGGATAACCTACGAGCTTCGCCAAGACTGATTACATCCGAGGACAACCTACATGACCATTTATGTCTGAGCAACCTACAAGCTTCACCAAGATTTATGCTCAGACAACCTGTCTCATCAGCTATGCTAAAATCCCTCTTTCTAGAGATCTCAATCTGGATCACTACTCCTCTCTGCATCATACAAAACATGCAAGTCAGATCAACCAAATCAAAGAAACATACTACCTCCCAAATAGCAAGTGGCAACATCTTTTGCCTCAGCTATACTCAGCGCCATGCAAGACTCCATCTTGGCAAACCAAGAGATCACACTTGATCCCATACTGATGTAGCATCTCGAAGTGCTCTTCCTATCAATGGCACTGCCTGCCCAATGTGAATCCTCATAACCCTCCATCTTAATCTTCTGATTTGCCTCATACTTGAGCCCATAATCAACTGTACCCTTCAAGTACCTCACTGCATGCTTTGCAACCATCAGGTGAACATGTCTCAATGTGTTCATAGCAAAGCAAATATTCGGTATCGTATTTGTCAGGTAAATCATCTGACAATACATCGTGGCATCAACTGACTCTGATGAAGCATTACTCAATAGCTTCAAGTTTGATGCCATAGGTGTGGTCATGCAGTCCATCATCCTGAACCTCTTCAGGATCTCTATTGCATACTTCCCTTGTCCACACCTCCATGCCTAGAACATAGTGCATCATCCCCAAGTCCTTTATCTCGAACTCAGCAGCAAGTCTTCTTCTTGTAAATTTTAATGAATTCCTCTTTTCTGTCAGGAACAAGTCATCGACATATAACAAGAGCATCACTGGTCTTCCATCTTCAACCTTGAAGCAAAGGTTGGAATCCTTACTCTCAATAAAACCTAGAGTCATCAATAAGCTATCCATCATGTTGTACCATGTCGAACCTCGGGATCTTTTGTAGTCACTCCCTTTGAAGCAGAGCATCATTCTCCCTCTGTCTTTCGTACTCTATGCATTGAAAGATTCTATACCGGAGTGACGAGTAGCTTCCTCTGCTACTAATATTCTATGTATCCATCTAAGATCATTGGATACCAAGATCATCTATTTTGAACTTTTTCAAAATTTCTTCTCACACCCATCTGTGAGCTTGTCATCCTCTATAGACTTTCATCTTCAACCTTGAAGCAAAGGTTCAGGTCTTCATCAAGATCCTCATGTATGTGTTATCCCATGGGTGTCTTATGAGCTCGTACAAGGCCTTCTTTTATTTGCACACATGATTCTTCTTGTCATGTGTATTTTTAGTGGCTGCAAATGTCTCTTCGTAGTCTATACCTCATGCTACAAATCTTGCCTTGTATCCCATGATGTTTCCATCTACTGCATGATGGAACTATGAACTTCTCTTCACGTATCGATCCTGCATCCTAGACATCATTCTTCTTGAACTGGTCTTTCCTTTCTTCTTGGTCACTTCTTCATGGCTGGAAGGTTCTCCATCAATGATGTCGTTGCATTCGTCATATTATTCTTCATCTTGAACTATCGTCACTTGTTCTTTGGAACAAGTCTCATCCTTCTTTGCTTGTTCGCGATTATGTACACGATCTTTCCTACAAGTAAAATCAATTTGTATGGTTAAAAACATTTCATAAGGCATATTCATAATGAAAAATTCTTATGCATAAATATATGATCATGCAACTATTTTATCCAATACAACATTCATCCATATCTCATGGAAACTTTTCTAGATGCCTTCCATCTCCACTAGGACAACATTGAGATTGTGCACTAATCCAATATGTCAACAAAGAGGTTTCTTTCTAGATAAGTAGCAATGGAGAGTTGTATAGCATCATGAGCTACTTACCCATCACATGCATATTAGTAGTATATTGTCATTAATGCAAGCTTTCTATTATGCATAATACATCAACTGAATATAAACAAATGCATAACAAAAACAATATCATGAAATGACAATTGAATACTTATTTTTATTTATTTTGTGGGTAGACTCCTTCTTAAGCCTTCAGCTTTATTATCTTCTTCATTCATCATTTCTTATCCAAATGCTAAGATGGATAAGAGTTTCTTCAAGAGTTGAGTTCTTCATATTCCTCATCGCTTGAGGGATCTTCTTTGGATGGTGAGAGCTTGATCTTCCGTTGCTCCCATCTTCTCTTCTCTTATTATGAGTCGAGCTTCTTCTTCTTTCCGGAGTCTATTGAAAGTAGTCACTTTCTTCTGGCACACATTCCTTGAATGAATGAATCTCATGATCCTGGGAGTCCATTCAAGGTGGTTATCACAACTTCTGCATTCTCCACTTCTTCTTCTACTGCTTCAAGTTGTTCTTTGATTTGAGAGACCCTTGTAAAGTATGACTGTATGGTCTCTGCATTCTGGATCTTCACATTCTTCAACTAGTTTCTTAAGGTCATCTTCTTATTTATGTTCTTCTCTTCAAATAGCTTGGTCAAGGAATCAAACATCTCTTTCAATGTCTTTAGGGAAGACACTTGTGGTACAAGTTGATCCGTGACTGAATCAGCAATGATCTTCTTGGCCTTGACCAAGTTCTTATTGTGTAAGGCTTTGAGCCTCATCTCCCTCTGGAACTGGAACCTCTCTACTCATGTAGGTGTCCAATTCATTTTCTTCAGAGAAATCATATACTTCCATGCTTGGAAGTTTTAGACTTCACCAAGCTTATCATCAAGCTGATGTGATAGATCACTTTGAAATGAGAACCTCAAATGAAAATAGAAAAAGATTAGATCTTACCAATTTGAGGTGTTCGTCCTGGTTCTGGAGCTGACTGATCTAGGGTTTTTAGAAAAACCCTAATTTTCAAAACTTGGAATCCTTCAGATCTGATTGTATAGAAAGATATATCTCTTCAAGGTGAGCTGTCCAATGTACTCCTTTTCTGAAAACAGTGGAGGGGAGCTCCCGGAACAGGAAGCCCTAGTTTACCAATTTCTTCTACAGAAATTCCTGATACTGTTTCTGCAGTATCTCTGAAATTACTACTCCTCTGTGTCTGAAACTTTGCATTGAGGTAGCCTCACTTGTCCCTGTTCCAACACCATAGGTTTCATCAGAATTGGTTTCACCAACTGTGACTTATGAACGTTTTCCCAAGGTGACCTATTTCAGTACTGTTCAGCAAAGCGAAGTTGTATGGACTACCATGTGTCACTGTTTCATCTTCTGGGTCTTAAACTCGGACCACAGAAAGTAAAGTCTACGCCCTTTCTGGAACATCTTCAGAATCTTAATTTGGACCTTCGGAGCCCGAGATATATCAATTCTCCCCAAGTGTCATGTTCAGGTATGAATCCTAGAAGATGGTGGAACCCTAACTTGGAGGAATCATATCTCCTATAATATAGTGAATCTGAGGCTGAATTTTGGACACATTGTAAATCAGGATTTTATCTTCAACCTGTGAAACTTTCAGCTCCTGAGCGTTATCCAATTTCAAGATATAGTGAATGTACCAAAACATATCAGTTTTATTATTTTAGGGTTTTTTTAGCCCGGAGTCAAACCAGGGTTTGACTTTCCCGGAGTTTCATCCAACCAAAAATCTCAACCCAGGTCTCTAAACTTCAATTTTGATGATGAGAGAAATCCTATGCCAGGCTCACTCAAAAATTCCTCTTCTGTAGGAAGCCCTAATTTCCCGCACCAAAAATTGAAAATGTCTGGAATCGAATTCTGCTTCAACAGAAAGATGCGCCCTTCAATAGAGAGTCAGCCTAGCATACTTTTGATGATGGATTGTGAAGAGAGACCCAAAAAGTAAGAATCCCTAGCTTCTGTAGCTGCACAATGTCTTCTTCTCAGTTTAGCTCTGATACCATGTTAGATTTTTATCATTCAAGCTAGTGTTATCTTAGTATCTTATCTAAGAGAATAACATGCACAGCAATAAACACAAGAGACAAGAGACACAAAGAAAATTCCTCGGGGAAACCATAAAGGAAAAAACCCCACAACTTCCTCAGAGATAGAATGAGCACCAATGGCAGCAGTAAAACTCGAAAACATAAAGATGATCTCCACTACTTCTCTCTCTCTCTCTCACTTGAGAGAACTACTTCTCTCTCACTCATGTGCCCCAATGAGTGTGTGTATGTTAAATAAAGAGGCTCACTCTCTATTTATATTCTTTCGTTCACTTAATGTCCACTTTAACATGTCGGCCCCACTTAACAATTACTTACTAGAGCCGACATCTCTAGGAGAGCCTAATAACCCTAGTGCCTCACAATTGTGGGGACTTTGCCCTCCGATCAACAAGGAGGGTTAACCTTGACACAACTGTGGGGACTATTGCCCCGACTTACAATGGAAGGTTAACCTCAATGACTTTACATGACTTGTTACATTATTGAATCTCCCGATCGGAACATCGAGACATGACATGACTTAATTACATTATAGATACTTCCCGGAATAAACATCAGGGTATAATACATAAGATATACAAGTGAATACATTCCAAAGTTACAAATACATCAACACTCCCTTTCTACCCCTGGTGTTGAAACATGTCCACTTTAGCCCTGTTTTCCCCCCTTGTGTTGCACTATCGTGTTTTCCTTGTTCCACAGTAGTTGGTATCTTCGTTTAAATCCAGAAAAGTATAGCATAGGACGGGTTGGCTCGTGGATGAATCCACATTTCAGTTTCACTCAAATGAAATCCACTTGTAACATGGTCAATCCGACCCTTGAGGTCTATAAATAGAATTTAATAGGTAGCAGGGACAATTATTATTGAAGGATTTTTTTTATGTTACTGATTCAACTGTAAACTATCCCTCTGCTCTGTAATGAAAGCATAATATAAGAAAAAAATGGTCTTGGGCCCCTTTTAAAACTTTCTTGAGTATCGATCTTGTTATATTTTTCCATTATCTCTGTTTTTTTCCTTGGAATGTATTATATATGTTATATTCTCATTTATTAATTTCTGCAAGGAATGATGATGATTTATATTATAATAAAAAAGAAACAGACCATACAAACTTGCAGAGCCATGAGATTGGTTTCCAAACTATGATGCTCGTCAACAAGAAACCAACATTTACAGTTGTTCTGTTCTCATTTCAAATGTTGGATGCATTCTTATTTCACAATAGAAGTTTAATTTATGTCTGAAATTAAAACTATACTAATCTAATAAGGTTTTTGTATGCAAACTTCCAAATTTCATACCTACAGTGTACTTCAATTGGAATTAGTGTGCACTTTTAGTTCTAGCCATGAAAAATTGGAAAATACTATCAATTGTTGTTTTGGATGACTTCGATTTTACTGTAGATCTTACAATTTACAGAAATTAGTACAAGAGTTTGTAGAAAAGGTTGGTATGTCTATGTTATAGTGCAATTTATTCAATGCAGCATGAAATGATGATTTGTCAATTCATTTGTAGAATATATTTCAAGAATATTTCATATGTCAATTCATTTGTAGAATATATTTCATCATTTGTACTTTCATACACACTTATCGGTATGGGTTGCACATTAAACTCTCTTAGACATTGGAAAAATGCACATATGGATTACACATTACACTTGTATTACACATTAGAAACACATTAACTATATCAAAATATATGCATTGCCAAGAAACACTGACAATATATTAGTATGTACATAGACATCAAATGTACACCATATTATTTTAGAAATCTAGGTTGCTTGGAAGTTGGGAGGTTTTTGCAATTCCTCCTTTTTAGAATAAGAAAATTCGCTACAACTTCTCTTGCCTTTTCCAGAACTCTCCAGTTCTACAAAAGCTTCATTGACCATATGTTTTAATTGTTTTTCTTGCTCTTTCACTTTGTTTGCAAGATTTATCACTTTTGTATGCAATCTATCTTTTTCTTCTAGGAATTTCTTCAACATCTCTACATTATTATTTTTCTGATTTGAGAGCTCATCTTCCTTTCTTTTAAAATCATCATCTGTCCACTTCAGGTCAGATTGAATTGCACTTAATTTTCTCTTGACCTATTGTACCTCCTTTTCGAGCTCTTGTGCCCTCAAATTGCTATCAGATGGAGTATACGAAATTGCTTCTGCCATAGGTTTATTCTGTAAAGCTTTAATTTGGGATTTCAAATCTTGTATCTCACTATCACATCCCAAATGTAGTGCTTTTCCCTTCTCCAATAGTTTTGGGTGAAGGTGTCTAATTCTGGTCTCCTTCTCCTCTATCTTCGTCTTCAATGTTGGATCTGATGAGCCAAATGTAAACTCTACAACATTAATTGTTGAAGCAGCTTCATTCATGGTCTTCTCTCGTTGTTGCAAGGACTTATGAAACTGGAGTAAGCTCTCCATAGTTACACCACTTAGTTTTGTACTGCTAGAAAGTTTTGGTGGGATGGCCTTTTTAACCTCCACTTTGGATTCTTTTGTTGTGCTGACATTTTTACCCTTGATTGTTTATTCTTCTGGTGTGCAGACCTGTTTACCCTTGACTATTGATTTTTCTAGTGTGCAGACTTGTTTACCCTTGACTGTTGATTTTTTTGGTGTGCATACCTGTTTACCCTTGACTGTTGATTCTTCTGGTGTGCAGACCTGTTTACCCTTGACTGTTGATTCTTCTGGTGTGCAGACTTGTTTACCCTTGACTGTTGATTTTTTCCTCTTCCAGCACTTTTAGCCTCGAAAGTTGTTGAAATCCTTTCAATTCTTTTTTTTTGTAGCAACTCATTTTTTTTAATTGTTTTATTCAATTTTTCCAATCTTGCTTCATATTCTGCAGTCTCATTCTGTTGTTTAATTATCGTTTCTCCCAATGCCCTTTGAAACTCAACCTTCAAACCTGCAATAAAAGTTTCTTTCTGCTTCAATTCTTGCTGAAGTTCTGCTTCCTTACCAAATACAGTTTTCAGTGGTGGCATGTTCAAAACTTCAAGCCTGTTTTTTAACTCATTTTCAAGTCTCCCTATAGTTTCCTCATCTTTTTTTTTTTTTGAGCTTGATACATGTCTTTCAATCTATCAAGGTCAGAAATCGATTCTGCTAGAACTACGGTAAATTTAGAACATTGATCCTTAATAAGTTGATCCTTCTGGCCAATTATTTTTTCAGTTTCCACAATTCTTTTCTCTAAACCTGTAACACAATGTACCAAATCAAGAATTTAGACATCCTTAGTTTTGCACAATCGTCGCTAGCTTTGAAGGAATCCTCCCACAAGGTAGATTTTTCTTTGAAATGTACCATTTTATCAAATAAAGAAAAAACAAATCTACCATCAAAAGAATATTTGGCATGAATTAGGTCTTCATCACTTGTTGGTGAACAGTCCATATCATTGTTCACAAATTCCTCCCATTGATCTGCATTTTAATTTCCATGCATTCCAACCAAAGTTGTGACAGCAACATCTTCTTCAAGGGAAAGTGAAAGCATGTTGTTTCCCACAGGTTCCATATTGTCCTCTAAAGGTTGGTCGATCTTCTTTTTCCGGTTGAGTCACCCGTTGAAGAAGCAGAGTATGACTGATCTCTCTATTTTTGCATATGGTTGATAAAGAAATCCGACCTCAATCCGCGCTCAATCAATCACCAATAACCTTGTCACAACTATAGCAAATGTGCCGAAAATGCATGAGTTGACCCGCGCATTGAAAGCTGGCATTGGTTTGGCGGGTGTGCAAAGATAGCCATATATCGTCGATATAAAGACGAATGTTCCTCTAAAATTAAAAACGTCGATATTGCCACGGTTTTTCCACCATGATAAAAAAAAATGAAGTATTAATCCATGAATGTTCAAAACGTGGAAATATTTCGTGGAAAAATCCGACCAAATGTATTAGTGTGTTAACACTTCTCGACGGATTGAGATTGTGTTGGAAGACCTTCATTATGATATCGAGATGTTTGAGACAATCGTGATGTACATATGATATCCAAATGTGTTCCAGTATGATGGTGTCTCCCTGGCTGAGAGGGAGTGTTGATATAGTATCTACGTGAGGCATCCTCACTAAGTCCGCCCCAAAAGAAATGTGAAGACAACACTTATTGTGCACAATAAAAGAGAAGTTAGCCTAGCAAAAGAAGACAAGACGATGCATGACAAAGTATAAATTGAAGGTGCCCTCACTCACTTTCACCAAGCAAGTTCACTCCAAGCAAGAAGGCAAGTTCGCTCTTGCTACAAGAAGAAGTTTTCTGGGATTCTTTATCTTTGAAAGGATTTCCTTATATTCTTGGGGTTTATCTTTCTGCTATATGTGCTACATATGTATCTGGATGTACACTGATCTCGAAACTGATTATCTCTATTAGAAAGTTGTTGGGTTTTCTCCCTTAGTAGTTTCCCAGATCAAAATCTTTGTGACTATTGTTTCTATGCTTGGTTATTCTCTTAGTGATCCTATTTATTATGCAATTGAAATTATACTACTATATCTATCAAATTTAACAATTTCAAGCAAATACTATAAGATATAAGGGAGATTTTTCCACTTGGATATTCAAACAATGTGTTAACACCGAACTTCAACTTATAAACTTGAGTGTTGATCTGAAGTATATGTTCATGGGTCTTCCTCGAGGTGAATTCAGTGTTACAAAGTTCAACATTTGGCATCAACGGTTCATGAGTACATCACAAGGTGGATTGGTTAGTCAATCCACTATCACATCATTTCCAGTAGACTATTAAAGCACACATATGGGTTATATTCCACCCATATTCATTGGTTTGATTTAGTTGGTGCACAAAATAACACAAACAACAAAGCTACTCTATACTCGGCCTATGCAATTCAAGCAAGGCTGGGTATATCAACAACCAATATTGATGCTTGGATTTTCCACCATCATATCCACAAAATTCATCCACTCTTTGCTTTAGAGAACGAGCATCTACTTCCTAGTGTGAATCTACCACTAAACATCAAACCCAACAAGAAGTTTTGCCAACTCATAAAATCTAGTAAGTGACAAGCATTGCTACAGGTCTGGTATGGTAAACATATCATATCTTCTACACTAATAACTGAGTATTTGATATTTTGGTGGCATTCACCATCTATAAGTATGGGGTTTTTATACCAAAATTTGCCCCTACCCACATCATATATTGTGAGATAGAGATGATTATGTGACATGCTATATTTACAATTATGAGTTTCACAATTTCTAAGCTAATAAAAAAATGATTAATATATCTCAAATCCTGATCTGGTTTTTCGATGTTTTTGGTATATGGGTTTAAATCGATGCCTTGAGATTCTATACAAGTTTTCATACTTACCGAACTTACAAATTTGGATTTATAACTGAATCACAAAATCATAGAGTGATCAGTCAAGGGTAGGGGGGTAGTGATCACCTAAAGATCAATAATGTTAAGATCAAAGGATCCATCAGTCAAAACATGATTAACTATACTAGCACCTCCACCAAAAGGAAAACATGTGTACCCACCAGAATGAGGGAAGTGCTTGGTTCCATTAAGGATGACTAATTTATGAGATTCAATTGTTGGCTGGTGTAGATATGTATAAATGGCAGGTTGTATCGTTTTTGCATATGAAACACCACTGTATTTTTTGAACTTGAGGACTATGTTTGGTAAATTGAAGTACAAATGCCTTCAAGTTGCGAATTATGCAACTGTAGGAGTCTAGAGCTGCTTGATCTCCCTCTTCCAGTGCAGCATCATGATTCAGATGGAATTGCTTACATGCAATCTTATAACCCTTTATCAATATTGCATTTCCGCCCTTCTGGCTCATGCATTTGAATAAAATCTCTTATATCTACATGGAGAGATTTTTTGTTGGAAATTCCTATTGTAATCATTAGTAGGAAACATCATTTAAATTTTAAGCTATACAACTATGATAGCTTGTGAAGCAATGACTTCTGCATTTCTAAAATAATTGTAAAAGTTCCAGACTTACTGAGGAATTGAGGGCTCATTTCCTATGTGAAGGTAGCTACTAAATGCAATAGACCCTCAAATACATACACATAGTTACGTCAAAAGTCTCCACGTAATATGTATAGATAGAAAGAGGTAGATGTTCTTCTACACATGGTTACAATTATGCTCATATTTTTAGCATTACATATTTGATTTTGCATGATCGGTGGTATGTTTTGTGTTTGACACTACAAGACTTCCAAAACTAATTTGCAATTCTTCTGTCATGGAAGATAGCTCGCACAAGGGCATGTTGTGATTTGTTCTTTATCCTCTTTCATAAGACTTAAAAGCAATAGCATTTTTTTTTAGTTTTCCTTGTATTTTCTTTCAAGGTCTTGTTACTTGGATTAGTAGTAGAACATCATTGAGAACTAAACAAGATAATTTTACAAGTAGAAGGTTTAAAGATTCATTCATGAATGGCATGACATCTTTTCAATAACAGAAATTGTAAGGCACATGGTTAAGTGTCTGAAAGTAGGCTAGCTATAACTTCTTCTTTGCACAGTCCAAATGCTTGAACGGATTTAGAAAACAAAATCAAAACATTGCTTTAGCCTTGTTATGCCAGAAATGAATTGCTACAGTCACTTGCAGTGTCTTACATCTTCCAAGACTACATAACACAAGGTATTAAAATCACGAATAGCATAGGATGCAAGGTACATCAATAAAGTTTCTCTGTATTTACTTCTACGTTATCATTATGAGCTTGAACTGGAATACTTTTTGAGATCCGCATTTGCAATTTCTGTAGCTTTTCTGAGTTGCAAGTCACCAGAAGCATTGGTGGTAAGGAAATGGCAAAAATACAGTTCAAAATTTTGATAACAAATAATAGAAAAATAAAATATATAAAGACATGCATTAAAAATATATTTAAGAATCATCAAGGAAAGCTAATACTCATAACAACTCAATTTTCTGTACACATTTCAAAGAGTTGATTCGACTTGGAATCAATGGTCATATTCAGATTTCTAACTTGGAATTTTATATTGAGGTATTATGGCCTCAATGGTCATGCATTTCTTCCATGAAAAACTAATTATATTCATGGTTTATGCCCTCAAAGAGCTGCAATTTTCATACACAAACATCGATTCCTCTTTGGCATTCACACATAAAATAAAGTGCAAACAATTTTTGTGCTTTGTTCATAGATGGATTGGGTATCAAAATCCACCATTAGATCATGAACAAGCAAAACCTAACTATTAAAAGCAACGGAAAACACCTTGCATGCTTTTGAATGTATTTTTCTGGTTGAGGAGTTTCATCAAACACTTTGATCGTATGACTTCTTATCCAAATTTACCAATTGATTTGGCATGGGATTAATTGTCCTTTTCGCATTCAAGATCAACCTTGGGCTCCTATAATATTTTCCTCTACAATTAACAATACTAGATATTAGCTCAACCAAGAAAAATAAGAACCTAAAGTGATTTTGGTTCAAACATTCCGTAAAACAGTTTGCAAACTTCCTAAAAATCTGCATTACCAGGAAAATTGAACAACCAAAGGGATCATTCAATTTGGAATGAGTTTGCTAACCCTTCTTGGGCACACTCTATAGATTGCTACAGATTTGCAAATCCATTCTCATTGTAGCTATAAAACCTATGCACAGAACGAGAGAGGATAATTACCAAGCTATTGGGCTCTCTCTTGCATTTCCAATTTGATTTGAAAATCCAATCAACTATGACAAAGTATTCTAAAAAATCAATCAATTATAGAAATACCATTTGCACTGCCACTTCATTATTGTAAACTCAAGTCACCATAATAATTACAGAATATTTCTATTTGGGGTATATACTGCCCAGTTACCAAATTATCAATTTCCTCTCAAATCCTTTGCCTATATTGTCATTCATTTAGCAATCAAGATACAAGAATAAATATAAGAAAAACAGAGCAACATTCTTGTCTCAATTTGATCTGCATACTAACCGGAAATTCAAATGCAGGAAGGCAAGATTTGGGCATCAAATAATATACAGACCAAGACACTGATCCAATAGCATAGATGACACATTTAATGAGCTGCAATTCATCTTTGACCAAATCATGGTAGATATATTTTTGTCAAACAGATTGTATGAAAACTTTGGTTCTTGGCCAAAAAGTCTCCAGTGTTGGAACCTAGGCTCTGGTACCATTTTGTCATGTAGCCAGTAGATTTTGTGCTCAATTGAGGCTACGGGGCACCTCAAATACCATCAAATTCAACCAAGGACACAGATAAACAACAATAGCAAACCATATATAGAGTTCAATAAAAACATTAACCACAAGAACACTTATCTGAAATCAAATGGCCATAGGAGAGGAACGGTCCACCCATCCTTTAGCAGTGTACGCTCATTGACTCTTTCAACACATCTACCACCCTACCACCCTTGCTCTGAGGCTATGAATTCACAAGGGAAAAACCTCAACAGATGTACTAGCTCTTTGTCACGGGCAAATCCCAACTCCAACCCCAAATCACACAACTAGGATTTCGTTATGGAGTAAGCTATCTACTAGACGATTTGCTTTGGGGTCACTTCACGTCGTGTAGTGATAGTTTACTTTGTTACCTTTCCGTGACAGGGAGATTTACTGGCTTCGTTTCTCGCATGTTGACAAGTTAAAGCTTATTACTACTTGAAAACTCAAAAACCAAGTCAAGATTTATTTTTACCACTTTGAAATGAATATCATTCTTGGTTAGTTGAGCGGATTTTGATCATCTTAATCATAATCTTTATGGTATGCATATGATCCAATGGTATTAGTCGCTCTAAATTGTTAATGTACACCTTTATTACTAAAAATTAGTTGGGATTGTGGCTCAAATGATCATATCATGATTACATAACCAACTAATATACATGCGATGCTCAATATGCCGCTCAATATGCCTAGCACAAAACCAAAGATGATAAATTGATGTAACAGATAAGTCTTATAAATTAGGAAAAAAAAATTAACTGGAAATTAAGATTTAAGTAAATTAAGATTTGAGTAAATGATGTTTATAACATGGGATTTAAAGATTTATTTTACTAGTTTATTTCATCTTGACATTGAAGAATAAAGAAAAACTAAGAAAGATATTCATTTCAAAGTGGTAAAATAAATCTTTACTTGGTTTTTCTCAGTTCTCTAGTAGCAATAAGATTTTACTTATCAAAATACAAAAAGCAGAACCGAGTGAATCTCTCCGTCTCACGGGAAGGTAACAGAGTAAACTATCAATGCATGGCATAGAGTGGGGCCCGGTGCAAATGGTCGGGTAGATAGCTTACTCCTTTCGTTATTCAGTAGGCCATCCTATCTATGTATGGATTACTTAGGCAATTCTTCCACCAAATCCCATTGGCTAAGCATTTAGATACTAGACCGGCATTCTTTGTGAATTCCCCTTAAGACGAGGGATATATATCTATATAAGGATGTAATAAAAATTATATATTTAAGGGTTTAGGAACTTTAGGTTAAGTCACTAACTAAATTTTCTCCTCGCCTTTCCCTCTCATGAAGTCCTAGCCAACCATACTCTTTTTTGTGCCTCTCCACTTGCAGCCATTAGCATTTAATACCAATAGTCAATGTACAATTACATTTACATATTGTCTTGGATTATAACCATTTAATCATTACATACTCATTTCCATTTATATTTCGAAGGAATCGCAACTAGGGGTATTACACAATGAGGCACCATAACTACAAGAATTTGCTATCAGAATACTAAGTCAGCCTTGCAACGCTTCAAGTTGTGAGTGTAATTGGTCAGTATTTGAACACATAGACACCAAAAAGTGTCATAGGTTGGAGTATGAGAGGTTGGAGAAGTTGGTCTTCATATACTACAACCTTTGGATGCTTAACAAACAATTGCGGGCAAAGGATTTGGATCCTATTTTATTGGATCAGACTGATCTAGTCTCTAATTGGGTAGTAGGGGATGAATCTCCTACTATTGATTTGAGTTGGATTGATGAAGAGAGTGAGGGTCTATCTAGTGTACCATTTTCTAAGTGGAAACACCAAACACACATGCATCACAATTGATGTTTCAATCTAGCAATGTTGGCACTAGCTCCACTATTTCTATACTAGGCGTTCTACCACTCGTAGTCATGCATGGAACTCGAGATTGGACTTGGAGACGTTATCTCTTTTGATTTTCTAATTATGTTTTGAGCTATGTATTTGAACTTGGTACTATTTGTGAATTTGTTCAAGGAATCATCTTTCAGTTCACTATTTTGCATACAAATATGGAGTGTTAAATGTTGTATTATCATTTTTTTATGAAATGATTTAATGAATTTCTGCATAGAATGTGGTTTTAAACTTGTATGGATTAGAAATGTCATTAATATATTTCTTGTGCACAAAATTTACTATATTTTAATTTTTTTCTATTGTCGAGTCTTTGCCAAGTCTTATCTGAATCTTATTTGATTCACCAAGTCCCAATCCAACCGAGTAATTGATGAGTCCAAGTTTGACAATATTGGGTAATTGTGCTTGATGTAACTTTCACTAATATATTAGGCAAAATATATGCATTTCATTTCTATAAGAGTGAAGTTGGGTTCATCACGGTCGGCTGGGTTCTTTCTAGGCTAAATTCTAAGCCTAGATGGAGAAGTTATGGCAATTTTGGTTCACATGTTTTGTAAAACACTTTGCACACAATTATTTATAGCTATTTCTATTTTTGAGATTTGCATCATGAATAACATGTGAGGAACCAAGTATTCTAAAAACTAAACCACACCCAAAAACCTAGTTAAGAAAACAACCCCCACGGGGTTACTTGTGCTTTCCAAAAATGCCTAAATCATGGAATTCCACTCTGGAATCCCATCTTTTGGACTAAAAATGGAGGTTCCATGGTCATTTGGTACATATTACCCTTGATGTTGGTATGAATCTAAATAAAAATACCTATGGACATGATTTCTCAAAAAAACAGACCAACCCACTCTTAATTCAGTCAAACGATCTAGCAAATCCTTGACATCGAAATCACTAACTAAGGAAAGGAGTAAACTAGATTTAAATAAATTGTTGTAGGAAGCATATCTAAAACCTTACCCACTCAATTTATTTTCGATATAAGCCACAAAATCCATCGCATACTCAAATTCATCGATAAAAATGAAAACCCTATCTCTTAACTACAAATCTATGGAAAGGAACCATAAATATTTCATCCCTAATCAAAACCAACCTTCTAAATCTTGAACCAGAGCAAATAATGCAATTTATGAGATAAATCACTTATGGAAACTTATGTGTTCCTGTAAAAAATCCATGAAATGGGGCTTGCATAGGTTTCCTTGTGAAATCCCTCCACCTCCATGACATCCATGGTTGCAGAATCTCCATTGTGGAAAATCTAGGGGTGAACAAATGAACTAATAGTGAAGGGGGAAAGACACCAAATTGAAATTGCATGGGTGGGGGTGCATGGCACCTTCTTGTTGACTTGATATGCATGGAACCCTCTCAAAATCTTATTTCGTCCACCCTCTTCACACTTGATGCTTAGGGATGTTGGCTAGTGGAGGGTGCTTAAGTCACTTGGTGGGTGGGAGGTCTTAAGTTCAAACCTCCCCACTTCCAAAATATTTTTTGTTTTACCAAAACCACCACCAATATATATATATATATATATATGTTTGTGCTCAAGGGTCCTGAACTCCTTGAGACCGATATGTGGGCATATGGAGTTCACCCAGTTTAGGAACTCTTTAGAGCGTAAACTGAACTCTAGATGATTTGCACCTTTTCAACACTTTTTGTCAGAATCTAGCAATGTGAATTGTTGTTGAAATTGTGAATTTGATTGTTCAAATTGCAATTTTGATTGCAGAAATGGATTCAGTGTCCTCAACTACCATTGGGTCATCCTGACTATGCAATCCCAACAACCCAAAACTGTCATTTTAGCAATTTCAGTCGGGATTTTAGTTGGAAAAATCATCAAATTTTTGGCCTAGATCGAGTCTAGAGTTTAGCTTACTCTTATTAGAGTTTAGAGTTCACAAAGCATCTCTGAACTCTGACAAGAGTTTTGTGAACTAGGTGAACTCCTTATGACCACATACCGGGCTCAAGGAGTTCAGGGAAAAATTGATTAAAAACGACAAATGCACCTTGGGCACAAATTATATAATTTTTTGGCCCAGATCGAGTCTAGAGTTTAGCTTACTCTTATTAGAGTTCAGAGTTCACAAAGCATCTCTGAACTCTGACAAGAGTTTTGTGAACTGGGTGAACTCCTTATGACCACATACTGGGCTCAAGGAGTTCAGGGAAAAATTGATTAAAAACGACAAATGCACCTTGGCCACAAATTATATATATATATATATATATATATATATATATATATATTAGGGGTTTTGGTAAAACAAAATTATTTTGGAAGTGGGGAGGTTTGAACTTGAGACCTCCTACCCACCAAATGACTTAAACACCTTCCACTAGCCAACATCCCCAAGCATCAAGTTGTGAAGGGGGTTGTTATCACATCCATGTTAACTAGAGCCACCATGATGCAAATCCAGTACCCGACCAATGAGCTAGTCCTAAGCAGAGCGATAAGACACTTATTACTAGTAGTGTTCCCTAGACTCATAGATAACTCAATGCATACTTCAGACTCTCATGTCACAATTGTTCCCACACGACCTCGTGGAGATGAGGATTGCTAGGTCATGGTACACATATATATGAGCAAAGAGCAGTATTGGCCTTTCCCTTGCGCATCAATGTCAGAGCTCATCATCTGGATTCATGTAGTAGAGAAGGTATATGGTATTGCACATTAATGTTATGTTTTGTCTCCTTTATTTATATTAGTAGTCTAACTTGACATTAGGTGACTAGCTAGATGATCCTGTGTTTATTTTGTTGGCATTGTTATCACATATATTGTAGT
This sequence comes from Pseudotsuga menziesii, assembly GCA_001517045.1. Taxonomy (NCBI): domain Eukaryota; kingdom Viridiplantae; phylum Streptophyta; class Pinopsida; order Pinales; family Pinaceae; genus Pseudotsuga; species Pseudotsuga menziesii. The sequence continues at coordinate 198,565 of LPNX010635135.1, forward strand.
TGGGATACCATGGTGCATCATGCGGCATGTAGATTGTTCTCTTTATATTTCACGAGCTAGACATATTTATGAAGATAAAACATGGATCATTTTTGCAACATGAGCCATTCAAAGACTTTGTTCAGCAGCAGATACAGAGTATTTCCTTTCTAGGACTGAGATCTCCTTGTCTTTTGAGATGAATTCTGTTATAAATAAATAATTATATAAAAATACAAAGACAAAGATTAGAAATAATTAATTAAATGTAATTATTAAGTGTAATAATATTAAGACAATAGTTGTGACTTAATGAAAAGTCGCCTTACAAACCCGATAAAGACTATATATTCAGGAATTTACCATGTATATTATTCATTTGGACAATTATTAATTAAAAAAATGATCATATTAATTCTTTTTCGCTACATTGGTATCAGAGCATCGTCACATGCTACACCAAGCTTCCATTGACCGCACACCCAAGCTGCATTCCTCGTCTGCATCCATCTCCCGCGCATCTTTCGCATCCCCCACACTCCTCCACACTCAGCCAACCGCCTTCTCCTTCTGCACCAGTCGCGCTCTTCTTTTCCCTCCTACTTTGTTGCAACTGCCTTCCTTCCCTCGCGGATTCCATGCACTCGCAACCACTTCTCCCACGCAAACCCATGCCACATGTACCCATTCCTCCCTCCTGTAATTTCCTTCTGCAAACAACACTTTATCCTGCCGCTAAACACTCTCCCGCACTCCTCATCTACACGCTCCATCCATCATTCATGAAGCTAAGTACTTTTCGAAATTAGACTTGAGATCAGGATATTACCAAATCAGGATTAGATTAGAAGACGTAGCCAAAACTAATTTGCATACTCATGAGGGCCATTATGAGTTTAAGGTAATGCCCTTCAGGATAACTAGCGTTCCAACCACCTTCCAAGCCACAATGAACGAATTGTTCCAGCCATATTTGTGAAAGTTTTTATTAGTATTTTTTGATGATATCCTCATATATAGCAAAACATGGACAGAGCATATCCGACACTTAGATCAAGTACTAACCATCTTGGAAGAACATCAATATTTTGCAAAACTATCTAAATGCACTTTTGGAAAAGAAGAAGTTGACTATCTTAGCCATATAATATCAAAAGAGGGAGTCAAAGTCGATCCTAGTCAGATCAAGGCAATCATTGAGTTGCTCCAACCAGATAACATCTCAAAATTACGAGGGTTTCGAGGTTTAGCGGGGTACTATTGAAGACATGTGAAAAATTACGCTAATAAGACGACCCCCCTAACAAACTTATTGAAGAAAAATTCACTTTGATGGAATGATGAGGTAGAAAAATGTTTTGAAGCATTAAAAAACATTATGTCATCAACACCAATGTTAGTAACCCTAGATTTCACAAAACCCTTTGTCATTGAGTGTGATGCTTCAGGATTCAGGATAGGAGCAGTCTTGATGCAAGAAGTTCATTCGATAGCTTTTGAAAGCAGGAATCTCAATAAGAGAGAGAGTTTGAAATCCACGTATGATAAATAAATGCTTGCCATTATACATGATCTAATGAAATGGCGACAATACCTCCAAGGGAGAAATTTTTTGATAAGAATAGACCATAATAGTCTTCAAAATCTCCTACAACAACAAACATTGTCAACTGAACAACAGAAATGGATAGAAAAAATTGCTACATTTGACATGGAGATACTACATAAATGAGGAAGGGACAATGTAGTTGTTTATGCCCTCTCTCAAAAATATGAAGAAGTCAAGGCTTACACAATCTCAGTTGTAGTTCCAGATTGGTTGGACGAAATTGGAGGAGAATATGCCAAGGACCCAGACACATGTGCCTTAATCGATAATCCTAATCAAGGTTCAATATTCAAATGGAGGAATGACATCCTTTGGTATAAAGGAAGGATTTACTTAAGCCCTACATCTCGGTTTAAGACCAAAGTGTTGATAGAATCTCATGATTCCCCAGCAACAGGCCATGTAGGTTTTTTCAAAACTTACTTCAATGCAAGACAATCCTTCTACTAGAAGGGGATGTATAAAGACATTCAAAAGTAGGTGTGACACCTGTTAAAGAAACAAAAGTGAACATGTCATGACTCTAGGGTTACTTCACCCACTTCACATTCCAACCCATAAATGAGAGGAAATCTCCATGGACTTTATTGAACGGTTACCCTTATCTGAATCCAAGGACAAAATCTTCGTGGTAGTGGAACGATTAACAAAATATGCACATTTTATGGGTATTAAGAAGACTGACTCCGCTAAACAAATCGTTGAAGTATTTTGTAAAAATATTTACAAATTACATCGATTTCCAAAAATCATTGTTAGTGACAAAGATGTCAAATTCACAAGCAATTTTTGGAAGGAACAAACAAATTGGGTTCACCCTTAACATGAGCTCCGCCTATCACCCCCAAATTGATGGACAAACGGAAGTCGTTAACAAATGTGTGGAAGCCTATCTTCATAGTTTCGTCACTTACCAGCAGAACAAATAGATACAGTGATTACATCTTGCAGAATGGTGGTATAACTCCACCTATCATACGTCAGCCAAAAAGACGTCTTTTCAAGCATTGTATGGTTATGTTGATGTATTTGTAACTTCAGAAGATATTCTGATGTATATTATCATTGTATGTTGTTGTACCCCATTGGGGATGTGTGTTACCCCTTCACGGGATGTCTACATTGTGTCTAGACCTTGAGGTACCACCTCTGATGTAAATCGGGGAAATAGTCCCCAGTGTAACATCATGTAATATGTACTTGTATTCTCTCTAGGAGAAGTGGGCCCTATGTGAGAAGACATATAGGCTCGAGTCTTATGTTTGGTCAATGATTTGAAAGGGTATAAATAGGGAGGCGCTCTCCCTCATTTATACACATCTCACACTCTCAAGTTCGTATGAGAGAGAGAGAGTCAAAGGAGGATAAATAGATAGCTACGAAATACTTCTTATTACTGCTTTTGATCATCTTACTATTCTGAGGAAGTTTGTGGGGTTTTCTCCTTTATGGTTTCCCTAGTGAAAATCTTTGTGTCTTGTGTATCTTTTATATCTTATGCATCTTGTTGGACTTGTTATTCTTTCAGATAAAGATCCTAGATAATCTAATCAGATCTTAAGAAAAACTAACATGGTATAATAGCCTCTCTGAAAGAAGGAACTGTGCAGCTGCGGGAACTAGGGCTTCCTAGTTGAAGGTGTTCTCTCCACAGATCATCAATCAAAGAGGGCTAAGCTAAATCTCCTCATTAGGGCGCATCTTTTGGTGGATACAGTTTTAGAATCGGAGAAGTTTCATTCTTTACCCTGTCACTAGTGTCGAGAGGAACTAGGGCATAAAGTATCCGAGGCTTCACACCTAGGTTTTCAGAAAGTGACCTAGCTAAGAAACTAGCCTCAAGGAGGTGCATCTTTCTGTCCAAACAGAATTCCCAAACTCCAAGTTTGGAAAATTAGGGTTTCTCTTACAAACCCTAGGTCAGCCTGCTCTGGAACCTGGTTGGACACCTCAAATCAATAAGATCCAAATATTTACTATTTCCATTTGAGGTTCTCATTTTGAAAAGATGACTCACCATAATCAGATTGAGGACAAGCTTGGAGGGGTTGATAACTTATAGGCATGGAAGTACAGAATCTCCCCGATCCTTGAAGAAAATGACTTGGATCAGTTTATTACTAGAGATGTTCCAGAACCATAGGGATATGAGGCTAAGGCTGCTCATAAGAGAAGCATGGCTAAGGCTAAGAGAATCATTGCAGATTCTATCAAGGATCACCTCATCCCCCATGTGTCTACATTCAAGACACCGAAGGAAGTATATGATTCTTTGACAAAGATGTTCGAAGGAAAGAACATCAACTGGAAGATGACTTTGAGGAACCAACTGAAGAATGTGAAGATACAGAACTCCAAGACTATATAGCCTTACTTCACAAGGGTTGCTCAAATCAAAAAACAACTTGAAGCAGTTGAAGAGAATGTCAAAGAAGGAGAAATTGTAATGACTACCCTGAATGGTCTCTCTATATCATGGGATTCATTCATTAAAGGGATTTGTGCAAGAAGGAAGTTGATCTCTTTCAACAGACTTCAAGAAGAATGTGCATAAGAAGCCAAGTTCTAATATGGACTAGAGAAAAGACAATAGAGGATGCAACAGTGATTGGAGAAGAAGACAGAGGCTTGTACAAGTTGAAGGGACAGCCTGATCAACAAGCATTGGTTCATGAGTCGATTGAGCCAAATGAACAATGGCACAGAAGGCTTGCACATGTGCACTACAAAGCACTACCAATGGCAAGCAAAGAAGTCTCAAGATTTCCAAAGATCCAGGGAAAGCATGAAGGCATTTGCAATGGATGTGCAAAAAGAAATAATGCAAAGAAGACATTTCCCAGCAGTGAGAGCAAGGCTCAAGGAATATTGGAGATAGTACACTCGAATGTATGTGGACCCATATCTTCTAGCTCATTAAGAAGGTATGTGTACCATGTGTCCTTTATAGATGACTTCTCATGTAAGACTTGGATATATTTCTTGAAAGAGAAAAGTGAAGTTTTCAGCAAGTTCAAGGAATATAAAACCTTGGACGAGAACCATATAGATATGAAGATCAAGATTCTACGGTCAGATAATGGCAGTGAGTTCACTTCGGAAGAATTCAAGGAACTCTGTAGAGAATCTGGGATTAAGAGGGATTTGAGCACTCCATACAATCCTCATCAGAATGGGATTGCGGAATGAAAGAACCAGACCATAATGGGAGCAGCCAAAGCAATGCTGCTTGACCAGGATCTGCGTATGCACCTTTGGGCGGAGGTGGTAAGAACAGTTGTGTATGTATAGAACCGTACTCCTCATCGAGTACTTGACAACAAGACTCCTGAAGAGGCCTTCTCAAGAGTGAAACCTGAATTCAGTCATCTGGGAATATTTGGTTTCCCAGTGTACATACGTTTCCCAAAGGAAAAAAGGACCAAGCTCGATCCTTCTGGGAGAAAGGGTGTATACGTAGGATACAATGATACATTAAAGGCCTATTGAATATGCTTCCCAGGATTCAAGAAGATCGACATTAATAGAGATGTAACCTTTAATGAAGACTTTGCATACTTCAGATACAAGAGTACTCCTATCCAGGAAGTCAAGGAAACTGAAGAGACCAGAGTCCAAGACATGGAAATTGGAGAAGCAATTCCAGAAGACCCTAAATATCACGACGTGAAAGAACCACAAGAGCCAGTAGAGACATTCCTTGAAAAGGACTCCCACAAGAGGAAACCAGCATGGGCACGGGAGCTCTTACGAGAAGCTGAAAGGTATGGCACTCCAGAGGGAATACATAGAGAGAGAAAGAGGGAAAATCCCTACAATGAGTTGTTTAGATGACGGCCAAAGAGTCTCTTTCACCTTTCGGGTACTCGGGAAAAAAACGGTCGGATTGATTAAATAAACAAATAAATAAAAAAAGATAAGACTAACAGTAAACTATCCGATAGAGAGAACTCTTGATCCACTTTTCGGTGAAATTCAATAGATTTATTGAAAACAAGAAACAGATGCCAAACGGAAATAAATAAAACAGTAAACTCTCCGATAGAGAACACTCTTGATCCACCTTTCGGTGAGATTCAAAAGATTTTGGATTCTTTTTATTACTTTAACACAATGAAAAACAAAACTAATCTAAAAAATTAAACCTCTCTGATATAGAGTGTTCTTGATCCACTTTTCAGTGAGATTCAAAAGGCTTTGGTTCTTTTTATTTTTGCAATTTATATAAAAGGAAAAAAATCTTTGAAATAAAATTAAACTAAATTAAGTTTTCCTTTTAACTTTTATGAAAGCAACAATAAGATTAAAGGCTAATCTAACAATTCCTTATGCATGCAAAAAAGTAATAAAAAAATAGAAAAACAAGGACGATACAGGCTTCCCCCAAATGGGGGAAGAGTGGTGTGGGAGCCTTTATCCCACTCGCTTTTTATTGACCTGTTACAATGATTTTAAAAAATGGTGCTTTTGATCCTTGAAAAAATGGGTCAAAAAGGCCCAAAAATACTTGGAAAAGAAAGGGAATGAAGAAGCGGGATGGCAAAGTTAAGTCTGGATGCTCTGGCAAGCCTAAAACTCCAAATTTCGGCAGCGTATCCTTCTCTTTTTTCGTAGAACTACTAAAAACCAGCAAGCTAACAATGCAAAATCAGTGGGTTAGTGCTTAAAAATACATAAAAAAAAATACACCCTAGTATTTTCCAAAAGATGGAATATTTTATCACTTTAAGTACTAGAAAGGGAAACTAGATCTAAGCTTCTGATCATGAAATAAAGTGCTTCTTAGATCTAATTTAAACAAGTAAATAAAATTATGAACTGTTGCATACGATTTACTTGTGTAATGAAAGTAACTGGAAAGAAAAAGATTGTAGTTTTTAGGAAGGAAAGAGAAGTAACTCAAGCCCAATCTTGAACAAGATCGAGGAGGAGGACGCCTGAAAAAATAAGAAACATTAGATCCAAAATATGTGGTGAAGAAGACAAGATGCAACCAAGCTCCAATCTTACTCCAGGCTTGGTTATCTGCACAGCAAAAGAACCCTTCAAATAAGTGATTAAATCTAGTATGATAGGTTAAACAAAATCAAAAGTGCAGACGTATAACCAACTACAAAATGCAACTCTTAGATCTTAGATAACTATTCATAAATAAACACATTGAACCTTCAAATGTCTATTTTGTGGATTAGCATATAATCTTCTTAGCTAGATAATCAATACTTGCATAAAAAAAACAAAAACAAAGCAGATATCACCTCGGTTATTTAATCAAGCATTCACAACAATGAGAGTTCTTGCACCATCAGTCTAACCTCCAAAGTCTCAACTTTATTCATAAAAATATAAGCAATTACAAGTTACATGAGCAGAGGTCCTTTGCTTCCATCCTGAATGAGGAAGAAGGCCTCGTATTTATACAAAAACCAAGCCCCAGGGGGGAATTTATGAACTAAGGATCAAGCCGAAGTTAAGTAAAGTTGAACTGAGTTGAACCATATGTGAACTGAAATGAAACTGACCCTCTCCACCCAACATGTGCCAACACATCACTAAACTCACCAATCCATATCAGCGTCTCCTTCTCCCTCACGTGTGAGCTTCATAAGGTAGGTTAAGAGATGTGGTGATGTCACAAGTTCCACAATCGCTACCCAAATATTAAACCAAGGCAACGAATATCTAAGTGGGAGGGGTACACCACCCTTTACCCACTCTCTACCATTAAGAGACTAGTGTGAGTCTCACGTCAACCTCCATTCTTTCCATGTTGACGTCAACCCCTCACCTCTTCCTTATTCGCTTGCATGGAAATATATCATGGTTTATAATATTAATTTACTTATTTAAGTAGTTGGGTCCCTAAATCCCACTCATCACTACCACATAAGCTTGAGCTCCATCCATGCTAAACGTCACACTCATCCTTCACGCCATCCTCTTTTCATATTAATTCAAACTTCAATATTTAAACCAAAGTCTAACCTCCACTTCATGCTAAAGAGAGTCTTAACTCAATATGAAACCCATGCCAAGTCATCCTCACCATTAAAAAATTAATTTTGACTTTGAATTTGACTTTTTTAATATTTGGGCTTTAGTGCATTTTGTCTAAATTTAGCATTTAAATGCCATTATGATGCTCTATTAGCCAAATGATGTCTTTCAGGATGTTTCAGTCGACCGAAACATAGAGAAAGCTGACCGAAACATAGAGAAAGTGGCTCTTGGGGTAAAGATTCTGCTTCGGGCTTGAAAATGAGCCCAACCAAACCAAAAACGGACTTTGAATCACACTTTTTTTACATTTTGAATTTTTTCATTTAAACCATTGAAAAATGGCTTAAAAACAAAAAAACATTATATTTCTCGGAATCAAATGAAACTCTAGGGGGGCCTAGTACATGTTCATATGACTCCATCGGAATGCGTAGCATGTTGAAAAACAATGACAGGAAGACTCTAATAACCTCCTAAGGAGGAAACACCAAGACAACTACTCAGCTTTGGAGGTGTGAGTGAAAAACTCAGAAATTATTACTCGTTTGTTCAACAACCAATAATAACCAAGGGAAAAAACACTCTGGGATAGTCAACTTGATACTTAAGTCCGGGAAGCTGAGCCTTTTATAAAAAATTAAACGCTAGGGCATTTTTTACAATTTTCCCAAGGGGATATGAACATGTATTTACAAAAAAAATTCGAGCAGACTCCCCAAAAAAGGCTGGCGGGCTTATGAACTTTGATCTTGAATAAGTGCACTTGTTCAATACTCCGATGGCTCACCGAAAAATCCACTAAGTGCAAAATTAGTGGATAACATAAGGCATAGACTACGAAGAGACATTTGCACCCGTGGTGAAGTACACTTCCTTAAGGACCTTACTTGCTTTGGCAACAATTATGAAATAGAAAGTACACCAAATGGATGTCAAGACAATGTTCTTGAATAGTGTAGTCGAGGAGGAAGTGTACATGGAACAACCACTGGTATTCGAGACACATGATAGGAAGACCCATGTGTGGAAATTGAAGGCAGCCTTGTACAGATTGAAACAAGCATCGAGGACATGATACGACAGGATGCATAACTTCTTGATGAGCTTGGGATTTACCAAGAGTAAAATAGATTCCATCATTTACTTCAACATGGAAGACGAAAGACTAGTGATACTCCTGGTATATGTCGATGACTTGTTTCTAACTGGTGAAGAACTCAGTACAAATGCAAAAAGGAGACTTGCTACAGAGTTCGAGATGAAAGACCTAGGTATGATACACTACATCTTAGGCAAGGAGGTGTGGCAGAGTCGAAGCACATCGAGATCAAGTTCCCCTATATTAGGGATATGGTGTAGAGAGGAGCAGTGAAGCTCCAATACGTGGTAACAAAAGAGAAGATAGCTAATGTGTTGACCAAGCCTCTTGTGAGAGTGAAGTTCAAGTACTTCAAATAAAGACTTGGTGTGATCTAGATCGAGATCCCCAGAAAGAGGGAGTGATGTGTTTTAGAATAGCTAGAAATACAGGTTGTCTGAGCATAACATCCTGGCAAAGTTCGTAGGTTGCTCAAACGTAATCAATCCTACAGTTTATTCTTCGATGTAACATCCTGGTGAAGCTCATAGGTTATCCTTAGATGTAATCAGTCTTGATATGTTACAAAGCATAGTATATCACATGGGAAAATAGACAGGTTGTTCGAGCTGGAAAAATCTTGGTGTACCAGGTTGCTCGGATGTAATCAGTCCTGTGACAGTTTAGCCGAATGTAAAGAATGAGTATTGGTGTGATACGCAGGTTATTTAGATGTAATACGTCTTGTGGGTTGTATGAGTGTAAAGAATGAGCCCTGGCATGGTACGCAGGTTACTCGGACGTAATATGTCCCGAAGGATATCTGAACAAAAAATATTTGGACGCAAGTTGTTTAGATGTAATCCCTTGAGGTTGACCAAAAGAACGTAAAAGGTCCTAGTGTAGCAAGTTGTTGAGTCGTAATTCGTCCTTACATATATATGAGATATATGTGTTCCTATGTTGAGATGATAAGGTCATGAAGCACAAGAGGTGCACCTAGGTGGTTCTTTAATAGAACACAGGTCGACCGTAGATGCTTTGTTTGTTGGTTGTTTTGTCTTGTGCAAGACAAAAGAGGTGATCTAGATATGAAAAGATGAAGGTAGAAGATGCAAGTTATTTTCGTGACAATATAAAGAATATCCTGGATAGTTTATGCATGAAGGCTTGCTCGAGATGTGATGAAGATCACCTGGCAAAGGACCAGACCTACATCCATCATGAAAAAGGGCTACCTCTGTAGAAACTTTTGATGGAAGATGGTATGGTACGATGATCAAATTATAAGAAGATGATGGCAAAAACTATGATGAAAACTCGATGACTCCATGATGATGACGATGCGATGAAGACCTGACTAGATGTGTTGCTGACTGTGTAGAGAGAGAATACCTTCCTAGTTAAGAGGAAGTGTTGATGTATTTGTAACTTCGGAAGATATTCTTATGTACATTATCATTGTATATTGTTGTACCCCCATTGGAGATGTGTGTTACCCCTTTACGAGATGTCTAAATTGTGTCTATACCTTGAAGTACCACCTCCATTGTAAGTCGAGGCAATGGTACCCAGTGTAACATCATGTAATATGTACTTGTAGTCTCTCTACGAGAAGTGGGTCCTATGTGAGAAGACATGTAGGATTGAGTCTTATGTTTGGTTAATGGCTTGAAATGGTATAAATAGGGAGGCACTCTCCCTCATTTATACACACCTCACACCCTCAAGTTCGTATGAGAGAAAGGGACACTCAAAGGATGAGAGATAGATAGTTGTTGAATACTTCTTATTACTGCTTTTGATCATCTTACTATTCTAAGAAAGTTTGCGGGGTTTTCTCCTTTATGGTTTCACTGGTGAAAATTTGTGTGTCTCGTGTATCTTTATATCTTATGCATCATGTTATACTTTTTATTCTTTTAGATACACATCCTAAATAATCTAATCATATCTTAAGAAAAACTAACAGGTTATGCGCCCCCCAGATGGAACAGACTCCTTCAAGGTGATGCAAAAGTACCGACTGTAAAGAATCAACTCGAACAAAATTAGAGATTAATGCAAGTGCTCAAGGATAATTTAACTATGGCACAAAATTGAATGAAGTAGTAAGCAGATCAACAAAGTGGAAAAATGATATTTTGAAGTAGAAGGTTGGGTATTTGTGAGACTTCAGCCATATAATCAATTATCGCTTAAGAAACAATGAATGAATAAATTGGCTCACAAGTTTTATGGACCATATCAAGTTACCTGAAATATTAGCCCTGTAGCACATGAAGTGAAGTTGTCAGATAAGAGTCGAATTAACAACGTTTTTCATCTTTCAAATCTTAAAAAATCACTGGGACAACATCAAACCGCTCAAACGACACTTCCTTCTATGGACGAAGAAGGGAAACTTGTTTTAGAACCAAAGGCTGTCATTGATATCAGAGAAGAAGACTACGTTCTCAAATAATCAAAGAATACCTTATTAAGTGGAAAATTTTCCCAATAGAAAATGCTTCTTGGGAAACCGAGAAGTTCCATCAGCAATATATGTCCTTACCTTGCTTTGAGGAGAAAGCAACTTAAAAGTAGGGGGCAATGTTATAAATAAATAATTATATAAAAATACAATGACAAAGATTAGAAATAATTAGTTAAATGTAATTATTAAGTGTAATAATATTAAGACAATAGTTCCGACTTAATGAAAAGTCACCTTACAAACCGGATAAAGACTATATTTTCGAGAATTTACCCTGTAAATTATTCATTCAAACAATTATTAATACAAATAAATTATGAGATTAATTCTTCTTCATTGCAAATTCAGTGGTGACCTAGTTCATACCAGCAGAGAAACAAATATGGTACACAGTTCACAGATGGGCATATTAGGTAGAGGCATGTATATGGTGAGAACAGGTATATGGATCCTTGGTAGGTTTTTGCTCTCTAATGTATACTAATACCTTTGACTTATTATTATATGATGATTATGGCGACCTATGCTTATATTACATATTGTACTGATGCTTAAACCTATGTTGAGAATGATTAAAGAATCTGATGTTGAAGACTATTGCTTATGCCATGCTTTACACAATTTTTAGATCTTAATGCTCTGTTGGTTCCATGTATCACTTGACCCCATCCATCTAGTTCATCCATAATTGAGTTTTTCCCATGACATATGTTTCATTGAGACCTGTGAGATTGAAGATCCTTTTCCCCATCTTGGCCCCTATGCATGATAGACTCCATGTTTTTATGTGTCTCTGGCTATGAAGTATGTGGCTTGGTCAATGTGTCCAAGTTCACTGGATGGTTTTCCTTTAGTCCTCAAAACAAGTGCTCCACCCAACATTGTCTTTACACACTAAAACATCGGAACACATAAATGATATATCTAAATGATGCAAAAGTATAAATGTTATAAATTAGTCACGGGCCAAAGGATGAACACTCATCCATTGTATGATGTAAGGCTCATTTTCCCCCACAAGGGAAACAGAGTGAGGCAAAAACGTTGGGGCTATGGATGCTTGCTGACAGCGGGGCTAGGCCTTAGTCATTTTTTGGAGCCCATATTGCTTCCCATGGCACCTGTCGTCGAAGGTTGGATATTATCTTATGTTAAAGTCAAATGTTTCTTGAAAATTCAAAGGTCAAAGGATGAGCACTCATTAATTGTATAATGTTAGGCTCATTTCCCTCTACAAGGAAACTGGGTGAGGCAGACCTGTCAAGGTTACGAAGCCTGGAAGGCTTTCAAAGGGACTTGTGCTTATATTTACTAATGCTTGAACTTGTGTTATCACTAATCAAGGGACTTGATGTGAAGACTGTTACTCATGCCATGCTTGTACAAATAGTAAACCTTAGTGCTAGGCTGGTTCCATGTGTCATTTGTCCTCGTCCATCCAGTTCATTCGTTGTTGAATTTATCCCATGATTTAGACTGATTGAGACTTGTGAGATTGAATATTTTTTCCCCATATTGAACCCTATGCATGATGGACTTGATGTTGTTATGTGTCTTTGTCTATAAAGTATATGACTTGGAAAATGTGGCTGGGTTCACTGGAAAGTTCTCCTTTGGCCCTCAAAACAAGTGCTCCACCAAACAGTGTTGCTAAACACTAAAGCATCGGAATGCATAAAATCTATATATAAAGGATGAAAAATTATAAATGTTTTAAAAGTAGTCAGTGATCAAGGGGTTGAACACTCATTCTTTGTATAATGTAGGGCACATCTGCCCTCCACAGGGGTAGTAGGGAGAGGCAAACCCGTCGGGGCCATGGACTGCTCATTGGCAGCGGGTCTAGGCCTTAGTCATTTATTGGAGCCCAGAAGGCTTTCCAAGGCACCTGCTTTTGTAGGTTGGCTACTATCTTATGTGAAATGTGAAATGTATTAAAAAATTTAATGGTAAAAGGATGAGCACTCACTCTTTGTATAGTGTTCGGTTCATTTTCCCCCATGGGAAAATAGGGTGAGACTAGCCTGCAAAGGTTGTGTATTTGTTAGTATTGGATCCCATAAGGAATCCAGGGCACCTAACTTTGAAGGCTGGCCTATATTGCAAATTAGTGCAAAGGAAAACTTGCTAGAGACTGAGGCAAACAAGCTCAAGTACTTTACTTGTGAGACACCTCAATCCCCTATTGTTATCTATCATGCATATGTAACCTTGGTTGTGTGTATCGATTATCATTCGGAGAGATCACTTAGTCAAACTCAATCAAAATTCATTCCTCTTAGCCTTAGCCTTGTTCTCCATCCTCACCCAACAATAACACATTGTTTACACTTTGTAAGTATGGCATGAACAAGCAGACTTCCAGAAAATTCTGAGATTTTTCAAAAGCACATGTATATTTTATCACTATTATTATTATTGTCACCATGATTATGAATAACATTGATTTAATATTGGTTTTGATATACACCATTAGAACATTTCTTACCCTGGTTGTTTACAGGATCATACTGATGTAGTATCTCACCTTCAGTTTGGGTAATTTGACCTGGTCATCCCAGTTGACCAAGTTAAGCATAGTTCCCAAGGCAGTGACTCTGAAAATAACATGGTATATATTTGTTCCAAACATGCCCATGACCAATACTGCGGTTTTAGTTCTGATATTTTGGCCATGTTTCTCCTTATAAGTGATTATTATCACTTTGTTATTAGCCAAATGATCAAATTTTATTACAGACGGAACAATGTTTTTGCTTCTCCTAGAGCAGTGCAGTGTTCCACGGGGTATGAGTAGTCACTTATACCATTCGTCTATGTCTCCAAATCTTCTAGAGCAGTCATTTTTCCCTAGTTCTCATCTTGGATAGATTTATGGCGGTTTTATCATTTTCCAGAGATTGTACCAGCAAAAATGAACTAAGAATCTCACTGAAAAAATCGATTTGGCCAATTGGGTCAACGAAATGGCTTGGAATTTTGGCAGTTTATGTGTCCCGGCATCCCGGATAGTCCTTCAATAGTTCTCTATCAGCGTTTGTCCAGATCATTTTATTTTGGCATAGTTAGTGAGGAAATCCCCCCAACGGGTGCCCCCTCAACTTGGATAATGTTGTATTTCATTGTTATATCATATGTTATGAAGTTGTAAAGGGAACTAGGGTGAATTAATCCCCTAGTGACCCCCTCTCATGTATTATCATGTCACAATTTATGTTATATCGTGACTTTCACCTAAGATAGGCGTCATTGAGCAAAGTGTGCCCTCCTTGTTGACTTGGTAACTTGATCCATATACTGATATTTGTATTGTTGATCCCCATTGTTGATGATTTCTTAATCTCAATCGTCGGATCATAGTTAGTTTAAATGTGGACACACTCTCAAAAAATTTAAGAGAGTTGACCCCTCATTGTATGGCATGATCTCTAACACTGGAATATTGAATAAATAGATTTGTCTAGGATTACACTCTAAATCTTCCTGATGAGTTGATGATTTGATGATTGGCACTGCTTTTATTTTGTACCTATGTTGCGGGGAAGCGCCCCCTCCTCGCCCCCGCTCAAGAAGCTCTCTTTAGACCGAAGCACTACAGGAGTTAAGGGGAATCACGCTTCCTGGATCACTCCTTATCCGAAGTGAAACTCAGAGCACGCTTCCTTCCCCAAAAAATCGCTCCCTGCCCTGTCTAGAAGCGTTCACTTCCATGATGCTTCTTACCTTACTCCCGACGCTTCCTCTTTCACTCCCTTGTTGCTTCCTAGTCGATTCCTCTTTTGCTCCTAGCACTTCCAATTTCACTCCTCAGTCGCTCCCCCAGGTGCTTCCTCCTTTAAACGCTGCCCACGCCCGTGAAAGAGAGGAAAAGGGTTTTTGGAGGGAAGGAGGAGGGATTTGGGGAATAAATCCCTCTTCTCCTACCTCATTGTCACTTTGAAAGAGAACATAAGAGAAGAAGAGAGGAGAAGAGAAGAGAAGAAGAGAAGAAGAGAATAGGAGAGGAGAGAAGAGGAGAGGAGACGAGAGGAGAAGGTTGCGGCTTGCCACCATTGGAGAGCGAGAGCCAAAGAGGTAGGTTCTACAACCCTCTAAGTTCTTTGTAAGTTTGTAAATTAATCATTTGTCATTTTCTTTGTGTTAAAATTTTGAAATTTTTTGACCTTTGATTTCTATGATAGTATGAAATTTGAGTGATTGTCCTTGGAATATAAATTCTAGATTCTAGAGTCTAGAATCTAGTGACTAGAATGTACATTGTTAAAAACTTAAATCTCTAGTTCCTCCCTCATTCTATTGCAGGAAACATGTTAAATCTCTAGTTTCATCTGGCATCAACCATGGTGATGGGTTTATGGTTTATTTTGTTGGTTCCATTTTTTATTTTGATGGTGGTGGTTGGAAACCGAAGGATGAATGAGGAAGAGGATGAAGAAGTGGGAAGAGGCACATACCATGGAGAGGAGGAGGAGGAGGAGGAAGAGGAGGGGGAAGAGGAGGATGAAAGCCAAAAGAAAACCAAAGAGGACCCCACACCCTTGTGGAAATATGTCACAAGGGAGGCAGAAACTAGAGGGGGTGGAACCAACAAATTTGTTTGCCCCCATTGTAAAAAGACATACACAGGTTCATATACCCGTCTGAGAAGACATCTATGTGGTCACATTCCATGTGATGAAAGAAAAATTGTAGGATTTTGTGTTTTCCCAAATGTCGTATCAACACAAAGAGCCATATATAAAAAGGAATAATTTGAAGCACAAAACATAACAAAACGATCATCGGATGACCATGACCTTTCATGCTCACCGAGAACTGGAGGCCCATCCACCCAAGGTAGTGGATTCTCTCCCATGCAAGCACATGGCAGGACAATATCAGATTTCCTTGATCAAGGTGGTAGGGATGACGTGGATTCAAAAGTGTATCGGTTTCTCTATTCATGTGGCATACCATTCAATGTTCTTTGCTCACCCTATTGGCATGAAATGGTAGAAGCCATCCGCACTGCCCCAACATGATACAAGATCCCTAGGTATGACAAAGATAGAACTGTGGGGATTAACAAGGAAAAAGACAAGATCCAAAATGCTTTGGGGAAGTTCACAAATTCTTGGAATGAGTGTGGGGTATCAATTGTATTAGATGGTTGGAGCAATGTGAAAGGTAAGCCATTGATAAAAGTTCTTGGTGTCTCTTCTACTTGTGCAATATTCCTTTCGGCACATGACTACTCAGATAAATTCAAGATCGACATGAACATTGGAGAACTCCTACTCAAAAACATTGAAGGTATTGGTCCATACAATGTCATCCAAGTCATAACAGATAATGCTGCTAATTGTAAGACGGCGGGAGAAATCATTGAAGATAATACTCCAACCTATTTTGGTCCTAGTGTATGGTTCACACATTGAACCTTTTGATGCATGACATTATTAAGTTGAAGGAAAATTAATACAAATGGATTGGTGAACTGTACAAAAAGGGTAAGCACAAGATAATATTTATTACCAACCATAGCAATGCCCATGGCATTTTCTGTGCTCACTCAAAGCTAGAGCTTTTAAAGATAGAAAAGACTAGATTTGATAGCTATTACCTCACCTTCAAGCACCTTTTGAAGGTAAGAGAGGCATTGGATAACATGGTATCAAGTGAATCATGGCAAGTCTTGAAAGATAGGGCTACATCCACATCTGATAGGTGTGATTTCCAGCACATGGAAGACACAGTTCTTGATGGTCAATTTTGGGCAAGTGTCAAGTTTGTTTTGCAGTTCACAAAGCCCATTTATCACATGATTCATTTTGCAGATTCAGATAAGCCAGTAATTGGGGAGGTGTATAAGCAGATGGATATCATGTTGGGATAGATTAAAGATATTGTTGAATCAAAGGATCCCATCCTGTATGACCATATTCACACACATGTGGTCAAAAGGTGGGATCATCTCAACGTTCCACTGCATGCCTTAGCATATGTATTAACACCAAAATATTATCATCCATATTGGTTGGCCAAACTAACACCTCGGGGTGGGGTTAGGAGAAATCCCCACACATATCCAAAGGTACAGGTTGGGTACATGGCTGCTATAGACAAGTTGGTCCTTGATGAAGAGGAATGTGCCTTATTGCGTAGTGAAATAAGCAAATACCTCAGTGATATTGGTCCCTTTGGCACTTTGCATGCTAGAAAAGATCGAGATAGGGCGCCTCCTATTGAGTGGTGTAACATGCATGGCTCATCATGCCCACGCTTGCATAAATTGGCAACCAAAGTGCTTTCACAGGTGGTAAACAGTTCCTCTGCAGAAAGGTGTTGAAGCACCTATAGCTTCATCCACTCGGTGAAAAGAAACCGATTAAATGAAAATCGGGCAGAAAGCTTGGTTTATGTACATTAAAACTTGAGGTTTTTGACTCATTACTATGAGTGGGCCAAAACTGATAGATCATATGTCACTTGGCACAACAATCAGGAGGAGCATAACTTGGAGGATGGAGCCTTAACTTTAGAGTGCTTGGAGGAAGAGATTTTGGGAGATGAGGATGACCATGCAGTAGCAGCACCAGCAACAATTCCACCACCATCTCCTACCTTGTTTCCAGATACACCATCTTTTCCCCTAGGTTCAACTTCACAACCCCCACCTGCATCAGAGGGGGGGGGGGGGGGGGTCATGCAGGACCAAGTCTTGGACGTGGCTCAAGCCACTCAACATCGGTGGCTACTAGGGATGAAAATTATGCTCCCTTTGTTCATGGACATAGACAACGAGAAAAGAAATTAGAAATTTCCTGTGGCAAGAGGAAACATCCATAAAATCTACTTTTCTTGTCTTTTCTTATTTACAGTACTTTCAAGTTTCTGCACTGTTGAGATTCGAGAAATTGAGTCATTGAATCTTTTATATTTATTATGGTATATTTTGTGAACATTACATGGCAATTCAATTTTGAAGTTTGAAGTTGAACTCTGAAGTTGTAAGGTTGATAACTTGATGTTATCGATAATGGAACTATGTTTGATGAATTCACTAGTATATGATAATTGATTAAATCATTGATGGTTGATGAATGATGTTATATGGTATTATGATTTATCATGTTATGGTATTTCATGTTTTTATGCTTTCCATGACTAATTCAACATTCTACAAGCATTTGTTTGCATGTATGCATCAAAATGTATTAAAAATATATATTATATAAAAAACGCTTCCAAACTGGAAGCTTCTAAAAATTTCGCTTCCCGCTCCCAAGTAACCTTGTTCTGTACTGAGTTTGTTTTGGGATAAATATTGTATTTTACCTTTACCCATTCATCTACAGGTTGAAGGAGGATCCCTAGGGAGGATGCAGTTGTGGGGACACTCATCTTGTCTCTGCTCTCGCGTGTCATATTGCAATATCCCAAATACTGATATTCTACTGGTTCTATGCAAAATTACTGAATAGCTGGGCATGCAAAAATGCCCTGCAAAATTTCCCTACATTATAGCTGCATTTATGTTTAGGGTTTGTAGGAAAGATTGTAGCACTTACCACTGATAAGATGGCTGAAAATGCTCCTGAGAGAATACGCATGTGAGATACGCCGAGCTCATGAAGTAATAACTTCTTTTTCCTTCACAGTACCCCCAGCAGTATGAATCAGCTAAGGTTGACGTTTTTGGTGGAGGGATGGTCTATTGTAGCTTAAAGTTGGCTGGGGTGAAGGTGTGCCCATGCCGGAGAGAATTACCAGAGAATGCAGGATTTTTGACCTCTCCAAGTACCCTACCGAATTGATTCACCTGACTGATGCTCACACCCCCACTCTTCTCTATTATGTTGCTAGATGCTCCAGTTGAGAAATCCGGTGGCTGATAATCACTCAAAGGAGTAGAGTGATATTATTGGTGAGGATGCAAGCCACGTGCGGAAGAAATATGGTGATTTGGACTCCCAGTGAATGCCCTAGGGTTTCCCAGCTAAATCTCCCCTAGCTGTACGGATGAACATGAAAATAATCTTCTGGCATACATTGAAGCGTTGAATAAGGATGAATACGATAGATGTGGTGACAAACCTGAATCGTTTATCCTCAAGGATAATAGGGAAGATATTGCACTTCCAAAACCTCATTAGCTGAAGACACCGTCTTCAACCCCAACTGTCGTTGTCGCACACTGTGCTGCTACTCAAGATCTCCAAAATCAATAATAATCATAAGTTCCCTTCTTTGGTTTTCTCGCCTTCTTAAAAATAATCTCATTAAATTTTATGGTTTGAATGTCACTTTTATGGTTTGCATGTCACTTTTAGGGTTTCTACTTTACTTTTGCATGCATGCAATTCTATTTTATTGTTGACTTGTAAGCCTAAAAAAACAAGGCTTCTTTCATCTGATTGATGAATTGACGTTGAAGGAATGTCCTATAGTGCTCTAAGTATCAAATCCATTTAGTCAATTCCCTCTTATGCAGTACCCACTTGAACCTATGGGAATTAACTAGGTTAGCGGATGTTTGGGATGCTTAATTAGAGGGGGGAAATTACAATCCTCCCTGCTTGAAATTGCTTGTCCTCAAGCAATTGCAAACTAGGATGTTGCAATACCTACTCTCCTTCCCATATGGCATCCTCCATAGGTAATTCCTTCCATTTTACCAGATACTCTCGAATCACCCTGTTTTGGAGCTTCCTTTCTCGTACCTATAATATTTTCTCTGGAATTAGTACCAGTAGCCCTTTATCGTCTAGAGGAGGTAACTCTGTGGATGGAGCAATGTGTTGTCCTAATGTTTTCTTGATATTGGACACATGGAATCCATTGTGAATCTTGCTTTCTTTCAACAGTTCTAACTCATAATCCACCTCTCCAACCTTATGAATTACCTTGTAAGGACCATAGAAGCGGGGTTTTGGTTTCTCCGCTCCTTTCTTCTTGAGGGCAGATTTCCTGTAAGGTTGTAACCGCAAATATACCAAATCTCCTACCTCGAAGCTCCTCTCAACCCCGTGTCTGTTTGCATATATTTTCTGTTGATTATGTGTGGCTTGTAAGTTCTCTTTCAGGATCTTGAGGATATCCTAAATTTCCTATATCCAATCTTTGGCCTCGAGTGCTCTACTATCTCCAAAGGCTAGATATATGAAGCTCAGTGCCTCATAGCCATACAATGCTTTAAAAAGTGTCATCTTGATAGACATATGGTAGGTGGTATTGTAACAGTATTCCCCTAAGTGTATCCACTTAAACCATGTCCTATGTTGGCCTACTACATAATTGCGTAGATACCCTTCAACCCACTTATTGACAACCTCAGTCTATCTGTCACTTTGCAGGTGATAGCTCGTATTGGTAGCGAGTTTTGTCCCTACAAATATGAATAACTCCTTCCCGAAGGAACTAGTGAATTTACTGTCTCGATCACTGACTATGGTTTTGGGTAACCCGTGTAATCTAAAAACCTCTCTAAAAAATAACTCGGCTACATGGGCTGTGGAGTAATAGGATGATATAGCAAAGAAATGAGTGAATTTGTTCAGTCGGTCAACTACGAAATATAAGCAATATCGCCCTTGGACCTTGGGAAACCCTGTAATGAAGTCCATGGAGATACTTTCCCACTTCTATTCCAGAATTGGTAGTGGTCGAAGTAACCCTGCTGGATGGATTTGTTCGACCTTATTTTGCTGACAATTGTTGCATTCCCACACATGCTGCATAACCTCCCCCTTGAGACCCTTCCATGAGAACCTCTCTCAGATTTGCCTGTAGGTCTTCAAGAAACCTTGATGTCCTGATAATGGAGAGTCATGTGATGCCTGTATGATCTTCTTTTTTAAGGTTGAATTTGGGACAAGGTATAGATGATGCCATCAATAATTATGTACTTGTCATCCTGAATCTGTCCATCCAATAATTTGCAAGCAAATTTATTTTTGGAGTACTCTACTAAGAGAAGAGACCTCTAATCAACGGATATACTCATGAGAGATAATGAAGCGAATCATCTGGATAATGCATCAGCTACTATATTGTTCTTACCCTTCACATACTCTATCTCGAAATCGTAGGCTTGCACCTTGCTGACCCATTTTTGTTGGCACTCATTCAACTCCTTCTGCTCCAAGAAGTACTTGAGGCTGTTATGATCCGTCTTTATTTTGAACTTGCTACCCACCAAGTACTACCTGAATTTAGTGAGAGCATGTAAGATGGCTAGCATCTCTTTGTCATATATGGAGTAGTGGCGCTCATATTTTTTCAATTTCCTTCTCTCGAATGCAATTGGGTGATGGTTTTGCATTAATACTGCCCCTAGCCCTTCCCTTGATGCATCACATTCTACTACAAATGGCTATGAGAAGTCTAGTAATTCTAAAACTAGGAAAGAACTCATGATGAATTTCATCTCCTCAAAGGTTTTCTGTGCTAATTCTATCTGGGTGAAGGCCCCCTTCTTTGTGAGATCAATGAGTGGTGCGGAAAATTTGGAGAATCCCTTAACATACCTCCAGTAATATGTGCAAATTCCTAAGAATCCTTTCAATTTCGTGACTATTTTTGGTGTGGGCCAATCCCTGATAGCTCGTATTTTTTCCATATGAACCTGTACCCCTTCTGCACTGATGATGTGCCCTAGATACAACATCTCCTTCATACCAAATTCACACTTAGACATATTCGCGTAAATCAAGTGCTCATATAGAATGCTCAACACTTTGTCTAAATGTTTCAGATGTTCCTTCCATGTTTTGTTGTAAATCAAAATATCATCAAAGAATACTAGCAAATACTTACATAACTGAGCTCTGAAAGTATGGTTCATGCACAACTAAAAGGTGGTTGGAGCATTGGTGAGTCCAAAAAGCATGACCAAGAACTCATAGTGACCATAGTGGCAACGAAAAGTTGTTTTAGAAATGTCTTGATATCTTACTCAGATCTGGTGGTACCCTGAGCGAAGATCTATCTTTGAAAAGTATTTGGCACCCTGCAACTCATCCATGAGTTCATTAATCCTAGGAATGGGATACCTGTTTTTGATGGTCTTTTTGTTGAGTGCTCTGTAATCGATGCACATCCGCAGCATGCCATCCTTCTTCTTAACTAAGACCATCGATGATGTAAAGGGACTAGAACTGGGTTGAATATATCCTAGCTCTAGTAATTCCTTGATCATCTTCTTGATCTCATCCTTGTATCTTTTGGGATGTTAGTAAGGAGTGTCGATGACTACCTATGTCCCCTCCTGCAGCTCAATTATGTGCTCAAATCCCTGGTCTAGCGGTCTACCTGCTGGAAGGTCCCGAAATACCTTTTCGTGCTTCTGCAATAAGGCCTGAATATCTGTTGGGTGTAGGGTGTTGTTCTCTGGAGGTTTCCTAAAGGGGACAAAACATTCTGTTAACCGTTCTATTTCATCCTACCTAAGCACTGCCTCCATTCTCTGTGAAGAGACTAGTTTTGGGGATAAGTGTTCATGCCCCTCAAAACTACCCGTTTCCCATCTGGTCCCTGGAATTCCATTTCCATTGCTCGATAGTATGTAGTATATTTCCCTATTGAATAAAGCCATTGAACACCTAATACTACATGTGTTTCTGCCACATCCACTACATAAAATGAATCCTTCATCTGGTAGTTGCCTAATGTGACATTTAGTTTTGGAATCCAATAGTTGCACTCCATGCTAGATTTTTCGGCTATTGCTACAGTAAATCCCTCAAACTTCTCTGTCGAAATACCCCTCTTGGCTACCCAAGATGCATCAATGAAATTGTGGGTTTCTCCTCCATCAACCAATACTCCCATTCTGTGGCCCTGTACTACTCCCCTGACCCTGAGAGTATGGAATCTAGGTACTCTAGATAGCGTAGCAATAACTCCCTCTCGTGTATCACCCTGGAGTGACTCCTTCATTGCTACCTACAATTCTTCTATTGTTTCCTACTCATAGTCCTCCCCTTCACTGTCTGAATATACCTCTATTTAGTGGGCCTTGGCCTTTCCTGTGCACCTATGTCCTGGAACCCACGGTTCCTGACAAGTAAAACATAATTTATTCCGTCTCAAGTATTTCCTAGTGTCATCGTCTAACCACGTTTTCTTTGGGACTTCCTGCTGGAAAGGTTTCTTGTCCTTGTCCCTAACTAGAAAGTTGGTCTTGAGTGGGAACCTGTTCTTCAGAACTGAGTCTTGGAGATATTTGGCTTAGCTAACGGCATCCTGTAGAGTGGGGGGTTTGTAGGCTTTCACCCATCCCCATAGTGTCTCTCTCAGGGCCTCAGTAAACAACATCATCAATATGCTCTCTGACAAATCTGTTACCATAACAGTTATCCTCTTGAATTATGAGATGAAGACCTTAGTGCTACCTGTCTGCTTGAGTTGATCCAACTCCCTGAAATGTATCTCTGGATCTTTCCTGTTGAACCGCTCCATGAGTTTCTAAGTGAACTCACTATAGGAGTGGATGGTTTTGTGACCCAATGTCATTAATCTGTGGTACCACCACTCATGAGCCTCTCTATCCATGTGGAGTGTAGCCAATTTAATGGCATATGTCTCTGTCATGGGATTGAGTTGGAAGTAGGTATCCAACTTCTGAACCCATATCCTTGCTGAACCTCTGTGAGTCCCATCAAAGTTTGGGTTGGTCAACCTGTCCAGGGTTTTCTACCACTCATAGTTATGATTGAATCCCTTGTTGAAATTCCTGGGCCTGTTCCTACTCTTCATGTTGCAAAAAACTGAAAAAGGCATGGCTGCATGAAACTCATCCCCTAAGTCCTTGTATTCCTGCAAATAGGCCCCAAAGGGTTTGCTAGGCTCTACCTGCATGATTGGACCTGTTATTACATTTTCCAAGAAGTGAGGCATAGTAGGCCTACTGGAAGGTCTGTTATATATGTGGGGTGTGTTCTACATATTGGTGTATGCATGTTTCCCAATACTGCTTGTAGACCCTCTATCTACCACTGAGAAAGGTGTACTACTATTACCTGGTTCTGGTTTCACCAATAATCTGTCGATTGCATTAAGTACGTCCTTTTTCCCTTTGGCTAAGTCTTGCAATGCGCTTACTAGGTTATGAAACTCCATTTTGTCCTCATCTTCTCCTGTTCCTTTTCCCCTATGAAAGTGTATACCTGTTGGTTCCATGTATGAGTTGGTATCTTCTAGTTGGATATCCTCAAAGTCCTCCATGTACCTACTTCTTCTTTTCCTATAGCTTACAAAAGTGTCCTCTTCTGTATTCATCTACTTCTCATGTTCAAGCCCACAGCTGGCAAGGAACGTGCTCTGATACCACTATAATATCCCAAATACTGATATTCTACTGATTCTAGGGAAAATTATTGAATAGCCAAGCATGATTCTATGCAAAATTACTGAATAGTCGGGCATGAATAGTTGAATTTAGGTTTAGGGTTTGTAGGAAAGATTGTAATACTTACCACTGATAAGCCGACTGAAAATGCTCCTAAGAGAATACGCATGCGAGATAAGCCAAGTTGATGAAGTAATAACCTAGTTTTCCTTCGTAGTACCCCCAGCAGTCTGAATCAGCTAAGGTTGACATTTTTGGTGGAGGGATGGTGTGTTGCAGCTGGACGTTGGCCAGAGTGTAGGCTTTCCCATGCCGGAGAGGATGGCTGAAGCATGCAGGACTTTTGACCTCTCCAAGTACCCTAGCGAATTGATTCAATTGACTGATGCTCACGCCCCCACTATTCTGTATTATGTTGCTAGCTGCTCCAGGTGAGCAATCCGGTGGCTGATAATAACTCAAAGCAATAGAGTGATCTTGTCGGTGAGGGTGCAAGCCACATGCAGAAGAAATATGGTGATTTGGACTCCCAGTGAATGTCCTGGGGTTTCCCAACTAAATCCACCCCAGCTGTATGGATTAACTTGCAAATAATATTCTGGCATACACTGAAGTGCTAAATAAGGATGAATACGATTGATGCGATGACAAAAGTGAATGGTTTATTTTGAAGGAGACTAGGGCAGATATTGCACTGTCAAAACCTCGTTAGCTGAAGACACCGTCTTCAACCCCAACTACCATGGCCGCACGCTGTGCTGCTACTCAAGAGCTCTAAAATCAATAATAATCATAAGTGCCCTTCTTTGGTCTCCTTACCCTCTTAAATAGAATCTCATGAACTTTTAGGGTTTGCATGTCACTTTTAGGGTTTTCGCTTTACTTTTGCATGCATGCAATTCTATTTTAATGTTGACTTTTAATCCTAAAGAAACAAGTCTTCTTTCATCTAACTGATGACTTGACGCTGAAGGAATGTCATGTAGTGCTCTAAGTATCAAATCCACTCAGTAAAATCCCTCTGATGCAGTACCCGCTCGAACCTATGGGAATTAAGTAGGTTAGTGGGTGTTTGGGATGCTTAATTAGAGGGGGGACATTACATAGATTCAAGGAGTAACTCTTTCTTCATGATTTTTTATTGCTCGCCCTTTCTTTATCTTTCAAATCTTGTTCGTTTGCCTTACCATTTGGTTGTTCTCTGGTTTAGCAGGTTGAAGAAGACGATAGGGTCATTGGCTGATGCAAAAATATATCAAGATCGTTCATCAGAATACTCATTTAATCAAGAAAACTACATTCTTCATCATCTCAAAGGTCATCTACAAAATCTAGGTATGTTTCCTAGGTATATTCCTCTCCGTTTAATTTCTGCATGCACTGCCCATCAATGCTTTTACTGAAAAACCCTTCATTAGAATTAGGACAAATAGCCAGATCGATTTGCAATGGGAATATGCAAACTTGACAATCTGGGTCTTGTCGGCCATCTCCCTAGGAATCATCATTGGACTCCATCTTCCCATCTCTAGGCACTGATCACTAGAGGAGAAAATGCACTCTCTTCCCTTCCAACAAGTTTCCCCTTGTTTCCTTTTCTGGTTTTACTTGGATTTTTAAACTGCTAAATCTTGAATCCAAGTAGGTGTGTTGAAATCCTAATTTATCTGTAACAACATCATTCTGGGTATTTTCAATATTCTTGTGTAAATCCCCCCAAGGTCCTGCGTTTAATCATTGGAACAAACACACCAACCCTAGATCTGATTTAAAATATTTGAGTCACCGATCCATTTCACTCAAGTAACATTTCTATAATCCTGAAACACCCAAACTTGAATACTCCTTAACTTGTGCCTTATCCCTTAAATCTAGGGTTTCTATATCTCACCTTACATATTTTCATTTATTGGCTTGATCTAGTGATTAGCGGTAGATCTATCCTTTCAGGATATGATCGGGTCTCCCCCATTGTCACTTGGGAATTCAATGGCATAAAGTGAAGGAAGTCTTAACCAACATGACAACCATCCATCTTGTGGGGGTTAGGATTTAC
This sequence comes from Pseudotsuga menziesii, assembly GCA_001517045.1. NCBI lineage: Eukaryota > Viridiplantae > Streptophyta > Pinopsida > Pinales > Pinaceae > Pseudotsuga > Pseudotsuga menziesii. The sequence goes on from LPNX010635135.1 coordinate 225,093, forward strand.
GTAGGTCATGGCCTTGGTTCTCCATCCCCTCTGCCATCCTTTACAGGGTCAATAAATCGAGGCAACTACAAGATCCGTGATAACATTTTTGGTGTCGTTGTCGGGAAGGTAGAGGCTTAGCTCGGTTCATTATACATACCTCCGGTGTCTGTAAATGTATTTATCTTTTTATTCATTCATATAACATCTGGTTTTAAATCCAATGGTTGCATTTCAATTACTTAATTCAACGCAATCACTGTATTGTTTCGATCTCTCTTACAACATTTCATTTTGGTGAACACAAATATTCCTTCACCTAGCAACTCCCCTGTGGGACCTACCCACGAGTATTATGTTCGAAGTCGAAATAATACTGAGAGTTCTTTAACGTACTCCTGTAAACAGAATAAGAATCTTAACGATCAATCTTCAAATTTCTTTTTGAGGGTGGTTAATTCACCACGAAATTTTTTAGATAACCCTCCTAAAGCATTTCAATCAAGTCATGTTTTCATTCAACCCAATTCTCCAACTAGTAGTTCGAATTCTCCTACTCCTCTGAATAGTTCCCCTCAAGCAAACACTCTAATGGGTAACACCAATCCTCGTACAGGACCTAGGCATTTCAGAAGCCAAGCCAAGCCTTCTCCTTTCGATTTCTCACTGATTCAATGTGCTCCTCATGTCATGCCTAAGAAGTATTTTTATAAACTTCCCAAATTCAATGGTTCATCAGCAATTCCTATTGAAGAAAACATTGAATCGGTGTGGAATTACATGGATGCATACGGGGCTGAGACTGAAGATGTCTATATGGTAGCCCTAAAAGCATAATTGCAAGGGGATGCTTGTGGTTGGTTCAATAGATTTCCTCTAGGATCGGTAAATGGATATGATACCTTTACCAGAAAACTCATATAAGATTGGTCATCTAAGCCAGACAATTGGTTCTTGCTAAATCAATTATTTGAGGTGAAGAAAAAAGAAAATGAGACCATCCATGAATTTAATGTAAGATTCCATAAATTGATCTCTAATGTTCCCCATGATGTAGTGAAAGACATCTTGTCCCAACAGGATTGCTTAGGAATAAGGGTCACATGGGTGTCTAAAATTCAGGAGTATGATTTAGATATTAAACCAACTAAGTTAATCAAAGGACATGGCTTGGCTAAAATGTTGACTCAAACAAATAAAAAAGCAATAGACATGATTTGTGAAAACAATAGAGCCGAGCCAACCATGACTCCTGCATTGCAAGATCTTGAAAACCATTGGTATTCAGATATCATATAGTTCCTTCTCCATCTCACCTTCCCGGATCACCTCAAAGGACACAAACGACGGGCACTAAGATTGAAAATTGCTAGATATTTCCTCACTCAGAAAGGTATGGGTTGGAGGAACCCTAATGGAATCATACTTATATGCATAAATGGGAAGGATTCTAGGAGGATCTTAACTGAGTTTCACTCGGGATTTTGTGGAGACCACTTCGTAGCAAATACAACTGCCCACAAAATACTTCGACCTGGTTACTATTCAAGCCAACCATCTTTGCAAACGCGCATAGACATGTTAAGTGTTTCCAAGACTGTCAACTCTTCACGGGGAAGCAGAAGTTGGTTTCCCTTCCCCTCACACCTGTAGTAGTCCTTGCTCCCTTTCAGAAATGGGGGCTTGATTCAAAGACAATTCCAGCAATGGATTTGTTGGATTCCCACTGCTACACACTACTTCACCAAGTGGGTAGAGGCCATACCCACTAAGACAACCACAAAAAAGTTGTTATCGACTTCATAAAGGACAGTATAATCACAATATTTGGAATTCTTGTCAAGATAACAACAGATAATGACAAGGCTAGAGCAACCGAATCTGGTTGGTCCGTTAGTTGTCGAATCTGACTATCATTTTAAATGATAAATATTATAATATATTAGATGATGATAAAATCTACAATAAGCTCGCCTCTTATACATCTTGAGCCAACATAGTGAAGGGTTACACCCTTTCACTAGTAACATAATAGTCTAATTAATATTGTATTTTATATTTGTTACATTACCACTCCCTTTAAGGGAGATTTGTCCTCAAAGCTCGAGTATTTCTTAATGTCATCCTTCATTCTGAATCGATGTCGGTATTAGAATCGGATGATATTTCTGTTGCAGAGACTTGCACTTCCTCTCCATTGGTGATTCTGCACTGTATTGTTTGATTGTTCCTACATTTATGTCCTTGGATCCAGTCATCACTGCATCTATGACATATGTTTTTCTTCTTTTTCTTTTTATTATCAGAGTAACCGTTAGATGACTTTGATCTATTTTCCATTTCATAGGAATATGATTGAGTTTTGTGGCATTGATGGTCAAGAGACCAAGTATCTACACAGTACCTACATTGTTTCTCTTTTTCTTGTTGATAATGGATATCGCCTCTTGTTTTTATTCCTTCCAATTTGTGTTATACGACTTTTGATTTACATCTTGCTACTTCTACGTTAGGTATGTCATGTAACTTTAACTCTTTTTGGAGGTATGGTTTAAGACCCCCTAAATATGTTTCGAGTCTTTGCTTATTAGACAACCCAACTACTTGTGTCGATAAGGATTCCCATTGATGAGTGAATTCCTCAACATTTTCGACTTATTGTATTCTGGTAAGTTTACTGAAAAATTCATCTTCTTTGATTCCTTAAAACCTATTAAAAAATCATTTTTGAACAAGTTCCAAGTGTAGGTAAAATTATCTCTCTTCCACCATGAGTACCAATTATAGGCATACCCTTCCATATGCATTGATGCATATTTCACCTTCTCCTCGTCAGATTGAATGTTGTAAATGTCGAAGTATTCTTCTGCTTTGTTTAGCCAAGCAACACATTCGTCTTCACTCCAATTGTATTTCAACATCTCTATTTTTGCCTTAGGTGGGTACACTTTGTAAGGATGACATTGATTTCCTTTTGCCTTATGGTTTGATGGTGGCTCGGAACTATTGGACGATGAAAGTGACATATCTGAATTGCTTCATTTTTTATTCTCTACTATTTTACTTATAGCGTCTATTTTGTTGTTTAATAGCGCCTCCATATCTGGTAGTACTTGTGTTCCTATCTCTTGCTTAAGCGTCACATTGTTAATCTTTATTTCTTTTCACAATTCTTCTTGATTCTTTGCAAGCGTTTCATGAGTGCCAACATGAAATTAGGCATCTAGCATGTCTGGACTGCTGACTTGGCCCGGACTGGGTATGATCCTTTGTAACATCTTGATTAATGTATTATGGTTCTGTGTCATGGTGCTCATGTTCTGTGTTAAGGTGTTTATGTTTTGCATCATGGTACTCATTTTGTCATCCAAGTCTTTTTGTTTTTCATTCAGGATGTCAAGTTTGTCGTCGAGCCTTCTTTCTAGTACAAAAACAAGCTTGTCTTTGAGAATTGTGTTGTTATTTTGCATCTCTTCCTTCAAGCCTTTTTGGTTATCGACAAGGGACTTGATGTCCTTCTCCATTTTTTTTATTTTATCTTTCAGTTCCGCCATGGTCTTGGACCTTGTATGCAAAGGTGTGTATTTCAATGCTATTTTGGCCTTTTGAGGTGAAATTTAGAATAATAATATATTAATTAATTAATTTAATTAATATTATTATTATTTTTTTTTTTTATAAACTATATAATAATTTGTATATAGTTTTTTAAAAATAAATATTGTAATTATAGTATTATTATTATATAATATTTAATTTTTATATAGTTTATAAAAAAATAAATATTGTAATAATAATTTTATTATTATATAATATTATATTAAAATTGGTTTTGTTTTTTTTTGTTGCAAGTCGCGGAGGTGGATGGGAGCGATGGCACATGGAAGCAACGCGGATGGAGCAGCTTGCCAGGGATGGAGCATGGAAGGGGGATGTATGGCGGCTGTGTGGAGATTTGCACAGAGCTGAAGGGAGATGGGAGTGAGGATGGGTGATGGGTGGGAGCTAGCAGGATGCATCATGGCCGCGTGGGGGATAAGGGCAGAAGGTGCCAGATGTAGAGGAGGGGTGGCGTGGAGGGTCATGTGCGGTGATGGGAGATGGGGATTCGGTGTGTGACGAGCAGAGGAGAAATGGAGGTGGCAGGAGGGCACTGGTGGATGTGTAAAAACAATGTGGAGAAGCTTTGCATGGGGAGAAGATGCGGCAGGAGTGAGCAGAGGCGCCTGTTAACACCCAAAAAAGGTTCACTACCTCATCTACCCCATTACATGGCTCATTTGTCCATTTTCCTACCATATTTCCATCAAAAACCCATAAAACCATTTAAAAAGCCTCCAAAAGGCTTAAAATGCCTCCAAAAGGCCATAAAACCCTCTTTTCCTCCAAAAAATATCCAAAATTCCTCCAAAAAAGGAAGAAAAAATATAAAATAATGAGGAAAAGGAGGAAAAAACCCTAAACAGCTGAAACCCTAACCTTAAACCGGTACTCCACCACTATAAATAAGTGATGGAGACCCCTCATTTCAAATATACACAATCACAAGTATCCTGCCTCTGCCAAAATTGCTCTTGAAACCCTAGCTTACCATTGAGCTAATTTCACCATGAGAGCCCCTTTTGGCCCATTTCCACCATTGGAGAAAGAGAAGGAACAGCTGGAGCTCGGAGCAACCTCTCGGATCAGCGCAACGGGCTTTACCAGCCTCCACATTGGAGGTCAGATCAATAAAATTCATTATTTACGTTTTACTGTTTTGCTTCATGAATATGTTTAGATTAACTTTCATTATTGTTTAGCATCTTTTATTTCACATCTTATTGAACTGCTACTAAGGAATCCATTGTCCTTAGTAGGTGCTCATTCGCACAAGCTAGGGCTAAAACCCTAGCTACAGTTTTGGCAACTCCGTTGGTTTTTATTTGATTTTATTTTCTGTTTTGCCCTTTCGGCTGTCGTTTTCGGCCGCCGTAAACCGTCGTTTTTTCCTTCACAGTCGCGTTTCGACCGCGTTTTTCCAGCCCTTAGTTGCGACCCGACCGCACCTTTCCAGCCCTTAGCCGCGCCCCGACCGCGCCTGTTTCATTCAAAATTGCGCCCCGACCGCGCATGTTTCATTCAAAACCACGGCCCGACCGCGCCTGTTTCATTCAAACCCACGGTCCGACCGCGCCTGTTCCATTCAAAGCCGCGCCCCTTCAAAGCCGCGCCCCGACCGCGCCTGTTTCATTCAAACCCACGGTCCGACCGCGCCTGTTCCATTCAAAGCCGCGCCCCTTCAAAGCCGCGCCCCGACCGCGCCTGTTTCATTCAAACCTACGCCTCGACCGCGCCTGTTCCATTCAAACCCGCGGTCCGACCGCGCCTGTTTCATTCAAACCCGCGCCCCGACCGCGCCTGTTTCATTCAAACCCGCGATCCGACCGTTGTTTTTTATCTCAGATCCGCGGTCTGATTTCTGCAGTTTTTTATGTATTTGACACCAGCCCCTTTGCTGTCATATTTCCTGCACCTGCACAGCCATCTATCCTACCTGCAGTCCTACAGCCTTTTCTGCACCATTATTCCTGTTACCCTTTTTATAGCATTGTTTTTATAAAAAATAAATAAAAAATAAAAAAAAATTCAGCATTGTTTATTCAGATAATTTTGCATGGTAAAAGTCTTTTCATTCAGTATTATTATTGTTAGGAAGCTTCCCTGGCACTTCTCTTCTGGGTTCATAACCTCACAAGCACACAATCTGTCACCTAATTCAAAGTGAGACTTAAAAACTACTTAACTCAACCAACATGCTAAACCCCACTTGGGGAACACAAAATAATTTTTAGTTAAGTAGGATCGGGGGAATAGGCTTCCAAAAAACACCCCTCGGTTACTTGCACTTGAGACATAGTTGTTGTCCATTAGGGAACCAAAATCCCGCAGTATTTTTTGACACGGTCACAACCAGTTTATTAGAGGGCCTCTCCCTTAGGAGGGTTGAAGTCGTGAGATTGGTTCCAGAGGTCTGAGTGGAATACCGAACTCCATTCAGTAACTGAAGGGCTACCTTTCGCAGTTCTCAGGATATCCCTGTATAGGGGTATTGCGGTTAAAGGACCAAGCGACAGATTTACCTTTCTGGACGTGTCATGAATGGGGTATCTTAGTTGCCATTCTTCTAGGATTTGACTACCCGGTGTCCCTCCCGGTAGGGGGATACCTTAGCCACTTGGATTTCCTATTCATATTGTCTGACTTGGATTTCATCACCTTGCAGAGGATATGTCTAGTTAAGTCATAATACTTCTAGTTAGGTGTTTGCATGCTCCCTTACCTCCTTTTGGTCTAGTGAGTCCACCATTGTTTATTTTGTAGGCAACCTGTTGTTTTTTGGTATTCTGACCATTTTTGTTGACACTCCGCCTATTGTAGCACGCAGTTACAGTGGGTGTTTTGAGTTGGTTGTTGGCCTGAGCGCCCTATTTGTTGAGCTCTCCTTCTGCACACTCGGTTGCATTAGAGTTTTTGAGCTGATTTGTAGTTACCTCAACCCACAGAGATTTGACTCCATTTGTCACCATTGAGTCCCCGAGACATTCTCAGCGCCTCAGAGGCAAGCCCCCACAGCACGGTTCACTTGACACCACCTGTCATCGACACAGGTCATCATCCCTTGATACCACTCATCATAGATCTCGAGCCTTGTCACTTGACTCCACTCGTCAGCGGCATAGAACTCCGTCACCATATACTGACGCCCCTTATTTTACCTCCGATTCTGAGCCAGACTCCGAGAACCCCCTTTACACTGCCCCTACTAGCCCCATGGTTGGCGTGACTCCCACTCCCATCTTGGTAGGGACCGTTGGTGGCGCATCCACCATGACACCAGTTACCACACCTACTTTGGGTATGCCCTCCACAGGGGCCCCCTCTACTGTTCCCCTCACAGCATCGATTCCCGCAGCGGGAATACCTATCCCCACTCCATTAGTGACCCATACTACCCATGGTGGTGCAGGACCGTCTTATACCACCTTAGTTCCCCCACTTGGGGGCAACCTCCCTCACATGACCCCTCCACTTGGGGGCATCGGCCCCAACTTGATCCAACCCACTACCGTGTCACATCCTTCTTCTAGTTTGCCATTTATGGCTAGCCTCAACCTGCCTGACCTAGCCAGATTAACCAATGACCCTATCCGACACGACCCTGTGTGGCCTCACATGCCCACCAAGCTCCCCTCTGACATCCCTAAGTTCGAGGGCAAGGCAGGTGAAGACCCGCAAAACCATATCATGTCCTTCCATCTATGGTGTTCCTCCAACTCCATAGTAGACGACTCTATTCGCCTCCGTTTATTACAGCGCACTTTCATTGGCTCTGCTACCAAGTGGTATATCGAACAACCCCATGGAAACCATGCCACCTTTACTTCCCTTGCCTCGACCTTCCTACAGTTCTTCCAGTTACCTGTCTGCTATGACGCAGGCGTTGAAATCCTACTATCATGCAGACAAAACACGGCTACCCACATCACGGACCACATTCATGAATGGCGTCGACGCCATAGTTTATGCAAGATCAAGTTAGATGACTGAATCTTCCTAGACTGGTTCCTCAAATCCCTCCTTCCTATCATTGCTAAGGATGTAGCATCCGAACGACCCCAGTCTAAATAAGAGGCCATCCTTAAGGCCCAGCAATTTGATCTCATTTACGCCCAGTCAAGTTATCTCTATACCATTATACCTAACGCCCCTTGCGACAATTCATCCCAGCATGATGCGCCGGGGGCATCTCACGCTGCCGACGGCATCATTGGCCGTGTCTCTTCGCAGCCTCAACCATTTTCCATAGCCTGTCCTACCCCTGGCCCTGACCCTTCGCGGGCTACCTCACAGTCTAGAGCAACCAACCCGTATGCTCCCATGACACATCACCACCATTCCCATGGACCCTCATGTCCACCTCAGTATTTCGGTCATCTGACTCCCGCTTACGCCCCCCCGGTCGCACCTCAGCCCTACTATCACCAGCAGGCTGCACCAGCTCCTGCGCTGTCACAAGCCCAACCCGTTTACTACCCGCCATAGCCAACCCCTGTGGCAAACCCACAACCCACTCCACAGCACTATCAGCAACCCCCTCAGGTTGCTGCACCTGTGCATCCTCCACCTACATATCATCCACCGCAGCCTGCTCCAGCCCCTGTGCAACCTCAGAATCCACCTGCTACCCAAGGGCAAGTTTACGCCCAACAAACCCCGCAGCAAAACCAGAACAACCAACGTAACCAGGGCCAACAAAACCGCGGCAGGGGCCAGAATTTGCGAACAAACTATCCTTGTTCTATTTGCGGGGTCTATGGCCACTACACACATTTTTTCCCCCACATGGAGCACGTTCGACAACTTTGGGCTGAAGATGCCCGCTACCAAGGGCAAGCGACTCCTCAAGCACCACCCAACCCCCCACAACCTCAGCAGCCACCTTTGGTGCTGCAAAACCCCTTACCAACCCAAGGCGTAGTGAACACCCAACCATTGGCTCCCCCTCAAGCCAACGCGACAACCCAACAACAAATCACTTACGCTGCTCCTGATCAACCCGTGCTTGACTCAGGTACCCACCACTTGTTGATGATGTCCTCCAATGAGGGCAACCTCCAGACCCGACGGAACCAATATGGCTCCACCTCTGAAGCCATATGTACCCTGTCCCATAATACGCGAACTCCTACTAATCAACTGCCCTTGTTGCCTAAACCCCCTTTGGTACCTAGTCACATTGGTGATACACCCATCCATACCATTCCTTTCCTCTTCCCTCCCTCAGGAGTAGTTAGCGCCCCGGTCATGGCCACCCTCAGCCTTCCTGGGTTAACCTTAGGATTACCCGTTTGGTATCTTTCGCCTCCCGTTCGTCCACCGACACCAGATGTCATCCTGCAACCAGTGCAACCCATTGTCACTACTAGTCAACCACCTTCCGGTGTCGCTACCCCTTCATCCTCCGTGAAACCCCCCCCTCCTCTTACCAAACCCACTGGGGGTAGAGACCCCCAACCTTACACTGCTGTCCCACCTCCTAAGACAGTCAAAAATCCCCCTGTGTTTCGTGCTCCTCCCAAATGCGCGTTGTGCGATGAGTTGGGCCATGTGACTCACCTATGTCCTCAGTTACTGGCGTTAGAGGAATACATGCAACTGCTTGACGACGACCCCACTATCCCTATTGTCCATCTAGATTCAACTCCTAAGCCTTGCGACAAATCCCTGCGCACTAACCACTCCTGTGCCCTATGCGATGTTTACGGGCATTACTCCCATCACTGTCCCGATCTCCCCGAGTACAGAGTAGCTCTCTTTGAGATGAACAATCTGGATCTTGAGACGGCACCCCTCACCATTGAGAAAATCCATTCCCTGGTCTCTTCCCCTTTCGGAGAGGTTAATACCATTTATATGATCTCTTCCGTCACTACTCCCTCGTCAACCGATTTGACAACACAAACATTCCGTACTGATGAGGAGATTCTTGAGGCTCTCACTGCCCCAGATTATCCCTGGGATGACATGCACCATCGTTCCTACTTCCTCCCAGATGAACCCTCCTCTAACACCACTCCTCACTTTGCAGTTGAATCCAAAGACCTCCTTCCCCCCAAGGTCGACTGGTTCAAGGACCCTATTCCTGCTCCTGACGCCTTCGAAGAGGGTAACATGGCCAACATCTCACTTGTCATCCAAATTGATATCGCTGCCCCAGGAAGCACCCCACCGCGGCTCCGACCCCCTAACCTGCGGTCCACCCCACGTCGACCGTGCAAATAGTACCTGTTTCCACCATTGGAATCAGCACGATGGTCACCTCGTTGCATTATTTTTTGCTACACCATTTTTGCCCTTTTTTTTTCGATACCAATAGTCACCTCGGTTTGCGTGCCACTTCGGTCGCTCTCCGTTTTTAACACTTTTCATATCGCCGGATTCATTTTTCCGAGCTCGTGATGATGCTTGAGATCACTTCTCGCTCTCACTTGGTACAATTTTAACATTTACGTCCCTACACCTTTCCGCATTGATTTTCGCGCCACATCGGCCATCATCAGATTATTTCACACTTTTTACATGAGCCATCCACTCCTGTCATACTGCAAATGTTTCGTTATTTTGCCACCATTCATTCACCCTCCAAGGAGGCCCACCAGTATTCCCCCCCCCCCTCAGTCCTGGTCATCATAAATGTTCCTTGAATGAACCCTTCCTCCTTGCCTGGCCATTAATTCAGAGTCTTCTTATTTGCTTTCAGACTCCTTAAACTTGAACGCAACCCCGAGCATGAACTGTCCTGGGCTCGTAAAATCCACATGACAGTACCATTTTATATCCACACTTCTTCTAGTTCCCTAACCCATGAAGAAGTCCCCCCGCGCCTCTCGGCACTATGATCGATCCTCTCGGCAGCACCACCACTAAGGTCGCCTTTGTTCAGAGTATTCTGCAGTCTCCTACCATTTTACCACAGCTTGAGTCTCCCTCGGCCCATTCACCCTCAGATCCCATACAGCTATGATCCCTTTACCACCAATCAGTTTCATGTGCTGACCGATCGTCCTCGCCATCATACTCTGAACAAAGGAAGTTTGAGTCTACCCACTCTACTTGCCCAGTTATTTAACCCAGTTTATCACTCCTGCCATCAGTACTATCACAGTTTGGTTTTCCACCTCGCGCTCCTATCAAGGAAACATCATTGCCTTGATAGTTGCAGGTCTCCCTCTGTCAACGACAACCCCTCTATTCCAGAGGATAGACCTAGAGGCCCCTGCGCCTTGGACCCATCACCATCTGTGGTGAGTGCCTACGGACCATTTTGGGAGGAGTCATCATTGCCTCTCCAAATAGTTGTTTCTCACATGCTCAACTTCAGCACCTTAATCGCATCGTTGAGAATCGCGCAGGATGTATATCCATTCCATTATTTGTCGAAGACCCCGGATTTCCCCCGACTCTAGCACATTGGTGAGTCACTTCGGAACGCCCAGTCATATGTTCCCGTGGATGTCCGGGTTGCGTTGGTGATTGTATTCGGAAACCATCCAGTTCCAGGCTTCCTCGAGTACCCAGTTCAGTTCCAGATTAGTGTACCATGGCAAGTATGACCATTGTCACTTTGATCCAGCAGCTCCTCAGTTCCTTTGGAACCACATTCAGTAGCACTGCTGTCATTCCAGTGCATCAGTTGTTTAGCTCAGACATGGTCATCCCAGCAGTATGTTCCAGATTTGTGTC
>LPNX010635135.1:236408-273655 GCA_001517045.1 Pseudotsuga menziesii
CCTTCTGGACCCTTATGATATACACAGTGGATTTCTATGTATCCTACAGGTCCCCCTTTTCGGGCCTCACATATATTTTTATGTATATTGATACGAGCATGGGAATGCCCGCCTCGTCCAGATGATCATATAATTCCTCATCCATTATTGAGGTTATGTACTTTTCAGTTCTTGCAGTTGGTTCAAGATCGATGTTCCGGGCTTTAGTTGGTTCCTTCTCTTCTCCACACCCCAGGAAAAACAAATTTGACTTATGATGTCCATCGGCCATACGATGAGCTCCTGCCCTCGCACATCAGGGGGCAATCTGTTAACACCCAAAAAAGGTTCACTACCTCATCTACCCCATTACATGGCTCATTTGTCCATTTTCCTACCATATTTCCATCAAAAACCCATAAAACCATTTAAAAAGCCTCCAAAAGGCTTAAAATGCCTCCAAAAGGCCATAAAACCCTCTTTTCCTCCAAAAAATATCCAAAATTCCTCCAAAAAAGCAAAAAAGGAAGAAAAAATATAAAATAATGAGGAAAAGGAGGAAAAAACCCTAAACAGCTGAAACCCTAAAAACCGGTACTCCACCACTATAAATAAGTGATGGAGACCCCTCATTTCAAATATACACAATCACAAGTATCCTGCCTCTGCCAAAATTGCTCTTGAAACCCTAGCTTACCATTGAGCTACTTTCACCGTAAGAGCCCCTTTTGGCCCATTTCCACCATTGGAGAAAGAGAAGGAACAGCTGGAGCTCGGAGCAACCTCTCGGATCAGCGCAACATGCTTCACCAACCTCCACATTGGAGGTCAGATCAATAAAATTCATTATTTACGTTTTACTGTTTTGCTTCATGAACATGTTTAGATTAACTTTCATTATTGTTTAGCATCTTTTATTTCACATCTTATTGAACTGCTACTAAGGAATCCATTGTCCTTAGTAGGTGCTCATTCGCACAAGCTAGGGCTAAAACCCTAGCTACAGCGCCGAGTGTGGATGGGGTGCGTAGATGGATGCTGGCGAGTGCGGTGGTGGATGACGGATGAGGGAGTTTGGGTGGGGGAGTGCGGATGGGCAGGGAGAAAAGGGAGAAAATGAGCAGCGATCAGGCAACACGTTGAAGAGGAAGACGGTCGAGAGAAGGAGGGCAGGTGGGAGAATGACATGGTGAAGAGGATGATGGAAGGATGGAATAGATGTTCAGTGAGAGGGGATACTACTGAAGTGGGGAAAGGATGGAGGAGTAAAGCAGTGGAAAAAAAATCACAACTTGATGAGTTGAGTCCGAGCTCAAAGTTAGAATTGATGAGCCAATTCCGAGCTCAGAGTGCAGGAGCGAATCCGCTCCGATACCAAATGGAGCAACCGAATCTGCTTGCTCCATTAGTAGTCAAATCCGAGTATCATTTTAAATGATAAATATTATAATATATTAGATGATGATAAAATGTACAATAGGCTCGCCTCTGATACGGCTTGAGCCAACATAGTGAAGGGTTACGCCCTTTCACTAGTAACCTAATAGTCTGATTAATATTGTATTTTATATTTGTTACAAAGGCATTCATCTCCATCGAGATGACATATTTTTGTCTTAAGTATGGCATTACCCTATCCCATTAATCTAATAATTACCCACAGGGAAATGGACTTGTTGAGTCCACCAATAAAAATATAATGAATATCCTTAAGAAAACTGTGGGCAACAACAAATGGGCATGGGATAGCAAGATCAAATATGCTCTTTGGGCCAATAGAATTATGAAGGAGAATTCCAATGGAATTCTCCTTTCGAGCTTGTATATGGTCTCACGACCACCTTGTCGATCAGCACGCAGATTCCTATCTTCAGGATGATCAATGAATACGACACCAAGGGGGAAGAGATGGAGCAGAGGATTAATCAGATTATAGAATTGGAAGAGAGAAGAAGGGCAGCCTTAGATCAAGTTTTAAGGCATCAAAAGAGTGTGAAGGGAACCTTTGACAAGTCAGCAAAGTCGAGACCTTTCAAGATTGGAAACACAATCCTTTTATGGGACAAAAGGAGAGAGAAATCGGGAAAGCATGGAAAGTTTGACAGCCTCTAGAGAGGCCCCTTTATTATATGTGACCTTGCTGGAAAAAACTCTTGCATACTCAATACTATGGAAGGAGAAAGGTTACCCCTACCTATGAATGGAAAACATTTGAAGTTGTTCTATGGAAACAACCTCTAAAAAATTACCATGGGGTCATTTCAGGGCTTTTCTAAACCCTATCTTGTTGTATTTTTATGTACTGCTATTTTGTATCATATTGTGGTATTGTGTACCATATATGCTTATTTTTTATTATAGTTCATGTACATTACGCTTTATACTTTATCCTTTGTAACATATGTTAGAGAAAATGAAAAAAATATTTTTTTTTGTTGGTATCGTCTTGGCATTTTATCATGTATATGTGGTCTTACACACTTTTGTTTCAATGCAGGAAACATATAATCTAGGTTTCTCGAACACTCTTTTTTATTGATGAATCAAACGAATTCTCGTCCAGCAGTTGGAGCCACATGTTACCAACTATTTTGTACAATAGTTGAACCTTTCGTTGAGCCGCCAATTGATGAACATGATCCATGTTTGCATCTAGTATATCAGAGGTTCTGAATTTTGTGCATACCCAATTTTGGCTAAACATTTTTATTTTTGTGTTGAAATGACCACGCCCCATGGGGTTTTTGTAATAAAGTGTGCTAGTAGGGGTTTTGAGTGGCTCAGTACCCTACTTAATTTTCAACTAAGGTATTCTAGGGATTTTTTTCCTTTGTCGATTATTCTTGGCCTTTAGCCGAGTAATAATCGATGAGGTTTTCTCCCGCAGGTTTTCTCTCGCTTCCTCCAAAGCTGGAGTGCCTGATTTGTAAATTTGGGCCTTGGGGGGTAATCAGAGTCCAAGTGATGAATATGAACCTACTAGACACTATTTTTATGTTCTATGGTCATTTCCTAGGCCCCGGGATATATTAAAACAATGTCTGGAAAAAAAAATTCCCAGACATGTAGCACTTTTTAATTTTTTAATTTTTTGACTATAGAGAAATAATTAAGATTTTCAAATAACTAAACCATTTTTACTATGGTTTAATTGAAAATTCTCAATTTGTAATAATTAAGTGTTCTGCGAGGTGTTTTTGGCAAATAAAGACTTATTTTCTAAGCCAAAACACTCATTTACCCCCTAGACACACTTATCCTAAGTTTCGAACATTCATTTGGCCTTGTAATTAATATTTTCTCAAAAACCCAATAAATGAAATATATTAATTAAAATAATCAAAAAATATTAAATTGGAGAAAATAAAAAATCTCCAAAAAAGCCAAATTGGATTTAATAAAGGGCTAATTAGCTAAACATAAATTATCGGAGATGATTCCAATCATCCTCAATCAAATTCGGGTTAGTATCAGAGCACTGGAAAACGCTCTCAGTCAAGGATTAGGACTTTTTCCTCATGTGGGCGAATTGCCTCTTGTGGATGTTTGTGGTTGGTCAGGTAATAAAACCAAGCTTCCCCAGCAGGTAACCACCAGTCATCATCACACACCTTGGGGAGCGCACCGTAGCACAGCCCTCCCATGACTCTGGGTTTCGGGGATAAACGGTGGGTAAAGCCTCCACCCCCCTAATGGAACAAGGGACTATGTCTACTCGACATAACAACAGCGTTGCACTTGTACTCGGTCTGTCATCGTATAACCAATCTGGGCGGTTGAGTTTCCTAGAACTCTACCCCACCCATGTCATAACATACATCATAATAAACATCATAATAACCATACGAAAGTAAATAATGCATCACTCGCATACCATTTTATCTTTCGAAGTCCATGTCCCCGAGGCCCTCCCACCTCGTAGGATCCAGCTATCACTTAGCCGTTTCAACCTGTAAGTCAGTCCTCGACATACAATATAGGATATCATGCGTAATACTCAATATGTACACATATATCTCATCATAACATGATAACAATAAACTCATTCATTCGCCATGCACCTGGCATAACATTCATTATTTCAACATATATCTGTAACGGTATCCACGTACCCATCATTCAGTAAATTCCATATATTTGACATAATTAACACATGATACATATCTAAACATGACTACCGACCATAATACTATCATCACACACACACATATATATATCGGCAAAATAATAGAACCATATGTCCACAGTGTCGTCAAACCGACGAGGTCTCACAATCAAACAAATACAACATATAATAGTAGTTCAGGTAGAAATGTCAAAACGGGGTGTTACATACACCCACCCTTCAGGAAACTTCATCCCGAAGTTATGATCAAAATAATGTGGGATAATCACGACGCATAGTCTCTGCGTCCTCCCAGGTAGCAGACCTCGGGCTATATCGGTCCCACTGGACCTTAACTTGGTCCACCAAATGGTGCCTCAACTGTTTAACCCTGCGGTCCAATATAAGTAATGGTTCGACCCTGATGGTTCCCTCATCCGAAACCTGTAGTTCCTTCCAATTTACTTTATGTGACTCATCAGCTACATAATGTCGTAAAACAGATACATGAAAAACATTATGAGTTTTGTGCAAATGGGGTGGCAGCGCAAGACGATACGCGACAGGTCCAACCTTTTCTAAAATTTCAAAGGGTCCTATAAATCATGGTGACAACTTTGTCCCCTTCCAAAACCTGATGGTACTTTTTCTAGGCCTAATGTGGACGAACACTGCATCACCAACCTTATAGCTTCGGTCAACCCTATGCGCATCGGCATAACTCTTCTGCCTATCCTGTGCTTCCTTTAACCGCTGTCTAATCTGAACAACCTATTCTTCCATCTCCTAAATCAACTCAGGTCCTATAATTACTTGATCCTCTAACCTTTCCCAACTCAATGGTGTCCTGCATGGCCTTCCATATAAAGCTTCATATGGAGGCATCCCCATTGAGCTATGGTAATTGTTGTTGTAAGCAAACTCCACCAAAGGTAAGTGCTTTTCCCAATGAGTTTGTTGATCCATGACATACATTCTAAGCATGTCCTCCATCACCTGATTCACTCTTTCTGTTTGCCCATCTGTCTCTGGATGGTAAGCAGTGCTTAGGTTCAACTGAGTACCCAACGCCGACTGCAAACTCGTCCAAAACCTGGATGTAAACCTGGAATCTCTATCCGATATAATCTTCTTGGGAAACCCATGGAGACGAACACCTTCATTTATGAACACACGTGTTACATCCGTGACATCATAGGTCTCCTTAACTAGAATGAAGTGAGCAGTTTTGGTCAGTTTGTCAACGATGACCATAATGGAATCATGCCTATGAGAGGTAAGAGGAAATCCCACCACGAAGTCCATGGAGATAACCTCCCACTTCGACATAGGAATTTCATGCGGCTGTAATAGTCCTGCCGGGTGGTGATGATCAGCTTTTACCTGCTGACACTCCAGGAACCTAGCGACAAATTTGACCACGTCGCTTTTCATCCCTGCCCAAAAGAAGAGTTGCTTCATGTCTGCATACATCTTCTTTACACCTGGGTGCGCACAATACACTGCTCTGTGGGCCTCCTTAAGGATAGTCTCTCTAATATCTCCCTCCGCAGGAATGTACATCCCCCCTTGATACCGTACCAAACCATCGGCTTCCAACTCATAGCCTTCAAACTTTGGTCCCACCGGTTTCCCATTCTGGAGTGCCGCTGTGACCTTTAGGTACCAACTATCTCCGAGTAGCTGCCCTAAAATTATTTCCCTCAAATCCACCTTCAAAGGGATAAGAGAGAAAAGTCTTGGTTTTCTGCTTAAGGCATCCGCTACCACATTCTCCTTCCCTTTGATGTAGGAAATCCCAAAATCATACTCGCTCATGAATTCACTCCATCTCCTTGCCTAGCATTTAGGTCTCTCTGAGTGAAGATATACCTTAAGCTTTGGTGATCAGACTTGAGCTCAAAGCTTCGTCTAACAAGGTAATGTCTCCAAAGCTTCAAAGCTAACATCACTGCAGCCAACTCTAGGTCATGAGTAGGGTAATTCTCTTCATGTGGTTTTAGCTTTCTCGACGCATAAGCTATTACCCCACCTTCCTGCATCAATACTGCACGCAAACCCTACCTGGAAGCATCGGTGCAAACTGTGAACTCCTTCTCCATATCTGGAACTCGTAGAATTGGTGCACTTGTCAATAGTCTTTTTAGCTTGGCGAATGTGGCATCGCATTAATCTGTCCATTCATACCTAGTGCCCTTACGTTGTAGGGTAGTTATGGGTTTCACAATTTTTGAGAAACCCTCAACAAACCTTCTATAATACCCGACTAACCCCATGAAGCTCCTTACTTCATGCGCATTCTTTGGCACGGGCCAATCCATTATGGCCTTCACCTTTTCAGGGTCAACAGAAATTCCCTCACCGAAAATTATATGCCCTAGGTAATGGATATCCTTCTGATAGAACGAACATTTGGACAACTTACCATACAACTGATGCTCCCTTAAGCATGACAACACTATTCACAAGTGTTCCTCGTGCTCCTGATCATTCTTGGAGTAGATGAGGATGTCGTCCAAGAAGACTTGCACAAACTAATCTAAGTATTTTCAGAACACGCTATTCATGAGACTCATGAATACGGTTGGGGCATTGGTCAAACCGAAGGGTACCACCACAAACTCATAGTGCCCAAACCTTGTTCGAAAAGCAGTCTTAGGTATATCACTTTCCTTAATCCGTAGCTGGTGGTAACCTGATCGTAAGTCGATCTTTGAGAAGACTGTCGCCCCTTTCATTTGATCAAAGAGGTCATCAATTCGAGGTATCGGGTACCTATTCTTTACGGTGGCTCTATTCAAATCTCGGTAATCTATACAAAGACGTAAGAAGCCATCCTTCTTCTTCACAAAGATTACTGGCGCACCCCACAGTGAAATACTTGGTCTGATGAGCCCTAGATCTAGCAATTCCTTCAACTGCATTTGCAACTCACAAAGTTCTGGGGCCGTCATCCTGTAAGGTTTCTTCGATGTTGGCTCTGCACCGGGTTTTACCTCAATGGTAAAATCAAGTTCCCTCTTAGGAGGTAACCCAGGTAATTCCTTTGGAAATACATCACTGAACTCGGCTAACACTGGATAGTCATCAAAGGAGGGTCCCTTCCCACTGTTTACTGCTTCAACAATGTACAACTGGCATCCCTGTCGCATACATCACTTTACGTTCATCGTTGATATGAAACGTAGGGACACCTTTCGTTTGATACCCTGGATCTTGATGTCCTCTCCGTTGTCATTAATGCAAAGAACCTTCTTTCCATAACAGTCCAAGAAAGCTCGATGTTCCTCAAGCCAATTCATACCGATGATGAGATCATAAGTTCCAAGAGTGGTGACGTACACTTTGACTTATGTAACACACACCCCAAGATCCACCACACACTTATCGACACTAGGTCCTACCGCTTGCTTTACCCCTGAAGCCATTTCGACTAAGCTGAAATCGTCATGTTCGTAGGCTGCCAACCCACATTTGTCTAATGCATATGGAGAAATGAAACTATCAGTAGCACCAGGATCAAACAATATTCTAAGCTTGACATTATTGACTGTACCTGATGATTCCACCACAGTGGATTGGTGCTCCACTTGATGGTTGTTTACTGCAGCCGAGATCTGATGCCTACTACCCCCACTCCCCATTGGAGCTTTTCCTTCTTGCTACACTGTACCGGATCGTAATTCGGGACAATCACGTTGGTAATGTGGACCTCCACATCCCCAACAAGAAACCTGTAATGGAGTGGGCGAAATAACCTGTTCAGACCTTTGAGAGGGGCTCCTCCCCCTAAGACCCCTTCCTCTACCGACTGATCCTATGAAATTCCTCACACCCTGGTGAGTTCCTGTGGCTGACTGGGGCACCACCCTAGTTGCCACTGATCTGTCTACCGCTGCAACTCTTGGTGTGCTCCTGTTCCCGTAGGGAGGTGGCCTCGCATATCCTCCCCGAGGGTAGCTTCGAGGGGCCTTCCCCGCAAACCCTGACTACTGAGAGTTGAATGACCTGATGGGCTTTGCACCCAACATCTCCTTAGTGTAACGAGCACAATCTACTGCTTCGGCGACCGAAGTCGGTTTCCACATCCGTACCTGAGCCCTGATCTTGGCATTGAGCCCATACACGAAGCGCTCAACTTGGCGTTCGTCATTGTCCAAGTAAGGGACATACTTCACTAACTCCATGAACCTCTCTTCATACTCCTCCACCGATAGATGCCTTTGTACCAAGGCATGAAGAGCCCCTGCTTGTTCTTCCTGGTAGGATGCAGGTAGGTACTTCCCTTTGAATTTTTCCACAAACAGTTCCCATGGAACCGTGTCTGGTGTAAGGTGTAGCTGCCTTTCTTAGTTTCCCCACCAGTTCAAAGCGGCCCCCTTTAGTTGAAATATGGCCAGTTTGGACTTGGACGTGGAGGTGTACTCCTGCAAGGTCAAGCACCTGGTCATCTCTTCCAACCATGACTCTGCTCGTATCCTTGATCGACCCCCTGAAAATTCTGGAAGCCTTATCTTCTGAAGTTCCCTCTTGATATCCTGGTGTGGATTTCTTGGTACTGTATTCACTTCTACCACAGGAACTTCCTCCCTTAGTGGAGGGGCATCCACTTCTACCTCCGAGGTAGCACTTCCTCTCTGTGCTAGTCCCCTGAGTGTTTCGCTTATTGCTTCCAACGAGCGCAGTATAAGGATGGTATCTAGTGATGGTGCTGGCACATTCGGCTCAGGTAACGCCGTAGCCTGACCTCGCCCCCGACCTGCTCGCGTTCTTACCATGTTTATCCCTGCTACATGGAGTAATAAAATAATTAGCATATGACGACATCATGACTAATTTACCATCAAACTCAACAATTAATTCAAAATGCGTCATGCCTAATTTATGAGCGTTTACTCTAAGAGATATAGTTCAAGACGTTTCGATCAGGCCATCTTGAGGCCACCCGGTACTAGATATAATGCAGTAATTCTACGTAGGTTTAGGTATTGGATTCCACACAACCCTCATCGAGTCGCCATCAACTCTTCAATATATTCAATTAATGTTTATTGCCCCGCTCTCATTAACAATTAATAATTTAATAATTTACTAATAGAATAACCTAAGTTTTAAGTCTAGCATCGTGTTTACCCAACATTTTGTTAGAAATAGAATCCATGTCCTAGCGATCAGCTCGTCATGTTGGTCTCCATGGTATCTCGTTTTCAAGATTCTGTGTCGGTCTTGCCCCTTCGACTTTACGTCGAAGTTTCGACAAGGAGCATTTTCAAGAAGAAAAGCTGATCATTAAGTATATTAAGTCTTAACTATAGTAATGATTAATTAATACATATAATAAATCCATATGCTACTAAGTTTTAATGTAATTAATGTAATACAAGTAATAGATCCATATGCTACATTAATTAAATTAATCAATTAAAATAGTTAATAGTTAATAACATTAATTAACCCAAACTTTTAATAGTTAACAACTATTAACTTAATTAATTAGAACCATTAATAGTTAACAAACAATTAAATTAATAACCAAATTTTGAACTATTTATACTAATTATTATACATATTTTTTTTTTCAACCGAATTATTAATAATAAAATTAAATTAAAAATAATTAATATATATAAAAATAAATAAAAGAATATGTACATATGTATTAAATAGAAGAATATGTACATATGTAAATTCTCTCCCTATCCCTCAAGCGATAGAGACCTTTATAAATAAGCTATAATTTGGTCGAAAATTAAATATAAACAAATGGGAAATGTTTCATGCTGGTTATTTTTGTAATTTTCCTCCAAATTTGACACTTATTAACCTAACACTCCATCGTCAATGGAAGGCAAGGGCACGTGGCCACCTCTCTCTCTCCTGTTGATGCGTGTAGCGTTCCTGTGCACTGTCTCTATTAGCGATTTTGTTTGCAGTTGGGTTTACAACCTTTTGCTAGGGTCGACTTCTTCTTTTTTTCCTTCTCCCTCTCGCCCGCGGGGCTAGCCGAGCTCTTCCTATCTAATGCACAGAAACGCCCACTGCACAGTTTGTCTTCCCTGGTGCCTGGGTCGTGTGATGCACACCCCCTACCTAATGGCGGGGCTATGATAGTGTGTCCCAAGAGATGCTCGTTTGCCTTTGCTATCATTCGAAATCCGGATACGTTAGTGAAGCCTCTTCCTCAGTTTAGCACCGACATTAACTGTGCTGCGGCCTACAGAGCAAAAACTGATGAAAATTGTACCCATGGAGTCATGGCTAGGCTATTCCATCATTTTCTGAGGTGATTTACAGTTTTCTCATTAATTTTTTTGTAGTTACATCAATTCACCCTGAATTTGCAGTTTATGGTATTTTGTACTGTGTGTGGAGCTAGATGTTTGTTTGATGTTATATATTATATGGGCACAATTTCAAGCAGCCAGTTTGCAAGTTCTCATCGCATTCATGGTGTTAATGTGTCCAGATACTAACATCCTGTTTTTCTGATTCGCTGAGAAGAGAAGAGATTATTCCTTCCTTTGCTGAAGCGAGTCAAGTAACGCAGGGAAACATTTATACTCTGTCCGCACATATATTAAGGCAATACTATTCGATTGCAGGTCTTCAATGGTCTGTAAGGGTTTCCAATTTGTCAGTTTTTTTTTTGTGTGTGTTTTTCCCTAGCCGTAGGCCACTGGGCCGGGCTGAGCCCAGGCCGCAGGCTCACGGCCGTGCTGACCGGCTGCGCCCAGCTCCCTGTGGCCGCGCCCTGCGGGCTGCACCCTAGGCTGTGCATGAATTGAACTGTAGATTCCTTCGAGCACAAATTACATGTGGGTAAATAAATTGCAAATAAAAATTGAAGAAGATCGTGGACACGATATAATGTGCAGGGAAGACATCTTCTACAGATAATTCTTTTATTTTGATTAGAACATGTTTTCAATTGTTTCGGTTGGAAAAAGCTAGATATTTGAGAGATAAATTAATTTCTCAGCAGAGTGTGATTCGTCCACTTTTAACTATATATTTACTTAGATTCCGAGATTTATTCGTTTTCAGTTCTGTGTGATTTTATGTTAAATTTTACTCGTAGAATCAGAGATTTAATTTATTTTTTGGTACTGACAGAAAAGTCTGCTGCTATATTAAGAGGGTTTGTCAATCCGGCCCAGAAGAAATTGGAAAAAGAAACTTCAATTTATTTGTTTTTTTTTTTTTTTTTTTAGTATTGAGAGATTTAATATAGACTACAATAAAGTATTTCTAGGATTTCCGAGATGAAGCGTTACAGTTTTGATCTTTGTACTTTACAATATATTTAATTTTTTATTTATATTCTAAAACGTTTGTAATAAGATTGTTTTCAAAGGAACAAAATTACCCCTCTCTATGAGCACTCGAGTGGCTCTAAACTACTGTAGATTTAAAATTTCCCCCGCAATAAGTAGTAGAATCAATTGGAAGAAAAATAAGCAATGATTAATTTGTATTTCAGTATCAATCAAGAACAAAGTGTGTGCTCCTTTATAGCAAACACTCTCCCCCCTTGATGTTTCATGTAGGTCTTAAACTTCTTCAACAAGTTTCTACATCTTCTGTGACGAGCCCTCTGGTTCCATATTTGGAACCATGGCTCTGATACCATGTGTAAAGCCCCCAACTGGGTCACTTTAACTTTTATATACAGTCAGAAAATTCACTTCTTGTCAAAATTTCTGTTCTGTTCTGTTTGTGTTTTGTTCCTGCTTTTATTATGTTTCTATTCTCCTTTACTAGTTTTGGCTGTGAAGAAAATAAAGCGTTTACATTTGCAAAATTGAACAATTAAAAATTCTGTTTTAATTTCATGTTTTCATTTCTAACCTTTGCTCATTTACATGCCTGAAAACGATATAAAATCTGCATTTTCATTCTTTTCAGATTTGAAAATTTATAAAACTGTTTTATCTACTTCTAACAATTTACTGGTGACTGTGCAGGTAGCAAAGATAATCACAGCATATAAACTTTTGAAATTTAATTAACAGAATTTTCCAAGGTAGAAACGATAACATACCTGCTGGAAAATACCTGTAGGTAGCTAGTAGGTCCACCTTTGTTGTTGTCCTTGTTTGCCATTTTTCCTTGCTTTTCCCTGCAGCCAAAGTCCTTCCCAAAGCTCTGAAACTCAACCAGCCCAAACCAGTCTTGCCACCCTGCCAACTGGAGAGGTCTCGCCGACCACCCATCTCCAAAGGTACCCCTTTGGACCCCCGAGCCCAAACCGAGTACAAGCCCTAAGCTGCTGTATCCCCTCAAAAGAACAATCTCCAACAAAACCCCTTCTTTGCAGCTCTGTTCTCCCAAAATTTCTCCAAAATCCTAAGGTAAAAAGGATCCCCTTCTCCTGTCTCCTTTCTCCCTCTTATCCCCATGTTTGCCGACCTTTCCTCCCCATTACTACCCCTATCTTCCTCATAAATTTATCCACCCCCTTCCATCTACCATGTCAGTCCTCGAGCCCTCAACTCGGACTTGGACTCATTTAAATATTTAAATTAATATTAAAAGGTGTTGGTTGGGGTCACTTCTCAACCGTAACTTCTAATTCAATTAAATTTAATCCTTTTATTTAATATAATAATTTTAAACATATCCTTACTCATATTTCAATATTTGACCATTTAATTAATAAATAAATAATGTTATATATATTATATAGTTTAAACTTGCACGCTTCACCAATTTAATTTAATTAACATTAATTGTCAATTGATTAATTACACTTACCTAATCATTTAATTAATGGTTTCTAATATTTATAATATGTAAATTCCCTTTAATTATAAATTCACTAATTCAATTTATCAATTATGAACAATAATCCTATCAATGTAAATCATAACATTATCAATGTGTAATCATATTAATTAAATAAAATTCACTATGATTTAATCGACTCATATACCTATTTCCATTTTAATTACGCCTTAGTTTGTAATTAGCTAATTAACAATCATTACTAAAAATAAGCATAGTCTTGTTAAAATTAATTAACATTATTAACACATAATTAATTTAAGGGATCAAGTTACTATCAACTTATTTAACCTTATAGTTACATTTCAACCCTTAGTCCTGGCTATTTAAACTCATTAACAATCAATCAAGCATTCTAATCAATTGCATTAGTCACTACCTAGGTTAACCATTGCTTTGTTTATTATTCAACCATAATTAATTATTAATGGACAATAATTAACCATTAGTCAACATTATTAACCCTAATCATCATTATTAACTTTAATCGACATTATTAACATTGATCAACAATAGTTAATTACTAAACGACAGTAATTAATATTAAGCGACACTAATTGAAATTATTACTCAACAATATTTCATGTAATTCATAATATGTAGGCGAGTTATGTAAGCGTAGCTATTGCTTACATTCCTCACGTAAGTACACTACAAGTAATAATTCACATACATCAATCATAATCAAGGAACTTATTATTCACCAACACATGTTTTAGCATAGTTTACAAGGTATGATCCATTAGCTTACTGAAATCCATGTTACGACAATTCATACATTACTGATTTACGACACATACGAACCAAGGGTTTTACACACCTACAGTTAGATCTTGTTTTCACCCCTACTTCACGCTACATCTATCTACCTACATCATTACTAACTTCCACATCCTATCATGTCCTCTGCTGGACTACCCTGGAATGTCAAGTCATGACCGGTTCCAGCTAGAACCCGTAAGCGGAAGTGTCGACCACATCGACCAAGCTTCCCCAGCAGGCAACCACCAGTCATCATCACACACCTTGGGGAGCGCGCCATAGCACAGCCCTCCCATGACTCTGGGTTTCGGGGATAAACGATGGGTAAAGCCTCCACCCCCCTAATGGAACAAGGGACTATGTCTACTCGACATAACAACAGCGTTGCACTTGTACTCGGTCTGTCATCGTATAACCGATCTGGGCAGTTGAGTTTCCTAGAACTCTACCCCACCCATGTCATAACATACATCATAATAAACAACATAATAACCATACGAAAGTAAATAATGCATCACTCGCATACCATTTTATCTTTCGAAGTCCATGTCCCCGAGGCCCTCCCACCTCGTAGGATCCAGCTATCACTTAGCCGTTTCAACCTGTAAGTCAGTCCTCGACATACAATATAGGATATCGTGCATAATACTCGATATGTACACATATATCTCATCATAACATCATAACAATAAACTCATTCATTCGCCATGCACCTGGCATAACATTCATTATTTCAACATATATCTGTAACGGTATCCACGTACCCATCATTCAGTAAATTCCATATATTTGACATAATTAACACATGATACATATCTAAACATGACTACCGACCATAATACTATTATCACACACACACATATATATATCAGCAAAATATTAGAACCATATGTCCACAGTGTCGTCAAACCGACGAGGTCTCAGAATCAAACAAATACAACATATAATAGTAGTTCAGGTAGAATGTCAAAACGAGGTGTTACACTTGTCCAAATCGCTATCAGAGGACTCAATAGTTAACTAACCTTGTCTAAACTATAACCGGAGTTCATCGGAGCTCTAAAACACAACTTAAGTGTTACATTCAGTGTTGACTAAGGCTAACTAATTGTGGTAGGTGAGAAATGCGCTCCTCCTGAGTGCAGTCAAGTAAACCTAGCACTAACTGAATCTAGAGGACTATAACTGAATGTAACTGACTCCTAACCTAGCTTAACTAGTCATCAACTGGACTGAACTGACCTTGGTTGGTTTCGGCACTCCCAGTGGCTCCTAAATTGTAGGGATTGGTCTAGGAGGCTCCTAAACTGATGCAATCAAGTGCAATTAGTGGCAGTAATCCTCAATTAGTGTTCCCCACACTTTAGTAACTGAAACATGTGCCCCAATTAGGCCAAGTGGCCCCAATGGTGCTAATGACTAAAAATAGACTAGATGGACTCTTGATTTAGACATGACTCCTAATTTAGACATATGACCAAATTGGACAAGGGAGGATTAATAATCCTAACACGTTTCTCTTTGTTGGCTGCCATATTTCTTCATTATTTTCAGCCTCTTTCTTCACCTTTTTGTAGCCTTCGTTACTGTTGTTCGCTCCCCCTTTTTCCCTCTTTTTCTCACTATTTGTAGCCTTCTCTTGCTTCCTTTTTGCTCCACTTTATCTTCTTACTATTTCCTCTTTTGCAGGTAATTTTTGCATCTAGGTTTAATTCAAAAAAGACTAAAAATTTGCATTTAAAAGGAATAATTTTGCATGTAGATTAGTTTCATTTTTACATGTAAATGCATGTTGGTTTCTTAACAATAATGGGTGCATGAGTGGTTGTCTTTCTTGTGTGGGTACTGAAGAGGAGGTGAACCAAGAAAACAAGTCCAAAGACTTGATGAGATTGAAGAAAAGTGCAAAACTAGGAAGGCAAGACAAACACAAAACCACATCCTTTTGCAAAAGCCATTAAGGCTTATTCATTTCGTTAAATTTCAAGTTCTTTTCAAAGGGTTAAAATCCCCAGCATTGTAACTCATTAATAAAGAGGGCTGGTGGGGTCAATCCTGCCACGTTTTTTCTACTTCCCCTATTTGGCGAAAGTGTGTCTTGTGTCATTTTTTATCTTTACTTCACTTAGTTTGCTTGATTAGACTTAAGATTTATTAATACTAATTTCTAGATTATACTTCATTACTTGCTTGTTACCTATTTCATGTGTATCTTTCTCTTTGATTAATAAATCATAAAAAGAACATAAAGTCTCTTGAACTTGTCATAAGACGAGTCAAGAGCACTCTCTATCAGAGAGCATTGTTGCATTGCATTCTAATTTTATATTAGATAAGACTCTTGAATCTCACCATAAGGTGGATCAAGAGAACTCTCTGTTGGAAAGCTTTTTGTGTGTGATAACAAAATTTGCAACTCACATTCTCCCATAAAATTGGAATTTACTATTTTTACAATGTGTATGCTCTACCCGGTCGAGATAACCAGAAGCACTCTAACTATTTAATTCATAGATCTAATTCCAATTGCAATCATAATAAAATTTACCACCCCATAACCAATGAACCGACATTGAACGCAATATTCTAAGTGGAAAAATTCTTAATGGGGGTGTTGGGTATCCCTCCTTGTTTGCAGTGGCTGGTTAGTTATTGAACCCCTCACTGTAAACTAGGTGATCCAACATGTCTCCGAACGGAGCCACTTAAAGTGGCTAGATTTCCAGTACCTCTGCATACCGGTTGGAAATTCCCCTTGCCTTAATAACCAAGATCATCATAAAAACACAATAAAATTTAACAAGAGAATTGCAAAACGATCTCATGAACATCTTCGAGACTTGTATTTCTGCATCCCTGACACCTATTTGACTCCCTTTTTGGCACTGGTCTTAGAATTCTTTGCATTATCTGATTTGGACCATTTGTCCTTTTTATTCTAAGTTATTCATGTTGTGGATGCTTTAAATTCAATCGTCTTATGCAATTTATCTTTTGTTTTGCAAACAACAACTTGGATTGCTTAATTTATTATTGTGTATATCAGAAAAATTACTAAATAACACTAATTCACATCTTTCATAAAAAAACATTTAACAACCAGAGCCTTAGACAACTCTTTTTTAGGGACTACCCCCCTTGGCTTCTTTAGGAGTTAGCCTAAACAGAGGAGCTGGGATCAGGTGACAGCACCTGGCTCTTTTCTTTCCCCCAAGGCCACACCTTTCCTACTTGGGAAACAACAGTCCAAAAGAATTATGTTGACAATGTGCATTCGGCAGACAACAAGACTAACCTACAAAGGTTGTGTCTTTGTCATTTACTAGAGCCCAGAAGGCTTTCCAGGGAACCTACCTTTGAAGGTTGAACAGTGTTCCAAATTAATAAGGAAACTTTCTAAAGTCTGAAGGAAACACGCCCAAGTACTTTATCCATTTGTGAGACACCACCACCCCTTATTGCTATTCATCATGCATATGACATTTTGGTTGAGTGTATTTGTCGTCATTCGAAGAGATCACATTGTCAAAATCAACAGGAGGTCATTACCCATTACTTAGCCTTGTTTTCCATCCTCACCCAACAATAGAAAACGGTTAAGCTTTGTAAGTATGGCATATACAAGAGACTTCCAGAAGGTTCAACGATTCTTTAAAAGACAGGTATATCTCACTGATTGTTACTAATATTATTATATTATATTGTCACCATGATTCTGAATAGCATGATTAAATTTGGGTTTTAATATACATCTTGGAGCAGTTCTTGGACCTGAATGCATGCAAGATCATCTTAATTCAACATCTCACCTACAGTTTAGGTACTTTGACCTGGTCAACCCAGTTGACCAGGTCAAACATGGTTCCTAATGCAGTGGCTCAAAACACAACAGTGCTTATATTTACTTTAGACATTCCCCAAGCCAATATTGCGGTTTCAGTTTTCAGTGTTTGGACTTAGATTTCCTGATCAGTTTTTATTATCCCTTTAGTATTTGTCAAATTATATTATTATTGCAGTGATGTTGGTTCTTCTAGAGAAATACAATGTTCCAGAGAGTATGAGTAGTCTTTTGTACCATTCTTCTATGTCTCCAGATACTCAAGTACAGTCAGTACGCCCCAGTTCTCATCTTGAAGGAAGATATGATGACTTTTATGATTTTCATAGCTTGTACCATCAGAAAATGAACAAGGAAATCAATGGGAAAATCGATTTGGCTTGGGAGCTCAAAGAAATGGCAAGAAAATTATTCAGATAGTGTATTATGGCTCTCCGGACACTTCTTCATCAGTTTCAGTCAGCATTTGGTCCATGATTATTTATTTTCGCTTAGCCAGTGAGGACCTCTCCTAATGGGTGCTCCTCACTTTGGCTATATGATGTATCACCTTGTTATATATTATGATTTGAGGTTGTAATGGGGCATAGGGTGAATTAAGAACCTAGTGACCCCATTTGATGTATTATCATGATTATATCTTATGTTATCCTTTGATGTATTATCATTCTAATATCTTATGTTATCCTTTGATGTATTATCATGAATTAAGCACCTAGCGACCCAATTTGATTTGTAGATGAAGAAGGTGAATTAAAGGAGGCCCATTAGTGGGGAGACTCACCTTGTGGACGTCTTTTAGTTTGGTTTATCAGGGAGTGGTTACTTCTTTATGATTTTTCCATCCCTATATCTTCTTTATTTGCAAAACCCGATTTATTTGTCATTGCTAATTGATTTCCTTGGCGTGGCAGGTAGAACGGGGCACTAGGGTCATTGAGTAAAGCATAATTTCACCAGGATATTGTCTATATCTCTCACTTGATTTATGAGGAAGAATTATTCATCATCTAGGAAGATATCTATGGGTTCCAAGTACGTCTCTCAGCTTATTTCTCTATGTTTCAATTTTCATGCTTTGCACATCACCCACATCACTTGAAAAAACACTTGTAGTAAGTAGGAAAAATCACTGAAACATTTTGCACTAGGAATCTGCAAAATTGGCGATTTGGGTTTTATTAGACCTCAAGAAAAACCTCCTCTCCCTCCTAGGCGTTAGCATTGGACTCAATTTTACCACCTCAAAGCAAAGCATAATTTCACCAAGATCTTGTCTAGATCTCTCACTTGATCTACGAGGAAGCATTCTTCATCATACAGGAAGATATCTATAGGTTTCAGGTACATCTCTCTGCTTATTTCTCTATGTTTAAATTTTCATGCATTGCACATTACCCACATCACTTGAAAAAACACTTGTAGTAAGTAGGAATAATCACCGAAAATTTTTGCACTAGGAATCTCAAAATTAGTGATTTTGGTTTTATTGGACCTCAGTAAAAAACTCCTCTCCCTCTTAGGTGTCAGCATTGGACTCCATTTTCCCACCTTAAAGCAGCACAGATCCCTGGGAGAAAGCGCCCATCCTTACCTAACAATCTTTTTCCTGATGTGTTCTTTGTTTCCAGTTTCTGTTTAGATCTCTTCACACTGTTAAATATTTCATCCAAGCAAGTTTTTTGTAAGCCCTAATTCTATGATTTAACCTCACCTTGAAAATTTCCATTTTTCTATCTAAATCCCCCCAAGGTTCCAGGTTTGATCAATTGAATAAACACACTAATCCTAGATCTAATTTTTAATTCCATAAGTCATTGTTTCATTTGGCTTGAGCAACATTTCCAACACCCGTAACCAACTCTACTAAAGAATACCTTAAATCGTGGCTTACTCCTTAAATATAGGGTCTCAATCTTTCACCTTACATATTCTCTGTTTGGGTTTGATCTGGTGATTGGATTTAGGTATTTCCTATTAGGATAAGGTCTGGGTCTCCCCTTTTTTCACTTGGGATTTAGTGGCATAAAGTTAAGGATATCTCAACCGACGTGACAACCATCCATCATCTAAGGGTTGGGGTATTCGTAGGTCATGACTTTCGTTGCATGTCCCCTCTACCATCATGTATATAATTACTCTATAGGGAAACTACAAGATTCATGATAACATTTTTGGCACCGTTAACGGGGAGGTAGAGACCTACCTTGGTTTGACATGTATCCTTAAGTTCTACTCCCATTCTCTGCAAACATTTTTTGCGCTGTGAGGTAGAGGCTTGCTTACCTTCGGTGTCTATGAATGCTTCTATTTTTCATATTCATTCATATCACATCCAGTTTAAAATATAGTGATTGCATTTTCAATTGGTTAAGTTTGCACAATCACTACATTATTGGTTACTGTTATCACATATACATCCAACCAAGCTTAAAAGGCAACTTCTATCTCATCTGGATTTCTCTGAAATCTATGAGGTGCCTCATCCTATGCCAAAAAGATACAGTGAAGGGTTGCCTCGTTTCTTTGCAAATTCAATAGAATCAATTGAAGTCACTTGGATGCTTGTTGGTGTTATATGGAATCCCTGGGCACAGAACATGAAGATGTCTATATGCGAGCCTTTTGTGAATCCTTTGGAGGTAACGTTGATTTTTGGTTATACACTTTAGCACCAGGATCCATCACCAAATACGACATGTTCACTGATTTATTAAGAAAAGAATGTGGTAAAAGCATTGATAAATCCATAAATCTAGATAATGATTGTGTTGTTGAGGATCAATTTGATAAACATGATCAAGATAACCATAATGAGATAGTTGATGATTTTCCGATTTTCCTTATCAAATTGATTCCTCCTTTCTCAGTCCAACAGTGGGCATTCCTTTAAATGACTGTTCTATGCAAGGGAGTGATGATGATCAAATCTCAACCCTTCAAGATTATGACCTTGATATTGATATAGAAGGGGAACTTATTAAAATCTTGTCATCATTAGCTCAAGAAGGAACAAATAAAGAGGGAGAACAAAATGATCACTATCAAGAACCATCTCTCATCTATGAATCTATCAAAGATCCTCATCACTTGGTTGACGAGTATCTTGATTTGAATTTTTATCATATCTCGAAAGAAGATCAATCAAATGATAACTATGATATGATTTTAAGTGAACTTGATAAAAAACATCATTGTTGTAAAATTCCTTGTCTAATCTTTAATCAGGATATGTTGGTTCAATGTGAGGGTACTGACCTTGTTTCAAATCTTGCATTCATTCCTGAAATTAAATTGAAAGCCAATTTTTCTCATCAAATTCCGAGATCAATTATTCCAAGTCATATGGAAGAAAATTTTCAATCCACCATCCCGTCCCAACTTTTTGAGTCTTCTTGTATGGGTTTGTGTTCTAATCAAGCTGTTACTTTTGAAATTTTTAGTCAGGAGTTTGAGCATGGTCACATAATTGGAGAAAATGCCCTTCATTTCCCTTCTCGATCATCTATCATGAATAATATTTTTCAAATTATAAATCTTTCTCATGTGTGGTTGGATAAGGTATATAAATATCAATTTCTTATTTTCTCCATTTTTAAGCAACAAATGGGCTTG
Organism: Pseudotsuga menziesii; assembly: GCA_001517045.1. NCBI lineage: Eukaryota > Viridiplantae > Streptophyta > Pinopsida > Pinales > Pinaceae > Pseudotsuga > Pseudotsuga menziesii. The sequence goes on from LPNX010635135.1 coordinate 257,495, forward strand.
ATCTCATTCACAGTTTCATTACATTATGACTTGTCCCCATTTGATTCTCCCATTTCTTCTGGAGTGAATAGAATTGAATGTCCTAGTAAGGAAGAGGAGAAAACAAAGAACTGTTTCGAGTGGTTAAATCATGAGTCATATTGTCTTATTCCATCAAGAACAAACTCACATTCTTTTTATGATCCTATCGGTATCTTAATGGATGAGTTTCTAGAAAGTCAATTTCAGCCTTGGCATGATTTCATTCCATATTGTCCGGATATTTCTTTACATTTCAAACAACAAGTTAGAATGGTTTCAATTTTCATTTACATTACTCTTAAACCATATATGGCTTGTTGGGTCATTTACTATAAAGAAAGATCGATAGATTCGTTCAGGAAGTGGTTGCATTGGATTTATGATTTTACTTAACACTTGTCTAAATTGGTTAGAGTAGGGTAGGTAGGATTGAATAAGTTCTCTGAGCAATAGTTGAGTCTGTCTTTGTGTTTGATTGACGCATGAGTCTTCCAGTTTCTGAAGTTTTGTATTTTTCAACATATAAATTGAGTAGATTAGAATTTATGTTTCAGCACTTTACTTCCAGCATTTACTTTCTGTCAGTTTATTTGTACGCACATATTTTTCCCATACACGCTGCTCCGGTTTTACTTGCTTCCATGTGTGTAGGTCATAGGTAAATATTTGGAGAAGAAGTAGAATGATGGATGCGCTAGGATATGATGGATTGTTTGTTGTTGATGGTGTTGCGGACTAGAGATCTCTGAGGTTCTCAAGCACTCTCTTCATTAGAGCACTTGTCCTAGTTGGAGCTAGATGTTATCACATATACATTTTCATCCAGACTTCCATGATGCAGCATGCAGACTTGTCTCTTTTATATTGCGGGCTAATTTTACATGGGGTATCAGCATGGATCTCTTCAGCTTCATTTCACTTTAGAGCCTTGTCCTTCATGATTTCCTTGCCAGGAATGAGATTCAAGAGTCCATTGAGAGGATTTTGGTAATGATTTAGTTCATTAGAGCATAGTAGCAAATCAAGAGTTGGTACACACACAGCCAGGGGCTTATCAGTTGGAGATAGGTATACATGGTGAGGTCAGGTATATTTTCTTGGTTTAGTTATTGCTCTATGATGTATCTCAGACACCTATGCTTGTCATGTTAGGATGATTATGGTAGCCTATGCTTATATGCTTTATATTGCTCTAACATGTATTATGATTGATCAAGGAATTCAATGTGAAGACTGTTTCCCATACCATGCTCAAACAAACTATAATCCTTAGTGCTAGTTTGGTTCCATAACATCTATGTTCCCGTCCATCCAGTTAATACACTTTTGTTTCTACCCCATGACTATGACTGATAGCGAATTGTGAGATTGAAGACCTTTCCCCATTTTGACTAATATGTGTGACAGAATCCATGTTATTATGTGTCTTGTGCTATGAATTATGTGTCTTAGCCATTGTGGCTAGGTGCATAGGGTTGTCATCCTTATGTCCTCAAACCAAGTGCTCCACCATAACATTTTTGTTAAACACTAAAGCATCGAAACACATAAAATCTATATCTAAAGGATGAAAGAATATAAAATTATGAAAAAGGTAGTCAGTGGCCAAGAGATTGAGCACCCATTCCTTGTATAATGTAAGGCTCAATTTCCCCCCTACATGGGCATCAGGGAGAGGCGAATTCATCATACTATGGACTACTCATGGGCAGTGGGTAGCCTAGCCATTGGGCCTGGAGCCCAGAAGGCTTTACAGGGCACCTGCTCTTGTAGGTTGGCTACTATCTTATAAAAGTTATGAAATTCATTGAAAGGTTAATGGTCAAAGGATGAGCACTCACTCCTTGTATGGTTTTTGGCTCAATGGTCTCCATAGGGCCATAGGGTTAGACTAGTTAGGAAAGACTAGGTCATCCTAGAGTGAGTTATGATGGATTTACCAGTTTTCAGGGATTGTACCAACATAACATGAACTAGAAATTCTCTGAAAAAATCGATTTGGCATCCTGGGTCAAGGAAATGCTGTGGAACTTTGATAGATGATGTTTCTCAACATCTCGGACAATCCTTCAGTAGCTTTTAGTCAACAGATGTCCAGATTATTTAGTTATGGCTCGGCCATTGAGGAAAAACCCCCCATGGGGCCCCCCCTCTAATTGGCTATTGATGTATTTTATGATTATATCTTATGATTTGAAGTTGTAAAGGGGAATAGGGTGAATTAAGCCCCTAAATGACCCCCCTCAGTGTATTGATGTATCACACTTATGTTATATTTTGAGTTTGAATTAGGATAGGCGTCCTTGAGCAAAGTGTGCCCCCTATGGTTGACTCAATCACTTGATCCATGTGATAAGTTATGTATTGATCTCCACCGTTGAAGATATTTTAATCTCAACCATTGGATGACAAATTTAGTTATTATTTGTGTCTCTCTCAAACTATTTAAGAGAGGTGACCCCCCCATTGTAATTCATGAGCTTTGGCACCGGAATATTAATAAAGAGATTTTTATCTAGGATTATTTTATGTGTATATTGTGGATGTTCTGATATGATGAATGGCATTGGTATTCTTCCATACTAAGATTCATTAGGTATTGATCTTGCATTTTTATTCACCCATTTTCATCTGTAGGAAAAGGAGGCGCGCTAGGAGAGAGAAGGTGTTTTTGTGGGGCAAATCACCTTCGTCTCAACTCTGGGGTGTTTTGTTTAGGGAGCATCTTCTTCTCAATGATTTTTTATTCCCTTTTCATTTCTGTATATTGAATATATCGTTCGTTTGTCTGATCGGTTGATTTTCTCTGATCTGGCAGGTTGAAGGGTGCATAAGGGTGACTAACTATGGCATAACAACATCAAAATATTACTTGAGAAAGTTCATTTTGACGGGATATTGGAATTATTCATCATTTCACAATCCATCTACAAGTTCTAGGTTTGTCTCTCGAGTAAGTTTCCCTTCTTTCATTTTCTATATATGCACTGCTCATCATTCCATAATATTAAAACCCTCGTTTCGTAGATCCATAAGTTCTAGCTTGCGGAGAGCTATAAATTTAAAAACCCATTTTTTATTTAACATAAAACCGCTAGATTTAAATTTTTGGCTTAATCGGACTTCATTTTCCCATTCAAAGCACTAGTCAATTTCTAGGGGAAAACATCCCCCTTGGGGAAAGTGGTCTTTTTCACAAACTGCAAACTAGGTACTGTTGGTTTCATTTCCATTCACCTAATATTGCACCCAAAAACCAATCTGAGTGTCTAGTTGTACTTAATTTCACCATTTTTCCCTAGATCCCAATTTTCCTGCATAAACCCTAGGGAAAAATTGGGGCTTTCACCTGGAAGCTCGAATCTCTCAGTTTTCATTTTAAACTCTAATCAATCATTTAACTAAGACATTCAACCAATATTCCCTCACCTATCTGCTCAGTATCCTTAATTTTAGGGTTTCTTGGTCACAGGGACGCTCCTTGGGCTTAGTGTTTCATTGAGTCCAAAGTGCCAGTGTCCTCGACTAGTGTGACATCTGAGTTCTTTCGGAAGTCCTGGATATCATAGGTCATGACTTTAGTTTCCTTTCCTCTGATGTCCTGAATAACATCTTCTCACGAGGCATCTATAAGATCCGTGATAACACTTACCTCTCCTACGACATTTATTTTTCGATAAACACGACAATTTGTTCACCTGGTAACTCCACAATGCGACTCCCCTGAGGGACCTACCCACAGGTATAACCTTTGATGCCGAAATAATCCATAAAGTTCGTTAACATACACCCAAAATCAGAATAATAATATTAAAGATCAATCATCTAATTTCTATTGGAGTGTGGTTAACTCACCAAGGCAAATTTTGGATAACCCTCCAGAAAATTCTCAATCAAGTCCATTGTTTATCTTATCTAATTCTCCAACCAATAGTTTGAATCCTTCCACTTCTCCAGCCAGACCACCTAGAGTAAATTTTCAAATGGCTAACATAAATCCCCCAATAGGATCTAAGTGCTTTGGAAATAGAGCTAGGCCAACTCCTTTTGATTTCTCATGAATTCAAGGTGCTCCTCATGACATGCCTGAGATTTACTTTGATAAAGTACCTAAGTTCAATGGTTCTCCTACAATTCCTGTAGAAGAACATATTGAAGTAGTATGGAATTATATTGAAGCATGTGGAGATGAAGAAGAAGATGTTTATATGAAAGCCCTTATGTCATCCTTATAAGGAGATTCCCAAGAATGGTTTGATAGATTACCTACAAGGTCAATATATGGTTATGATACTTTCACTCAGAAGCTAATTGAAGGGTGTTCATCCAAGCCAGATAATAGGTTCCTTTTAAATCAAATCTTTTAGGTTAAGAAGAAAGAGAATGAGACAATGCACGAATTTAGCATATGATTTGAAAAAATTGTCTCTAATGTTCCCCAAGACCTGAGACCTACAGAACAAGCTGTCCTTATCCTTTACTTCAATGCATTTGAAGGATGGCTTGGTCTGAATCTTAAAGCAAAGAACCCAAACGACCTCAAAACAGCTCAAACCTGGGACAAGAAAGTAGAAGCTAATATAACCTCTATTGGAAAGAAGAATTTCTTCGATGCTTATGATCCCTCTTCTTCCCATAGTGAATCAAATCCTAGGAAAAATAAGGAACCTGCAGTTGAAGAAAAACCAACTCTAAAAGGAATGTTTGAAATGATGAAAAGTCCCACACTGTTCACCAAAGACATAGGAAAGACTAGGGATAATGACTGATACGGAAACTCCTATGGCCCCAAACCTTATAGGAATAATCAGAGAGGGCCAATAGATGATAGTAATAGACAAGACCCTTGGAGAAATGAAGCAATAAAGAATAAGAATGTGAATCTATGTGAGGAACCTGAGGAAGATCCAGAAGTCTTTGAACCTGAAGATCATGGGATAAATTTCGTTGAATACTTCACTGATGATGATGATTTTCATAGAATATTACTAGAAGAAGATGACAGTGATGAAGAAGAAGATATGGCATGCAACATAACACAACCCACAGTCCAGGTTTACCAACGCAGAAAACAATATCAAAACATTACACCTTTCCTAGATCAGCACTTAAACTCAAAAGATGAGGAAATAGAACAAGGACTTTGCAACTGTGACTTAGGTATTGACATAGAGAAAGAACTACATAAGGTCATGCAAAGTGTACCCCTAAGTGAGTTAGTAAAGTTACCCACAGTCAAAGATCAAGTTCAAGATTTTTTTGATAAGATTCCCATGGAAAATGCTCCTAGGATTGCTTATGAGTCTTGCCACATTCATAGTGCTAGAGGTAGGGAGGTAGAAGAATATCCTCCCATTCATATCCATATTGCTATCTATGAGAGAAAGAGTGGAGGGCACCCTCCTTTCTATCTAATAGTGCATATTAAAAACCTCTTACTCCATAGCTGCATGCTAGACTTGGGAGTTACTATGAATGTTATGCCTCTACGAATTATTAAAGAAATGGGATTAGAAGTTACCCATCCATATGGATTGTTTACGGAATTGATTCAAGGGGTGTCCAAGCATATGTCTTAATCGAGAACTTAAAAGCTGATTTATTTTCTTGCCCAAACTTAAATACCATGATGGATGTAGTGGTAATTGATCTCACCCCTGTTTATGGCATGTTGCTATCTACGAAGTGGGATGCTGGATTAGGTGGGTATTTAATGATGGACTTATCATATGCATGCATACCTAATTCTGATGTAAATCTAGTTAATCTGCAAGGAACCATTTATTGATGGATATCTTGAAACTTATGAAGATGGTGTAAAAAACACGTATAGCGAAGGTAGTTTGAGTGTTGAAAAAATAAACTTGGTAAATGATGATAAGGATTATCCACATGTTTTCTTCATGGGAGTAGGTAGTCTTGAATCTGAAGATGAAGATGATGTAAGGTTTATGCAAGAGCTTATCTGTCAAGAACTGGTCAGGGAAATCACGTGTAATAGTTATGAACATTTTTTTGATACCCCTGATCATTTGTCCCAATTATCTGTAGAAGCCCCTAAATCTATCCTACAAAATGAAGATTCCACCATAAGAGAAGGTGTACCAAATCCCTTGATAAGAAGAATTTATCACCATATTCAAGAAATTAGGCAGGATCTGAGAGATAACTTGAGACGGGAAATGACAGAGCATACCCATTGGAGTTGGGAAGAAGATGTTTTAATTAACGATGCTCCTGATGAGGAATTTTCTCTGAACAATTTACTTATTTTTCAAGCAGATAATTCCTCGCAAATAGTGGAAGGTGAGAATCAAACCATAGTTCCTCCTAATGATGCTCAAAATGAATTGATTACCCAAAATGAGCCATCAGACTAAGGAACAAGTCTTAGTAACTTCCACTACCCATATATTAGCTTTTTGTTACCTTTAGAAAAAACTATGGAAGAAAGCAATGATACATCTCACATTTCTACAATACAATCGGCCTCCTTGGAAGATGAAGTATAAAGAAATATGTCTGAAGCTTCTCAAAAAGGAAAGTTACAGATTCTCTATGGAGAAGGTTCTAGCAAGCAGATTGATCATTCTGATACCATTTCTCACCTTACTACCGATATTAGTAAAGTTTTTCATGATTTTTGGATTGTTGGGGAAGCAGTTAAGCAACTAATATCAACACGCCCAGAAGAGGCTAATAGTGAATCTTATGAATCAACAAGAGAAGCAAGAGAGATATTGATCGGAGGAATCGCCCTTCCACTAGACGAGGGTCCTCCACATTTCAATGCTATACTAGAAAGAAGTAGTACGATAACATTACCCCATGCCCGAGGCAACACTGTTGCCTCCATAATTCCTAACCGTGATATCCAAGTTGTGCCATCATATATTAACCAACGTAGGTATACCAATGGTGATAAGGTCATTGTTGAAAATTGTTAAAGTAGTATTTGTTAAAAATTGTGCTTTTGTCTACTAAATATGGTCATAGATTCGAAGATCCTATAAATCAAATTTATCTAAGGGACTATGTCCCAAGCATGACTTCGCATATCACATTTTCACCATCTGTTAGAATAGATAGGATTGAATAAGCTCCTTTGAGCAGTAGTTGATTTTTTCTTTTTCTAAGTGTTGCATGTGTCCTGAGTCTTTCTTCTAGATTTTGCATAGAGTAGAATTTATTTTCCAGCATTGCCTTTGTTAGTTTATTTTACGCATATATTTTTTGCCACACATGCTTCTCTAGTAGTTCTTGCTTCCATGTGCACAGAAACAGGTAACACCTAAAGAGGAAGCATAAAATTGTAGTCACTGTTGTGATGGTGCTGCGAACCATAGATTTCCGAGGTGAGTCAAGCACTCTCTTCATTAGAGCACTTTTCCTAGATGGAGCAATATATTATCACATATATATTGCAGCTGGGCTACCATGATGCAACATACAGATTGATCTCTTCATTTTTCTGAGCTATTCATTCATATGGGGTTTTAGCATGAATCATTACAACCTCGGCCATTTCAGAGCCTTGTTAGTAGTGTTTCCTTGCCAAAATTGAGATTTCCTTGTCCATTGAGAGGATTTCAGTAGTGACCTAGTTCATTTGACTAGAGTAGCAGATATGGTACACAGTTACAGAGGGGCATATCAGATGGAGATAGGTATATGGTGAGATTAGGTATATGGCTCCTTGGTTGGTTTTTTCTCTTTGATGTATGTTAAACACCTAGGGTACTCATGTTAGGATGATCATGGTGACCTATACTTACATTACATATGTACTAATGCTTAAACCTATGTTGTGAACGATCAAAGAGTCTATGTTGAAGATTATTGTTTATGCCATGCTTTACACAATTTTTAAACCTTAGTTCTATGCTGGTTCCATGTATCACTTGTCCACATCCATCCAGTTCATCCACGGTTCTTTTTTCTCCCATGAACTTGGTTGATTAAGACCTCTGAGATTGAAGATCTTTTCCCCATCTTGACCCCTATGCATGATAGAATCCATGTTGTTGTGTGTATTTGGCTATGAAGTACATGGCTTGTCCAGTGTGGCTAAGTTCATGAGGTAGTTTTCCTTTAGTCCTCAAAACAAGTGCTCCACCCAATAGTGTCTTTAGACAATAAAGCATCAGAACGCATAAACACTATATCTGAATGATGCAAAGTATGAATGTTATAAAATAGTCAGTGGCTAAAGAATGAGCATTGATTCCTTGTATAATGTTAGGCTCATTTTCCCTCCATAGAGGCAACAAGGTGAGGAAAACCCGTTGGGGCTATGGATGATTGCAGGCAGTGGGGCTAGGCCTTAGTCATTTACTGGAGCCCAGAAGGCTTCCCAGGGCACCTACCTTTGTAGGCTAGCTACTATCTTATGTGAAATTGAAATTTGTTGAAAAGGTCAATAGTCAAAGGATGAGCACTCATTCCTTGTATAGTGTTCGACTCATTTCTAAGCAACATTGAGAGCCCTTCTCTTAGGAGAATAGACACATCTGGTCCGGGATCAGGATGTGGAACCAGTCCAATACTGGGGGACTCAACCTTGAGTTGAGTGACCATTCTATTGAATGGGGATAATTGGTCTGGGACCAAGATATAGAACTAGTCCAGCACTAGGGGACTCAAGCTTGAGTTGAGTGACCATTCTGTTGAATGGTGACATCTGGTCCAGCACCAAGATGTGGAACCAGTCTAGCAATAGCGGACTCAACCTAGAGCTGAGTGGCCATTCTTTGAATGGAGGCACCTGGTCAGTTACCAGGAATTTAACCTAGTCCGGGACTAGGGACTCAACCCGAGGCTGAGGGCCATTTTTCAAGAGAATGGAGGCACTTGGTCTGTTACCAAGTATTTGACCTTGTGTCAAATTATGCAGCCTATGGCTGAGGAACCTGGTCTGTTACTAGGCTAACAATATAAGCCCTAAACTAGGTTTGGCCATGTGTGATACTCTGACCCTCGATCAGTGGGCTTTGTGATCTTCTCCAAGGCTTAGCTACCCTTGGTTAAGACACCTTAGTATCTGATCTTGGTGTCACACAGAGTGTGGGATAAAAGCATTAGTAATTCTCTTTGTTTATGATGATGTACTTTGAGTGGGGATGAAGGACCACCTTGACCACTTGTTTTGACCACGGGGCACTTGAAGAAGGCTAAAGTAAAAGTCTAAAATACATAAGTACCCTTAGTACCACTAAGGAGTCAAAATGAAAGTGAAAAAAGACCTTTAGTACCACTAAAGGTAAAAGTCAAAGTGATAAACGAATTAAATAATATTATTTTGTTCTTTTGAGTTTTGGTCCACTTACAGGTGACTTCAAAGGCTATAAAAGAATATCAATCCACTTCATTATTAGAAACACTTACTCTTGCACTTACAGCTGCTCCAACAGAAGAATTTGCTAGTTATTGAAGAGAAGAAGTTTGGTGTTTATGCCCTAGCATGGATGAGTCTAGCTAGGGCATCCACACTTGTTTTTATCAACCCTAAACTAGGGTTTCATCTTTTTGCAGTAGCTAGGATTTAATCCTAAGTATTTCCTTATTCACGGCTGCCTCAACTTTCACAGGAAGCCTCCTATTTTCATCGGGCAGCTCTCATCCTTCACCAGGCATCCTCCATTCTTCACCAAGCAGCTTCTACTCTTAACAGGTAGCTTATTTCTCTCACAAGAAGGTTGTTTGCAGCTCCGAGAAGCTGCCCTCCTCCTTCGGAAGCCTTCTCCTTCTCCTCGGCAAGACTTAATAGGGCTAGGGCAGCCTGGTGGTGCTGCCAGGCACACCCAACAGACCCTCGGGTTGCTAGCAAACAAGCCCGTGAGGGCTACCGGGTCTGCACTAGACGCTTAAAAAACCTACATACTATCCTAGGATGGTTTTGGGTCTGCACCCTACCCTCAGGCAGCCAATAGATAAGCCCCGAAGGGCTTGGGAAGCCAACAGACAAGTCCGACAAGGCTCGGGCATAAGTACGGGCAGGCTAGCAGAAGGTCCAGGCAGGTTAGTAGCAGGTTCGGGCAGTCATACAGGGTCATGGGAAGTTGATTCAGGAAGTCTAAGTTTTCTAGGCACGAGAGAGAAAGTTAGGGCAGAAAGCCCTAATTTGGTGAAAACCCCATTTTTGGGGTTTTTATGTAAAATTATCTTTTGTGATTTTTATGGTACAAACTCATTAGGGTTTGTGGAATTATTGAAGAACTCAGTCATCTAATTTACGAGATGAATTACTAATGATTTTGGGTTTTTTTCCTTTAAAGGCTTCCCCGGTGAAAAAATCTCATGTTCAATGTGTTGATGTGTTGATGTTTTACTCTTGTCATTTGTTATCAGTTAGTCTGCGATTTTTTAAAAGTATTCATGCTAATGCTAAAATTCAACAGCCCCTACATGGAAACAAGGTGAGACTAACCTACAAAGGTTATATCTTTGTCATTTATTGGAGCCCAGAGGGATTTCTAGGGCACCTTCCTTTAAAGGTTGACCAACATTCCAAATTAATAAGGAAACTTGCTAGAGATTGAAGGAAGCAAGCCCAAGTACTTTATCAAATTGTGAGACACCACCACCCCTGATCGCTATCTGCCATGCATATGTCATTTTGGTTGAGTGTTTTTGTTGTCATTCAGAGAGATCACATTGTCAAAACCAACAGGAGATCATCATCCATTACTTAGCCTTGATTTCCATCCTCACCTAGCAATAGCAAATGGTTTAAGCTTTGTAAGTATGTCATACGCAAGAGACTTCAAGAAGGTTCAATGATTTTTTAAAAGACACAGGTATATCTTACTGGTTTTTACTATTAGTATTATTATAGTCACCATGATTCTGAATGGCATGATTAAATTTGGGTTTTAATATACATCTTGGAGCAGTTCTTACCCTGGATGCATGCAATATCATCTTAGTTTAGCATCTCACCTACAATCTGGGTACTTTGACCTGGTCAACTTAGTTGACTAGGTCAGACACAGTTCCCAATGCAATGGCTCAAAAAACAACAACGCTTATATTTACTCCATACATGCCCAGGACCAATAGTGCGGTTTAAGTTTTTAGAGTTTGGCCATAGATTTCCTAATCAATGATTGTTATCACTTTATTATTGGTCAGATTATATTATTCTTGCAGTGATTTTGTTTCATCTAGAGAACCACAGTGTTCCAAGGGGTGTGAGTAGTCATTTGTACCATTCTTCTATGCCTCCAGATACTCTAGTGCAGTCAGTTTGCCCCAGTTCTCAGCCTAAAAGAAGATATGATGTCTTCTATGATTTTCAGAGGTTGTACCATCAAAAAATGAATTAGGAAATCAATGGGAAAATTGATTTGGCTTGGGAGGTCAAAGAAATGGAAGGAAATTTATCCAGATAGTGTATTATGGATCTCCGGACACTTCTTCAACAGATTCAATCAGCATTTGGTTCGGGATTATTTATTATATCAACATTTCTAAGATAACAATATCACAAATAAATGTTACGAATGTGATGCCAAGCTTGAGATATAATGGATTAGAGTCATGGATAATTTTAGGGGCGAAATTTAGCCCATGGGTTATTTTTCCATGTTTTTCTCCAAAAAAAGATTCGCCATTTTCCATTTTTTGAAGCCCTGTTTTGCCCAATTTTGATGGGGTAAAATTTTTTCACCCTAAAAATCTCCAAATTATTATATAAACGATATAAAATCCTCGAAAATTAAAATATTTTTTGAAAAATATGGCCAAACATTTTATAGTTGGCGTTTTAAGAACTGTTAAGATTCGCCAACATTTATGCACTTTTAAATATGTTTCCTTAAAATCATCCCTGTTAGAGTCATGTCATGCCCACCACAATATTCCATTATCACTTGGAATGCATGATTACAATATATTTGGAATGTCCAATACTTTGATTCATTCCTATGTTCTCTAGATATCTTTCACCCTAGTAGTGCTACCCACAAACTTTCATTGGTGTTGAAATCTTAAGTCAATGGTAGGTGGATCTAATGTAATGGTGCGTAAAGCTCTTGAAGGCTACAACATTGCAGAGGATCTTGTTTTGATAAGGCCACAATCTGTAGATAAAACAAAAAACAAACCTGATTCATCAAGGTTGGGTTGGGGTTTTCTAGCTTGTTGAAGCTTAGCTCGATGGCTAGGGTTTATCCCAGTACGGCCCTGTGTCAGGGGTTGGTGTGCGCATCATGACGATTTGTGCTGGCGATAAATGGTTTTGATTTGTCCTGGGAGTCAGGCCGTAGCAGGTGGAGGGCCAGGTCCCTTTTTCGGCTGTGGTTTCCTTTGCAAATCGATTTCGCTTTGGGGTGTTCAGGGCTGTGAAGGCGATTTGTGCTGTCGATAGGGCAGTAGCGAACTTGGCAGTTTCGAGGCAGGGATCCCATGATGGTTGGGGGCACATTCTCAGCTTATTCTTCATTTTTACTATGGTCTTTGTTACTGTGGTAAGATGTTGTTAGATGATCGGGCGGATTACTCATTGGATCTAACAACGGAGGGTGTTTTTCAATATTCCTTGGGTCATTACAGTCTGGGCAGCAAAACCCTATGGGACGGAGATTTTTTTCCTGATTCCCTGCTTACTGACACATGCGTTTCCTACTCTCTGTCCTTTTTTTTTATAGATCTCCCTCCTGTGTTGTCTCCAGAACTAGCGTAGAGTCCAGGTGAGGTGGAGAATGTTCATAATACCGTGGAGATTGAACACACCAGGGGGGTTAATCCTTCGGGTCCTGGTGATGTGGGAGGGGTGGCGTCTTCGGAAGATTTCACTACTAGGGTTTTGGGTTTGAATGGGTGTGGCTCTGTGGATGTTGAGCTTCAGGGCGTGTGCGGTTCATTACCTATGGGGGCTTCATAAGAACATGAGGAATATTCTCATGGACACACTCCTCCTAGGCAGAGGGAGCCGGTGATAAGTCAGACTGGGGGTGTAGATAGAGGTGTGGGCCGCGGGGCTAGAAGAAGAAGAAGGGCTCTTGTAAAAAAGAGGAAGGCGGCGTGTTCTTATGCTCTCGGGGAAGACATCAGGTGGTCACAGATTTTGCAGATGGCCTCTTTTACCATGGTTGGTAAAATTATTGGGAAAAATTGTTCAATTACTGTCATCGAAAATTGGATAAAGGATGTTTGGGCTGAAGAGTTGGGGGAGGTTCTTGAACTTGAAGGTTTGACATGGGGGTGGTTTGTGATTAATTTCACCCAACAGGCACATGTTAGCTGGGTCTTAGAGAGGAATTGGTCTTTGGATCAATGCCCAGTACTGCTCAAAATGTGGACTCCAACTTTCGATGCATCCCGTGAGCGGGTGGATGTGGTTCCAATATGTGTTTGCCTTCCAAGTCTTCCTAGACAATACTGGTCGGAGGAGCATTTCATCAGTATTAGCAATATTTTGGGGACCTTCCTTGAGGCAGATATGTCCTTCAAGGTTACAAAACTTCGAAGGGTGGCACGGATCCTGGTAAACATCAATGTGAGGGAGGGTCTGTACGAAGAAATTCATCTCTCTTGGGGCAATACTTTCTTCATACAACAACTGGATTATGAAAACATCCCTTTTAGATGTCGGCGTTGTCACACTTATGGTCATCTGGCGGTTGATTGTTCTCTTGGGGTGCATATGATTAATAGTCGCAGCTCACAGAAGGGCTCTCGTGGGAATGGCTCTAGCAAAGGCCCGTCGTCGTCGACATTGGGACCTCGGTCGTCTAAACCTGATGAGGGGCACGTGGTTATGGAGAATATGACACCTTCTATTAGGGAGGATACTTTGATTCCGAGGGTTCTGGTTGAGGAAGCTGGTGTTGTTCTTGGCCCTGCTATGGAGACGCATTCTGTGGGTACCTCTTCTTCTACCCCTTCTCCGTCTTTAAATGTGTTTACTAATATTTTCAATATTTATGGGATGGATTGGATGGGGAAAAAACTCAGGAACTTATCTCTCTCACCTCTTCCCTTGGCTTCTACTACCCCTTTTTCTGCTGCACATGATGAGGCTATAGTTTCCCCTCTTCCTTTGGTGGCCTCTACCCACTCTTCTGATGCCATTGTTAAGAAGGATATCCCTTCATCTTCAAACCCTGCTTTGCTTGAAAATGGGCCTTTTTTACCCCACTCTTCACCTGATTCGGGATATTTCCTTAGGTCCGGGAAAAAGGTTCTACCTGGGGGTTTGGGGAAATATTATCATCCTGTTCCTCATGGGAGAGGACGCACTTCCTTTTTGGCAAAGGCTCAGTCCAGGGCTCGAAAGGATCTGCATGAAGGAAAACAACTTTCTATTGAACGGGCACTTAGAGCTGTGCAGGCCCAGAAAAAGGGGCAGAGATGAAGATCATGTCTTTCAACTGTCGGGGTCTGGCAGGTCCCCTTAAAAGACATGCATTGCGTAGGGTGGTCGATTTGGAGCACCCTGATGTGATGTTGCTACAAGAAACTTTAGGTGTAGGTGATGTGATTAAAGCAAAGTTGGAGAGCTGGTTTTTGGGCTGGCAGTTTGTGACCTTGGATGTCCGGGGTCATTCGGGGGGATTGGCCATGGGGTGGAATACTCATGTGGTGAAAGCTCTGAACATTTGGGGTCTAGATTTTGTGTTGGGGATGATTTTGCAGGGTTTGGATCAAGGGGCCCCTGTGGATGTATTCAACATCTATGGCCCTTATCTGAACCGTATCCCCTTTTGGGAAAATATTTTTAACTTGGATATGTTCAGGGGAGGCTTGGTTATTGTCGGAGGTGATTTAAACTTTTCTTTGGGATAGGCGAAAGTCTGGGGACCTTTTGCTCATCCCGACTTACTATCTGAATACTTCTCTCAGAAGCTCATTGAGAGGAATTGGCTGGATATTGAACCTGTTAAGCTTAAGCCTACATGGCATAACAATCGGTGTGGGGATGGGCGTGTGGCTAAGCGTCTAGATCATTTTTTTATTTCTAAAGATCTGATGGAACAACAACATTTCATTCGATCATGGGTGGCATGTGGTGGTAGTTATGATCATTTGCCAATCTTCTTGGAATTTATGAACAACCCTGTTAGGCCTCCTAGTCCTTTGAAATTCAATAAGACCTGGTTAAAGGATGAATCGTTCCATCAACTAATTCTTTCCAATTGGGTCCCTTATAATCTCGACAACCGTACTCTGACTGCGCCTTTACAGTTTGCTGGCAATTTTTCTCGGCTCAAAGGCTTGATCAAGAAATGGGCTAGGGATAAGCGCAACAGAGAAGATCTTGAATTAAGGCAGCTTGAGAAGGATATATTAATCATTATGGATATGGAGAGAGGGGGGTATATGAATCAAGAAACTAAATATACTTTGGTCAGGTTGTAAGGCAGAAGGAATACTATCCTCTTGGACAAGGAGGAAACCTGGAGATTGAAGAGCAGGGCTATCTGGCTTGAGTGTGGAGATGAAAATACAAATTTTTTTCACTCTTATGCCAGGGGAAGAAAAGTGTTGAATACTATTTGGAGTCTGGAGAATTCTATGGGTAGAAGTCTCGAAACCTTTGAGGATTTGGCTGGCTTAGGGGTTGAACATTTTCAACACTTATTTCAGGCACCGGAGGGTGCACAGCTGATGGAGATTATGCGTATCACACAGGTTTTTCCTTGGTTTGTGGGGGAGGAAGAAAATCTCTCTCTGATGGAATAGGTTACAGAAGAGGAGCTAAAACTGGCACTGTAGAGTTTTCAGAAAGACAAGAGTCCAGGGCCTGATGGCTGGACTATTGAATTTTTTACTGAACTATATGATCTTTTGGGGGATGATATTTTGAAGGTGGTGGAGCACACTCGTATGTCGGCAGGATCCCAACCTGTTTTAATTCGGCTTTCATTGCTCTGATTCCAAAGGTGGATAACCCAAAAACTCTGCACGACTTCAGACCTATCTCGCTTTGTAATTGTATTTATAAGGTGATTTTGAAGATTATTGCCCGTAGGTTGAAGGATATTTTGTCTGAGCATATTTTAGCGAAACAATTTGGTTTTCTCAATGGACGACAGATCCATGAGGCGATTGGTGTGGCTCAGGAAGGCCTCCATAGCATGAAAACTCGCAATCTGAAGGGAGCAATTTTGAAAATTGATCTCTCTAAAGCCTATGACA
>LPNX010635135.1:275618-299597 GCA_001517045.1 Pseudotsuga menziesii
GCTTTGAAGGAGGGGCTCCAGTTGGATGCAGGTGTGTGGAAGATTAAGGTGCGACAAGATGATGTTGTTTCTGAGTTTTATCATCGTCCCTTCGTAGAAGGGGAGGCATTATGAGATAGATTGTTTTTTTGGCACTAGTGTTGTGCTGTATATCTCTTATGGACAAATGGTTTTTGTTTTGATCCTTATATGACTATTGGTTGTTAGGACAGATTTCATTTTTGATAAAATGGGCTGCTATGTTGTGCTTTGCTCATAGATCATATATGGCTCCTAAACTGATTATAGTCTTTGATGAGTGATTTGGTGGGCTGAACTTTCTTTTGGGATGGGGTATGATTGTCGATCTTATTGTCAGGTGCTGATCTTTGTTTATAAATATGCTATGCATATCTACAAAATGTAATTTTGTCTCTCTACAGATGAAATAAAATTATGCTTTTTTTCTTTGGAAAAAAAAAACAAAAAACAAACCCTGCAAAAGTTGTATTGTTCACTCACCGAAATATGGTCAAACAAAACGAGAAGTAGTTTGATAAAAAAAAAATAGGTACCAGCCTACTTTGTGACTTATCTATCTTAATTTTATAAATTTAACTAGTTGTTGTTAATGTTATTAAGTGTTTAATTGGTTCCTCCTCGAGAAGAGAGTACATTGCAACTTAATGTAGTATTTAGTTTTAGGCAAAACTTATTTTCTAGACAAAGTCTTTGCATCCCCTAAGGCAAGTGTGGGAGGTTCGTTGGATGAGAACATCCAATGACCCTCCCACTCTTGCCTCGGGGGACACAAGAAGTCTATCTTGTACATAATGTTTGCCTTTCGTTTTATATATAAGCTTAAGGTTAGATGCTACTAAAAAGCACATGACCCTATTTTAAGTAGTCATGACCACAACAAATACTAGCTTCATGATACAATCTAGAGTGAAACTATTTTTTTGGTCATGGAGTAAGATCTCAAACTACTTTGACTAAAAGTTCATTTCTTTTAAATAAAGGAAACAGGTTAATGACTCAAAGATTAAACACAATCATCACTAAACCATTTAAGATAAAGGTAACTTAGAAAAACATAACTATTAAATTTCATTTATTATTATTATGAGTTGCCCACTAGATTATGATAATAATAAATCTCGCCCATTTCCAAAAAGTTAATTATTTAAGATGAGTGACTTTGAGGTCACTTTCTTATTATCAATTGGCCGTTTGATTTTGATAAATCTTGCTATTTAAAAAAAGATTATTTAAAGTGCGCGCAACTTTTCCCTTTAGAAAAGTGAAAGGGTGATAATGATAATTAACTTTCCACTGAATTATGATAATAATAAATCTTGCCCATTTTAAAAAAAAAGTTAATTATTTAAGATGGTGTGACTTTGAGGTCATTTCTTGGCCATTTGATTAAGATAAATCTTGCCCATTTAATAAAAAAATTATTTAAGGTGGGGGCAACTTTCCCCTTGAGAAAAGTGATTTGATTAATGAGTTTGACTTCTTATTATACAGATAAAGTCCAACATCCTCCCAACATTTTTTTTAAATATATTATTTTCCATTTATTCTTATTCTTTCGAGAACGTGAAAAACACTTTCATTTGAATAATAAGAAATGTTTCAATAAAAGTTTTAATTTTTCTTTAAAAAAACAAGGAAGACTGCCACATTGTTGTCAACACCTCGCAACGCCAAACCGCACCTTCATGCATGTTTTCTTGTGTGGGGGAGTGAGTAAACACGCATGAAGTTACATATTTCATTAAATGTTGCACGCTTTGCGCATATTGTTAGTTGGGAGGGACTCAAATGTGTACAAGACTTGCCTGATAACTATACTATTGAGCACTAACACTAAACTATTTGGGTTATCTATGGTTATGTGGGACCTGGTTCCATTTTTTGGGTTTGGATTATTTGTATTTGTCTATATTTTTTACCAATATTTTTTTGGTTAAACTATATTTTGTACGTAGGCATTTTTATAATGCGATTTTAAATACAACATGCTCATGGTTAAAATTTTCGATTATTATATTCCATGATCCGACAGGGACCAAAAAAGGCGACATGGAGTTGATCTGTTCTGTTCGTATTCTTTCAGCGTAACTTCTTCCTCCGCCAAGTCCATCTTTATTTTAAACTTGCTTTGCATTCTTTTTTATCAGTCTGCCTCTAAGTTTGGCGGAGATTTTTTCCTCTAAATTGGTACGATTTGCATGAAGAAGAAGAAAAAGAACCAGAGGAAGCATGACCATGGTTAAAATTTCTTTTACAGAGTAACTATTTAATAATATTTTGGTAGGTACAGCACGCCCATGGTTAAAATTTGAAATTGGTACAATTTGCAGGAAGAAGAAAAAGAACCCGAGAGAAAATGCAGGTATTGCAGGAAGCACACCGATGGTTAAAATTTCTCGTTAAAATTTCTTTTACAGAGTAACTATTTAAAAATATTTTGGTAGGTACAACACGCCCATGGTTAAAATTTCCGGTTATTATATCCAGTGATCCGGCAGGGACCGAAGAAGGCGACATGGAGTTGATCGGTTAAATACAGGTTCGGAAAACGCTCAGGCTTTATTCTGTGTGTTCGTATTCTTTCCGTGTAACTTCTTCCTCCACCAAGTCCATCCTTATTTTAAACTCCCTTTGCGTTATTTATGATCGGTCTCCCTCTAAATTTCGTAGAGATTGTGGTCATATATATACACTGAATTTTAATACTCCACTGAATATATACATACAATTTACCGGTAATATCCCTAAATCTTGATTCCCAAGATGGATATACACACAAGTATATAACATTGACTAACCTTGAGCAAATTATAAGAAGCCCCCTGCATGGGCACAACCACAGCACTGCCAGACATATCTAGCATTCAGTGAAACGCGCGACCCAATTTGGGATATACACACGACAGAAACTGTGGGAATGATATATACTCAATAAATATATTTATCAAATGCAAACCGGCTAACTGGAGACAAGGGGCAATCAAAAACAGAAAAAAACTATACATGAGGCAACCACAAGGAGGAAGAAGTATATATACAAAATTGGGCTCTCGGCTGGTCTATCGTAATGGCCACTTGGTTACCACTTGGTTATAACATGGTCCACCCGATGTGTATGGACTTGGAGTGCTTAGTTGGTCAATTCTGGCAACCAGCCAGCCAACCAACACTTCAACTGCTGCCTAAATGGTTTTCCCTTGTTTTTTCATCTACGTATAGAAGACTTGTTTTAATGTTTCGGAAAATCAATAATTGGAACTATTTGAGTAAAGATCTACCTTTAAATATAATTGGTTTTATTATAAACTCTAAATTAGATCTACAAATGCGGACACCTATACAGCATTTATGGTTAGTTAACTTGAACATCCATAAGTCCCTACCAGCGTGGACACGTATGTATACACCATTTATCATGATTAATTTGAACACCTATAAGTCCCGGCCAACGTGGACACCTATACACCTTTAATAATAATAAAAATTGCTCAAAGTTGTAGTTTTATTGATGGATGAGAATTTTTTATGATAAAGGTTTTTATATTTAAAAAAATTCAAATCAAAATGAAATTTTACTTCAACCAGAAACATAAACTTATTAATAAAACTATTAAATTTATCAATCACCCTCAACTACTATACAAAAGTTAAAAAATAACTTTCAAGAGATATGCAACATAGGTAGATGCATGAATGAAGAGATATAGAGATATAGTAGGTGAACCTCCTGGTTATACAAGCCTACCACTTTCTTCAAATTTGTATTTGCATCGTTAATTTACACTTTTCCTTAATGCTATTATTAAGTATATTAAGTACATTGTCATTCAAATCACCCGTATTTGATAGCAAGACATTGTCACTCAAATCGTACCAAAGTGTGGCTTGGTTCATAAGTTAGTTGGAGGTCAGCTTTTAATGCATCGCCCCACTGCCAAATCCTTCAGTTCTTGTTTTTGAGGATACAGACAATTCTTCTGGATTGCTCTTTTGACGGCTCTGGTTATTTAGGTATGTGGTCATGGAGGAGAAGCTACTGAGGTTGTGGGCGTTGATATTGGGTAGTATGGAAGCATTGACATGGATGCATATGGGTCTGATAGTAGGTTTCTTAATGGATCTCAATATATTGTCACAAAGAAATTCAAAGGAACCTCTAAGATGGCCAGTGGTTGGTATGCTGCCATCTCTCTTACTCAACCTACACTTCTTATACGATTGGGGTGTAGGTCTGCTGAGAAACAACGAAGGGATACATGTGTTCAGGGGTCCATAGCGGAACTACCTCGACACCGTCGGAAATACAAAAACTTTTGTTCGTAATAAAACTTTCTTTTAGGTAATTCTTACTATCTGTTTAATTTCGTGATATAAATTTATATCTTCCTTGTCTTCAATTCATGTAAAATTCTTCTGAAAGGGGCCTAATCAAATAAAATTAGCCAAACCAAAATCCTTAACTACATAAATAGTTATACCCCATATGATTTTCTCCGGAATCAGTTGATGGAAACATGATCGAAAGGAAGTCCCTTCGCCTCACTGGGTTTAGGACGAGCTGGTAACTCCATGATCGAAAGGCAGTCCCTTTGCCTCACAGGGTTTAGGACGAGCTGGTAACTCCATGAGTCTAGGTTTTGGTAACTCCATGAGTTCAGGTTTTGAATCTCCCTATATATTTGTTTTGACGTTTAATATTTACTTTGCCCACATGAATTTATAGTTGGGAGGTCTCTAATGCCTCGCTAATTCTAATGAGCTAATTATATTGGTATTTTCATATTGACGTCCAAGGTTTAAACACCCATATGATGTTTTATCCATTTTCCTCTCAGTGTGTTGATATTGATGGTGAGGGTAATAGAGTTTGTTTTCATTCCTCGCAGTCCCTTCTTCTTGCAAGGTTTAGGAAGAGTTGGAAACTCCATGAGTCCAGGTTTTGAATGACCCTGTATCTTTCTTTGGTCCTTTTGCCGATGACCACAGCGAAGGATTTGGTTTCAATATTTTAGCCTCCCTTTATTTTTCATAATAAAACATGTATTTTTGGTCGCGGGCATAATTTTATCTTGCGCTTCATGCCAGCTCGCTTTGCCCCATCCGCACTCCATCTATTATGGGACAACAAACAACTGCTTTCTAGATTTTAGGGGAACCGAAACCTATTTTTTTATTATGATTCGGTGCCTTCCTCCTCACGCTTTATATCTTTTTGTTTTTGGTTTCAGGTAGGAGGAGAATATGTTTCAACTCACGTAACTTTCGTCAGTTCATGGCGGAGGCGGTGTCTGAAACAGTGGAGAATTGATTGAAATCGGTGCTCGCGGATACGACGAAGAGAAACCTAACCGTGGATTTGTAGCACTTGTTTCTTCGTTATACATTTTAACGGAAGGTCCCTCGGTCAATGCAAAAACGTTCTCAGCCTTAACAATGATCCACTACAAAACATTCTCCATCCCTGAACCCGGTTGTGCCCCTCCAGAGGTGAGAAAATTTTGCTTCCTGCGATAGCCTTCATTTTCTCTCTAGTTCTTTTTCTTCTACCTACAAATCGTACCAATTTAGAGGCCAAAATATGCGCCAAATTTAGAGGCAGGCCGATCAGAAAGAACGCATAGCGAGTTTAAAATAAGGATGGACTTGGTGGAGAAAGAAGTTGCGTGGAAAGAATACGAACAGAGTAAAGCCTAAAAGCAAAATATAAAAGGACTTAAAACTAATTCCTGAAAGTAAAATATAAAGGACTTAAAACTAACTCCTGAAAGTAAACTATAAACAGACTGCGTTGCCAATGAACGAAAGACGCGATGCAAAAAGTAGAGGATTGTTGTGCCTCTTCTTAAAAATTGTAATTTTTATTGCATTTGTTTTTAGTAAGGGCACACTACCCTAGCTGCTATTAAATAATATATATTATGAGAATTAAGCACATCGATACCAGTATGAAATATAGAAATTCCCCTTTTATTTACGGATTGTCTAAATAATCAAGGTGATTCGACATCTTTCTCCATCGAATAGATGACATGGCAATGATCCTTTCAGCATAATGTCTACGATAGGCTTTTGATGCAAGTCATAAAATTTCAAATAATATCCCTACCTTCTTTTGACAATACTTGTTCAATGTTAAATAATCAAAATAAATCAAAAGAATTTCTGAATACAAAGATTGTTTGTAAAGATTCAAAAGATAGTTGAATAAGCTCCCTGTCAGAATTTATTTTCCGTGAATAATTCAACTAAACAAACCCTGGTTGAAATATGTAATTATGGGCATTAATCTTCTAATATCGAGGCTTTCTCATGCAATTACAACAAATCGAGATCCCATGCGATTTGATGAGATTGTATTCAATGAGACTACAATTTTCTGCAATCTGTTAAATTCAATATAGTTTTATGGCCAGCTAACACTCAACCAAATTCTTTTACTGTGCCAATTCTCCAAATGTAACCACCACCACTTTTAATTTACTTGATGCATTATTTGTCCTTTAAGTAAGTTTATTTTAAAGACATAGATATATAAGATCATAGACTAGTAACTTCAGAAAATTCAGAAGTATATGTAACTTCAAAAAAATTCAAAAATTAGAGCTACAATATTATAATAAAACCAATCAAATAAGAGATTTTCCCTTTCTCAAAATACAGAACAGCTAGGGTGTAATGGCCTCATTGATTTGGAAAAATTCCCGAGACTACATAGTAATAAAATATGGAACTAAGCCAATTCTGAATATGGTGTGAGAAGAAAATACTAAAAGCATGAAACAACCCTTGAACACTATTGCCAAATGTATGGTAACTTTATTAAACCTTCTTTAATCAACCATGAATTTTCTAACTAGCTTTTAATACAACAAGAATTGTCCTGGAAAAACTTAGAAAACCAATGTTTCCACAATTAGCAACTCTTTTTTCGCACTCGCCTTGGATTTGCACAACAAATTCTTACCAAACTCAGTTGTGCAGTCTCGGTCAAGAAAATCCGGTAATTACTTACGATTCGTGGATTGTTTTGGTAATTGTCCTAGAAAGAAGATCCGCAAAGCAACGTAATATCTAAAGAACAAAACTCTCAAATTCACTACTGAAAATACAACATAAATGCAATGCAATGTGGAAAGAGAATTGCACAATCATAAAGTAAAGAATAGTAGAGTGATTGTATTTCCATTCCAATTTAAAAATTTTCGCCTACTCGAAAAAACAAATTTGAACTACACACTAAGCTTAAATTTTAATTACGTTTCATTCCATAAATTATCGACAACGTAACTTCTCAATTTGGACAGCTTATTAGAAATATGAACCTAGGTTAAGTTTTAACTATGTTTCATTCCATACATTGTCAACAATGTAAATCAATCAAAACATGTTTGTTCTTCTTAATTTCGACAGCGTAAGTTTTAATTAGGTTGAAGTTTTCATAAATGGTCAACAAAGTAATTCAGACAAAACAAATCACGAACTTGCTTTTCACCGAAAATAGCATATATCATAATTTTTTATTTATTTTTATTTATATTATTATTTCTTTCTTGCCTTTTTTTATTGATAAAAATAAAAAAGTACATATCATAAAACTTTATATATCATGAAATATAAGCCTGCAAAAAAACTAAAAATAATTAAAAACCTTGAGAATCTAAAATAATAATAATTACATAAAAGAAAGTTTTATTACGAACAAAAATTTCTATATTTCCGACTTCCACTTTCCACAGTGCGGAATGCGGAATGTGGAAATTGGAAAAGTATTTGTCTCGTATTTTTTTTTATCTTACTTCTCGATTTTCGCTTTCTGCATTGGGGAATGTGGAAATTGGAACTTTGATTTTTCTTTTCGGTCTCTTTGATTTTTCATGACTAATATTTGTTGAAATTTGAGATAAGACTTCAATACATATTTAGATCTCAAAATCCCTATTTGGATCCTATATTTGCATCAGGTACAATATCCATCTTTTGTCATTTACACTTAATGTATCAACCTGCATAACAAATAAATCATGTCAGATTTAACTAGGTAATTAATCAAATCATGTCAATTGAAATCGTTTTAGCAAAATATATATATATATATATATATATATATATATAAATAAAAATAAAATAAAACCGACAAAATAGAAATTATTGTTCATCGTGATTGTTTGACCCTCCTTAAGAGGAGAGTTTTAGATACCCAAAACTTGGAGAGAAGATGTCTATGTATTATCAACCGAAGCATTGAATTGTTGTTGAGTGGAGAGAAGGCTAATCGCAAATCGGGAAACAATCATTCAGTCAAAAAGCATGTGGGATCTCCAGTGTCCGATATGGAAAAGAAAAAGTCGAAAATCAAACAAATGAACATTATTAAAATAAAAAACGATATTCCAAATATTCGGGATCCGAAATATCAGAAATAAGAGAAATGAATCCACATTATAAATAAAAAAACTGATGTTTCCGGTTTTCGATATCCGAAATATCAGGAATCGGAAATCGGGAAGCCAACAAATTATTTCAACAAAAACCTCAATCTCTGGTTTCTGATATCTTAAATATCAGAAATCGGAAATCACGGATAACCCAAATAACCTTAAAAAAACTGGAATTTTCCGGTTTCCGATACCCAAAAATCGGAAATTGGGAATAGGAAATCGACAACCTTTAAATAATATTTACATATAATTTAAATTTGAAAAAACATATTTATAAAATGAAATGACAAACAACCTATTATTTAATATATATATTGACCAATTAAATAATTTACTTCGACCACCCATTAGTTAAACATCGTCAATTTACCTTTTCGCTTTCCACTTTCTCTTTTTCCGCATAGGAACGATTCCTGCAACATCCTACTGGGAGGTGCTTGATTCTAGATTTTTTTTCAGAAATTCGAAGGTTCACAGCTTATCACATCTGGAATCATGGTTTTAGAGAGATATTATGGAATGGAAAAAAAATAGGGCTTATGGCATCTCGGGTTTATGGTACAATGTAATATATATTGGATCTGAAACAATTTAGGGTTTGTAATGTACACTGGATAATAATGTAATGGGTTTTATTAAATAAATTGTGCACTGTAATGTTTTTTATAATAATAAAAAATCGTTTCTAATAGGGGATTTCAGAAGTAAAACCATTAATAATTAATGGTTTTACCTTTAACAAATTTTATTTTAATACAGATAATCTTTTACAATATAGAAAGTTTTTTCGTTTGTTTTGGGATGGAAACGATTACAATATAGATAAGATTTAGGTTTGTTGCCGAATGGAAACGATTTACGGTATGGTGCAACATATTTTTTTTACAATATGCATTCTTTACATTATGGGATGGAAACAATTAACATGATTTTACAATATACATTTCACTTTTTTTAATCTAGTGATATGGCGAAGGTTCAGGGTAGATGATATATTGGATGTCAATAATTGTTTATATTCTTAAGCTCCTATAAGAAAGATGGACTAATCCAAAATCTTTGTGACTCGGAATTAAAATTTGACAATCAAGAAACATTTGTACTTTCATGTGCTATCCCTGTTGAAGAATCCCCATTATTGATTTTATTCAATCAAATTTGCATCCTTTCTCTCTTTTGGAGGTGTAGGGTTTTCATGAACAATAGCATGGCATAATGTGAAAGTAGTCTAGCAGAACCGATCTGATCTCATCCCGATGATTTTAACGAGCTTTGATCAAGTTTATTTTGCACTGCTTTTGAAATACCACATAAGGTTGAGACTTCTGTAACTTCCTCAATTCTCTAACACAACTATGTCTAGTGTTTGGGCGTGTGTGGATTCAAACCATTTGCCAAAATGCTTCATAGTGGCATTTTTGGAGATGCCACCTCCAAATATATAAGAATGGTGTTGGATGTAGTGCATGTTGAGAGACAAGACGGATAAAGGGGCCAAATGTTTATTATGATCCATCTTTTTACAATTAATTTCCGCTTTGAATATTTATATCATCTTTTGATGGTGGTAGGAAAATGTATATAAATTGTTCAATAATTATATTATATTTTGATCATATTGGTAAGATGATATTGATCTGCTCAATAATTTTGAAAAAGAAACTGTATTAAAAGAAAGCTAGACATTGGAAAATTTTTAACCATTACCGTGTAAAGATACTAACCAACATGGAATACTCACCCATCATGTGGATTGTATAGATGCTTCATGCACATGTTTTTATGAAAAATATGCTTTCATTTTCAAAATTACAACATAAACATCTACTGAAGAATTTTTTTTACGACCACCAAAACTTTTGTTTACAAGATTCGACACAGAAAGAACTCCAATGTTAAGATTTCAAACAAAACTTTTGAATTCGAATGCTACTATCACGAGATTCTAGGACTACGATATATAATTTTTAGGATGATCAAGAAATAGACCACCACTTTGCTCCGGCCCTAAAACATTGTCAAAATGTTTGAAACTTGTATATTCGGTATTTGATAAATTGATTATCAATTTATCAAATATATATATATATATATATATATATATATAATATCAAATACCAAAATCCAAAGAATATATACCCAAGGTAGAGTTTCGACAATCCAGAAAGGTAAATTGATTATCAATTTACCTTTTGGCTTTCTGCTTTCCATCCAATGTGGAAAGCAGAAAGAGGAAAGGTAAATTGATAAATTGATTATCAATTTTTCTTTCTGCTTTCGCCTTTCCATTTTCCTCTTTCAGCATTGATAATCAATTTATCAATTTACCTTTCCGCTTTCCGCTTTCTCTTTCTCCCAATGGGCCCAGGAACGATTCCTGCGACATCCTACTGGGAGGTTCTTGATTCTAGTTTTTTTTCTTCAGAAATTCAAAGAATTCATCCTGCTTGGAGGTCCATGATTCTTGGATTTCCTTTCAGAAATCTGAAGGATCCATCCCCCGATCCTGATACGAAAGCCAAAAGCCACTGCTCATCGTTATTGGCTAAATCGCAGATCCAGTGATCAGATTGCGAAAATCTCCCTGAAGAGTAAGATTCAAATTTTTGCAGAGAAATCTATGGAAGTTATTGACAGGAGAATGTTTTGCAGGTTAAACGGGCTCTAAATGGATATTGATGGCGCTGGTGGGAGGGAATGGGAGTAGTTTGGTGGGGGATTTTGTCTACTAAAAAATTTGTATGTTTACTGGGTCATTGAGATTGCAAAAAAAGAGTCCTTACAAAGTGGATTTTCAAAAGTATATATATATTCAATGATGAGCAGATAATTATCTTATTGAGTCCATAAACGTGCTAAGTGTAAGTGAGTGAACTTGAAGATAAAAATAATTTTCATGGAATTTTTGTTCTTAGAACTGGAAGGTTCCTTCTTGGTGGTGGCAAAGTTTGTTTTCTCATCCTTTACGGATATGAATGGGTTGATTTTACTGTGGAAAAACTCCACAAACAAACAGTATATATGTATATCTCCTATGAATAGATTCATGTGAATATATATTCATAATAATAAGGATTTTTATTTCTGGACACTCATTAGAGTGTTAAATTTGTAACAGATAAGTTTGTCGCGAAGCAAATAACTTTCAATAATAATTTTTCATATACAAAATATTATATATTTTTAATTTTTTAATTTGTTTTATTTTTCAACCTATTATAAGTAATAATGATAGTTATTAAATTTAATTTAATTATAATTATAATATTACAATTATTAAACTAGTCTAGATTATAATTATAATATTGTAATTATAGTTATTAAATTCAATTTAATAATATAATATTAGTTATTAAATTAATTTCGATTCACATCCTATCATAAAAGGTTACTGCATTATTCCCATAAACATTGCTTTCGATTTCCATTGTCCTTTTTCGGCATTGGAAAGCGGAAAGGTAAATTGATTTACCTTTCCACTTTCATCTTTTCAATGCGGAAAACAAAAAAAGGAATGTGGAAAGACATCCTACTGGTGAAATTGTAAACTACATAGTTGTATGTGCATATCGTTTTGGAGAGTTTCCATGGTGGTTGCATTATGCTTCGAATGTCCCTTTGCAAATGTGTGTAGCAATTGGCATACTTTTTGCTACCATTGGATGGGCAACTATTCCAGCCCTACTCATCATCATTCTCATTGTCATTCTAAATAGTCCTCTAGAAAAATCCCACCAAAAAGTGCCAAGCTGAGTTCCTGACTGCACAGGATGAAATATTCAGAGTGACATCTGAAATTCTTAATACTATGAAAATAATAAAACTACAAGCATGGGAAGAAAAGCTCAAAGAGTTGATAGAAAATGTCCGAGTTGTTGAGTTCAAATGGTTGTCTTCTGCACAGTTGAATAGAACATAAGGTACAATACTCTACTAGTTTTTGCAGCCTGTGTTATCATAGGAAATCCACTGTTAACTACCATGACAATATTTACACTACTTGCAACATTCCGTGTCATACAAGAACCAATGAGAATTCTACCTGACGTTTTGGCTATATTAATTCAAGTCAAAGTCTCCCTGATGCAGGAGCAACGTGGCATGCTAGCAATGTGACGAGTTGGTCACATGTTGTGGCATATTTTTGGTTTTGTTTGTTTTGATGAGTCATAGTTTGTTAGCACTAGCAGGAGTGACGGCGGATCATGACTCCTTGCATGGAGATCAAGTTGTAGGTTGTTTGTTTGTGACAAAGACATTTTTCATCGTGCTTTGTTTTTTTGGTCTTAGGTTACAGTTTAGCTTAAATAGTCAGCTTAGAGAAGGGAGAAGGGTTCTACTCTTCAGTATTTGGATTGCAAATTTGCAGAGAAACAGACAGACCGACGTTTGGTTCTGCTTGTAAATGTTTTGGGAAAACTGAAGAAGAGACATGAACTATGTATTGCGTGTTTTCTTAATAGAAAGATTAACTGTGTTTTAGCAGTGTTATTAGCCTAGATGCATTTACTGATTGAACTGTGAATATGTGAAAAGCCGACTTCGACGGTTTCCTGAAATTCGGTGTATTTCTGCGAAATTGTTAATTCGTGCATGAATTTGTTGCTTGAATAGTTGAATTAGGTTGTAAATGCATGCATAGGAAGAGTTAGGATAAGTAATCTTAGAGGTTGCAGGCTGGATTGATCGATTCCGTGATCAATAGACACAGTGCACAAGTTTTATGCCTTAACCAGTTTATTGCAGAGAACGAACGGTGGACATTGAGTCCGCAAACTGATATCTGACGATCCAAGAGAGATCATCAATGGAAGTTGCAAAGGTGATCATGAATCTACAAACATCTGTGAGATCCGCGCCAAAGCATAGATCGATGGTCGTGGGGAAGCCCACAAAGATCAGACGGTGGAAAACAATTACGGGAGGAGAGTTGCAGAGGAGCAACTTTGGAAAGTTGACCACGCATCCTGCATCCTGCAACCCGCTTGCGGAAATCCTATTACGGAAAGAAGTTTGCGGAAACAGTGCTTACGGAAATCCTATTGCGGGAAGGATGTTGTGGAAAGCCTTGTTGTGGGATCCGAATTGCGGGGAGGAAATTTAGCGCATAATTTGGTTGAGGGATAAATTTGGCAGTCCTACTAATTGTAGGAGCCACCAGATCCTGGAGGTCCTGGTAAGGTTGGCTATGGTCGACCCAACCCTACACCATTTTTGGTATCTAATAGTCTTTATTTATGAATATTATGGATTGTTAGTCGTTAAGATTGGAATTTCTTTTTCTAGAATGAAAAGCAAGATTGATTTTACTCCTGTACTACTAACAGATTAAAAAAAAAGATATTACTAATAGTGAGATTGTGTCCAGAAGTGATTTGTTGTGTCGGGAGATGGAGAGTCAGAGTTGGACGAAGTCGAGGCAGGCGAGGAAGACCGGTTGACAATGTAGACTTGAGAGAGGATATAAGAACTCTAGGAGCGAGGCTAGAAGTCTTAGAGGCACGCAGACCTCATGAGCACACTGGGGACACAAGTGATGAAGAGGTATCTGAAGAGGAGGATGATACAACTGCTAAAAGTCCTGAGGTAAAAATATTGAAACCAATCTTTGGTGTGAGTTCTAGCTAGAGAGCATATGTGACATTCTATAGTGGAAGCTTGAATCCAGAAGAAATGATTGGCTGGATCAATGCGATGAACAAACACTTCGATTTTGCTGAAGTGAAGGAGGACAAGCAAGTCAGATTTTCTATCACAAAGTTAAGAGGGAATGCATCCTTATGGTGGGATGGTGTGCAAGAGGAGAGAATCTTGAAGAACAAAGCAAGGATCAATAGCCGGAGCAGAATGACAGCTATGTTGAGAGGTAAATTTCTTCCTCAAGATTATAAGTTGGTTTTTTTTAGGCAACTGCAAAACCTTAAACACAAATCAATGACAGTTAGGTAGTTTACTGAAGAATTTTATAAGGTGAATA
This sequence comes from Pseudotsuga menziesii, assembly GCA_001517045.1. Taxonomy (NCBI): domain Eukaryota; kingdom Viridiplantae; phylum Streptophyta; class Pinopsida; order Pinales; family Pinaceae; genus Pseudotsuga; species Pseudotsuga menziesii. Next base: position 290,055 of record LPNX010635135.1, read on the forward strand.
TTAGGTCAGGACATATAGAGGATACACCTGAGAAAGTTTCCAAGTATGTAAGCAGTCCAAGGTTTGACATATAAGATGAACTAAGTTTGTTTTCATTAATATCTATTGAGGAAGTATATAAAGTTTCTTTGAAGGTTAAGGAGAAGCTGACGAGGAAGTAGAGTCAGAACGCAAAGGTAAGAGGCTCTAGAGGAAGGGAACAACAGCAGAAGGGTGAAGCTAGTAGTTCAAACCAACAAGTACAGCTTGACAGAAGCAGTGAGAACAGAGGTGGAAGGAATGATTCAAAAGGAAGAGGCAGAGGAAGAGGTGGACCAGTGAGGTGTTACACATGTGGATAGCTAGGTTACATGTCATGGGACTATCCAAAAAATGTTGTCAGACAGAGAGGAGCACAAGTGGTGCAAGCTAAACCTGAAGCTCCAAAGGAATTAGAGGTGGCTGAGAATTACCCTGAACAAGGTGAAGCCTTGTTGATGAGGAAAGTAACTGATGAGTCATTTCAAAGGAGGTAGTACTGATAATTTGGTGTCTACAGAGATGGTGGACAAACTAAAGTTGAGGAAGACAATACATCCAGAACCCTATAGGGTTGCATGGCTGCAGAAAGGTCATCAAGTTCTTGTGAGAGAATAGTGCCAGGTAAAGTTTTAGATTGGAAGCTATTAGGATGAGGTAATGTTATCCACCTGAATGGCACCTCTCCGTCTGAGTGCCGACATCCCTCATGTTGGCACACAAAAGGACATCTATGGATTGAGGATTTCCCAAAACACTATAGATAGGCTTATTATAAACTACATTCATCATCCATCTAGCTGGTTACTTTGACTTTTTAGCTATGTCAAGTTATATACGCGACCCTATATATATGCAACTCGCGGATCATACGCAAGTGTCGGTTGTTGCATGTCGCGTATGGATGTATACGCGGGTTGCTCTTATGGAAACTCGCGGATCATACGCGAGTTGTCATTCTTCATACCCGCGGATGTGTCCCTTTGACATTAAAAATAAAAACACGCGATTACTTGAGATTAGTTAAACCATTTACCTTAATAATCTTAACTGTTTCAACCTCCTCAACCTTTGAAACTGCCTTATTTCACCATGTATAAATACAGGCCTTGGGGAGGGTGTTTGGTACATACACTTGGAGAGCAAAGTTATGATGGTGGAGTTTATACAGAAGTCTTTGGAGCAGTGGAACTCAGAATCCTTTGGTTGCAGAGGAGTCCTTGTCTCAGGCGTTGGGTTGTAATCTGAACTTCCTCATTATTGTTAATAAAGAGAATCCTTCTTCCATATGTGTCTCATGTATTGTGGTTTGATAAATGTTTATGTTTCTGCATTCCATATATGATTTATCTAACCTGCTTATATATATATATATGAATCATCTTGTATCTGGAAGATTGACTCTTGACAGGTGAAGGAGAAGCATCCTTGAAGACTTTGGAGGAGAAGTAGAGCGGAAGAGGACAATTTAGGATCAACCGTCGTGTATCGGGTAAGTCCTTCCCATGCTCCTATTTCCTTTACTGCACTCTAGAGTCAATTGTCTGCAAGTTTATTGAGTATGTTGGTAACCCCAGACCTTAGGTTATAAGGTGTATAATCCTGTACAACAGAACTGGCGACTCTGCTGGGGAGCCCAGACTGCTGTAGGTTGTTTCTGTCACCCCTGACCAGTCTTTTCTTTGAAGTCTGCGTGTGGTCTGTTACCCTAGTTCATATTTCTCACAGTATTTGAAAGTCTTGTAGATTTTTCTTGTTTTTTGAGAAAAATTTTGTACCTATACGCGGGTTGCTCTTCTGCACAATCGTGTATACAGGCTTGCATCCGCGGGTTGCTTTACTGGATAGTAGCGTATCATACGCGGGTTTCCCTTCTATACAGTCGCGTATATGCCTGGAAATAGGGATTTTTTAAGTTAAGGTTTGCTTGTTCCTTTCTTTGTGTAATCCCTGTTTGTGAGTTGATTTTCTTTATGAATGTTGTGTTGCTTGTCTGAATGCCTTCAGTGACCACACTTCGTGTTTTTTTGAAAGCTCTTGGGTTCATTTGCTTGGCTTATTTTCTGTTTGTATGCTGAAGTAGCTTGGCCTGTTTGGGTTCTGGGTTTAAGTGTCTCTGTCTAGATCAGTGATCAGGGTCTTGGGCTTTGTTTTTCCAGTCTGTCTTTTGACAGTAGTTGGTTGTCACTTGCCTTTACAAGTCTACAGTGATTTTTGTCATTGTGTGCACCCAAGCTAGGGTTCCTAGCCTTCCTTTGTTGGCTATCTTTTGGTTCTGTTAGCCTGTTTGCTTCAGTTTGTTGGTTTTATACAGTTTATTTGATTCAAGTTTGCTCAAGTATAATGCATTTTAGGTGCATGGTAGAATTTTGAGTATTTTTAAAAGTGAAAAGAAAACATTGTTAAGCTTTTGCATTTTGTTTTTGCATGAGTAGTGTTTATTTCAATTTAAAAATATTATCTCAAAAACTACAAAAAATATAGGCTTAGTTTCTTTTAACGTTGCATTCAGTTCATCAATATATATTTGCAAAAAAGAAAAAGAAGTTTGCTTTTATAATGGTAATTTTGCTTTGAATACACCTTTATTTTCATTTATTTCTTATTTGAGTCAAAAACACCACAAGTACACCACTCCAATTCCTCTTGAGTAAGAAACAACCCTTTAAAATGAACGCATAAATTAAAATTTACTAGTAATCTTTTGTTTTTAGGGGCCTTTCACCTACTAGCTTGGGCTAGACTTGTGGGCTAGGAAGTGTAAACTTCCCACAAGTTATAAAACTTAGACGTAGTGGACCTTTCTTTAGGTAAATCCTTGACTTTATCGACTATATCTAGGAAGCTCCTCTCAAACGGGAGTTAAGCACGAGGCCGTGTGGAGGCTTGGACAGAGGAGATAACCCTCCGAATCCTTGTCAAAATGTAACTCAGGACTTTTACGCATATGTAGATTCTGTCCTAGATAGATTTTTGGGCTCAGCTACCCTGCCCATGCGTACGAGTTTGGCTTGTGACTGTCCCCCTAGACTGTTGGTATAGCCAAGGTAGTCTTTAGTCTCTTGTCTTTTAGGGTTCATACCTAGGTAAACCAAAAGGTTATTTCTGGTTCACCTTGAACGGGCTTGGAAGGTAACCCTTGTTGAAAGTGTAGGAGGGCGGTTGGGTGATTCCTCCGTTTGTGCCTAAGAACCACTTCAAGGACGCCAAGTAATCGTTCATCAGCTTTCTTTGGGAAAGCATATCTTTTACCCGGGTTTGATTGCTTGAGGCTTTAGGATTTTTATAGTGTATGCTATGTGGTTTTGACTATGTTTAGTTGGCCTTAGGGTGTGATTTGTCAAATTTTCAATTCTGGAGGACCAACCTTTTAGAAGTTCAAGAAGGTTGAGAAACCTTCCTCCTCTCACCACATTGGAACCTCCACCTCTATGCCAAAGGCGAAGATTAGACATTGACGGTTCATTTGAACCGGTAGGGATAAGTGAAGTTCTTGGTGAACCAAAACTGATAGCTAACCATTTTGATCTTGATACAGTTGAGATAGAAGACTTACAGACTGACGAGTTTGCAAGAAACTTTAACACACCCTTGACTGATTTAAACGATCCTGTGATCGTTCAGGTTAGACCTTTTGATTCACCTGTATTAGGTGTCCCTGTGGGTAGGACCATGTCTTCTGTGGAAGAAAGTCCTTTTGTGTTCACCTCAACCATTTCGGTTGAAGGGGTACTACCTCCCCCGGTAAGTGCCCCTAGATCTAGTCTACCTTCTACACCTTTGACTCCAGCGAGCCGGGTGGTTCAACCACTGGTTCACTCAAACATAGTAGGTACTTCTGGTGACATAGTTACTGGGATCCCCAGTATACCTACTATTCCTTCTTCCTTTCCATATACTACCCAGAGTGGTCCGGTAGGATCCTCGGCATTTGTCCAAGGATTTCCTTGGAATGGGGGGCACATTCCCCCATCCAGACCATACGTAGGTCCATCTCCTTCCTATGTAGGAGTGCAGTTTGGGAGCAACACCTCTTATGGAAAAAGTTTCCAAACTCCAATTTCGGTCCCTTACATGAGCTCTCCCTTTTCGTTGTTTAGCGGAGGGATACCTACTCCTATCTTTCAGACCCCTGCTTCTATGGGGACGACCCGAACTTCTTACACCGCACCTCCCACACACAATCCTGTGGCTTACGGATGGAATCCGTTTCAAAGCAATCTTCCCACTTCGCAACCGGTGGTAGGGGGCAATCCCACTTTTACCCATGGGCATTCAGGGGAAGGTCCCTCAAATCCCCAAGCTAGCACATTTACTACCCCGGTTCAACCCAAAATTCCATTTCTAGCAACCTTAAACTTGCCAGATTTGTCAAAATTGATGAATGACCCGGTGAGGCATGACCCCTTGTGGCCACCTATTCCCACCAAATTGCCATCGAACATCCCTAAGTTCGAAGGCAAAACTGGTGAAGATCTCGGGGCTCATGCCACCACCTTCCATATATGGTGTTCTTCAAATTCGCTGAATGAAGATTCAGTTAGATTGAGGCTGTTCCAGAGGACCTTGACAGGTACTGCGGCAAAATGGTATATTGAATTGCCTTCTGCTGCTTTCAGTAGTTTCTGGGACTTGGCTAGTGCATTTCTTAGCCACTTCCAGCTTCCCATCCAATATGATTTCGGAACGGACTTGTTGTCTACTTTTAGACAAAACAAGGCTACCCACATCTCGGATCACATCCAAGAGTGGAGGAGGTGGAAGAGCCTTATAAAAGCCACTATCCCTCCTGAGTTCCTTTTAGAGTGGTTCCTTAAATCTCTGTTGCCATACATATCTAAGGACGTATCCACCTCAGGAGTGACGAATGAAGAAGAAGCCATACTCAGGGCCCAGCAACTGGATTTGATTTATTCACAATCTGGGATCTTATATGAGATCATCGCTGTGGCACCAAGGCCTTCACACGATGCGGAGAAGCCTAAGCCTGGACCCCATACCGATGGTGTGGTTGGGTTTGTTAACTCTCCCACTGTAGAGTCTTTGACTAAACAACTTCACTGGTTGTCTATCAAGCAGTCTATGGCGGAGGCAGCAAAGGCTTCCCCCTCCACCCAGAGTGCAAATGTTTTTGCACAAACCTCTCAGAAGGGCAATCAGCAGCCTGGCGGGAAGAAAAAGAAAGGTAAGAAGGGAGAAGGAAACCAAAACAAGCAAAAGCTCGCAAACAATGCTGATGGGGGGAAAAAAAGGAAAGAAGAAGGTCAAGTTCCCTTGTAAGTTGTGCCAAGAGGACCACCTTACTCACCTTTGTCCCCTTATGGATCAAGCCCAGAAGTTGCTTAAAGTTCAACAACCGGCTGTCCTGAAGGATCCTTTTCCCCAAGGACAGAACTCTGCTTCAGCTACTAACATAGCAGGGGGCACTCAAACTGCCCCTGACCCAAACTATATCAACATGGTTCGATCTTCGACTTTGTTGCAGACAAGGAACAAAAACTATGAGAAAGAGACTCCTGAGAAGGGTAAAGCGGTAGGTGAAACTTCTAACCCTCTCACAATAGAAAATCCTGGTGAAACTATGCCGAAGATACCCAAAGGTGTCTTCAAGAAGACCTTGCATAACCCTAATGCTAGGGCTGCTTCGAACTACTCCGTGGTTGAAGACTTAGCTCAAACCCCATGTGCAATATTAGCTTTAGAGGTGTTACAGAGTTGTCCCGCTCAGCGGCATGCCCTCTTAGCAGCCTTAGGCAGCATGGACTCTTCGAGTCTCATGGCGAAATTTCATTTATCTAATGTTAAAATTCGCCTGCCTTACCATGTAGCCCTATCAATAGATGTCGTCCATGGTGGTAAGACCATTGGAAGGGCAATTGTTGATGAGGGGGCCTCTACATGTGTTATGTCCTTAACCTGTTGGAAAGCTCTTGGATCCCCAGAGCTGGTCCCATCAAACACTTTACTTACTGCTTTTGATGGAAGATCCTTCCGTCCACATGGTATCTTGGCGGCTTTTGAAATTAAGTTGGTAGGCAAAGCAGTGTCTGTTGAAGTAGAAGTGATTGATGCTCCCTTGGACTACAATCTGCTTTTGGGAAGGAGTTGGACTTATGCGATGTCCGCTATTGCGTCGGTCGTTCTTCGTGTAGTGGTTTTTCCACACGAGGGAAAGTTGGTTACTATTGATCAACTTGATTTTACCCGAAAAGGTCATTTAGAATATAATGAGTCCGTTGTGCCATTGGTTGATCAGGTCAAACCTGTTGCATAGAGCTTGGGGGTTAGAATGTACACATCAATGATGGGCACATTTGATCTTCCAGCCCCGGTTAATTATATTTGTTCTACTAGTGTGGGGAAGTCCATCGCTACAGTTGTCGATAGGACTGATCCTTGGGTTCTCCCAACTCCCCATGAACCTAAAGTGCCCTTATCGGTAGTGGAGGTGGCATATCAAGCTATCACTCAAGCCACTGCTGATCCCATTCTAGATCCTCTAACACTCTCGGACGATCTGGAAGAAGTCTATTTGCCCGCATGGGCAGAAAACTCTTCACATTCTATAGATTGTTTAGACATGGTTTTACCTTCCGATGAAGCTATTCTGGAAGCTATGAGTGGACGTGATAAGATTTGTGAGGATCTTCATCATTGATCCTATTTTCTTCCAGAACTAAGCAGAATAGAAAATGAAGAGTTTCGAGTGAGACTGTCAGAAGATGTTGATATACCTATCAATCCCTTGCCTAGGGAAGGAATGTTTGCCGAGGGGAATATGGCAAATATTTCCGCCACTATACCTATTAACATCTCTGTAAACCCCGATGTCATGGAAAACATATATATAGGTGCAAACTGCTCTCCTGAGGAGATTGCTATCTATACTTCCCTGTTTAAGGAATTCCGCGATGTCTTTGCCTGGTCATATGAGGAGATGTCAGGCATAGATCCATCGATTGTTGAACATGAAATCCAAACATATCCTGATGCCAAGACAGTAAAACAAAAATTAAGACCCGTGAACCCGCGCAAAGCGGCGACTGTGAAGGCAGAAGTTGAAAAGCCGTTGAAAGCTGGTTTTATATATCCCATAGCTTTGACTGAATGGGTATCCAACCCTGTTCCTGTTGATAAAAAGAAAGGGACTATTCGTGTTTGTACAGAGTTTAGAGACCTCAATAAAGCCTGTCCTAAGGACAACTACTCCACACCATTTATAGATCAAATCATAGATGCATGTGCGGGAAGTGAGGTGTTTTCGTTTATGGATGGTTTCTCCGGCTACAATCAAATCCAAATCAAACTGGAAGACCAACATAAAACTGCTTTCATTTGCCCTTGGGGTACATTTGTGTATAAGAAAATGCCCTTTGGATTGAAAAATGCTGGGGAAACCTTTCAACGAGCTATGAACTTTGCTTTTCATGACATTAAATCCATTGTCGAACCATACCTTGATGATCTGCCCGCACATTCTCGTAAGAGGATCCAACATCCAGATCATTTACGGTTGATATTTGAAAGATGCAAATATTATAAAATTTGCTTGAATCCCCACAAGTGTGTATTCTGCGTCGAGTCAGGAAGATTACTCCAATTCATTGTCTCTAGTAGAGGCATCCAGGTGGATCCTTTGAAAGTTGAGGCCATTGTAAATCTGCCTCCTCCTCGTTCTCTCAGGTAACTTCAAAGCCTGCAAGGAAAGTATAACTTTCTTCGACGTTTTATTGTTAATTATGCCAAGATCACTAAGGGTTTCATGCGCCTGCTCAAACAGGACACCCCATTTGTATGGGATGAAACTGCACAACTTGCATTCGAGGCATTGAAAAAAGCTTTGCTGTCGACACCTTTATTACGTCCACCAGATTATTCTAGGGATTTTATATTATATCTGGCCACGTCGGAGTCGACCATTGGGGTAGTACTATTCCAGGAAGATGATAAGCTTGTTGAGCATGTCATTTACTATCTTAGTTGTGCCTTGGCCAGACCTGAGCTTAGATACTCCCACGTCGAGAAATTAGCCTTAGCAGCTGTTTATGCTGTACAGAGGTTACGTCACTACATTTTACTGAGGACCACCACGGTAGTGGCGGATGTGAATCCATTCCAATATGTTTTATCCCGACGGATTGTTGGGGGAAAATTTAACAAATGGATAGTCATTCTCCAAGAGTTTGACTTGGATTTCCAGTCCGCTAAGTCTAAGAAGTCCTTAGTTTTTGCTGAGCTTATAGCATAATTTCCTATTGATGAAGATGTAGTGGTCGAAGATGACTCATTCCCAGATGAGCACATCTTCCTGATATCCACCTCTGATCCTTGGTATGGAGATATTCTTATATATCTCCAGACTTTGAAGTATCCTGCAGCTTCCTCTAGGGAGGAACGACGTAAATTACACCTCCATGCCAAAAACTACCTCATTATAGGAGATACATTATATCGATGAGGGATAGATTTCGTGTTGCGTCGTTGCCCTACTCATGAGGAAGCAGAGATTGTCCTAAATGATTCCCATAGCGGAGCATGTGGGGGTCATTTATCTGGGTTAGCAAAGGCCCAGAAGATATTGCGTGCCAGTTATTTCTGGCCCATGATCTTTAAAGATTGTGTGGAAGCAGTGAAGCGCAGTCATCCGTGTCAGCTTTACACCAGCAAAATGCGGTCACATCCTGCTCCGTTATTTCTCGTTGTCTCGGTAGGTCCCTTCATGAAATGGGGGATTGATTACGTGACATGCAACTCAGCCTCGGCTGGGGGGCATAAATACATCATTGTTGCTGTTGACTATTTTACGAAATGGGCAAAGGCAATGCCTACCTTCAAAGCCGACGGGGAAACAATAGCTTTCTTTGTATTCAATCAGATTATTGCACACTTCGGTATACCCAAAGTGATTTTCACTGACCATGGCAGTCATTTTCAAAATAACATGATGACGGAACTGACTACTATGCTCGGATTTAGACAAGAACATTCTTCTCCATACTCAGATTAGAGGAAATTTGGGGTCTAAAATGGGCCTTATAAGAAAACGTGCCAAAATAAGTTTTTGTGAGTTGGAATTCAAGAACCAATAGAATTTCAATANTCTAATGATCCGCAAGCAAACGGTCAGGTTGAGGCTGTCAACAAGACTTTAAAAACTATCATTAAACGTACAATTGATGTAGCCCGCTCTAACTGGCACATCATGTTATATCCTGCTCTTTGGGCCTACCGAACTAACGTCAAGACTGCTACGGGTTTCTCTCCTTTCCAACTCGTTCATGGGGTGGAAGCAGTTACTCTGATTGAATGTGAAATCCTGTCTCTACAGATAGCCATTCATGTGTTTCCTGATACGACTGAGCTTGAGGAACGTCTGGTACATTTAGAACACCTTGATGAACAACGTAGAGATGCGCTANAAAAATTGTTCGTATTTTCGACATATCTCATTGTGTTTTTACTCAAATTTCGATCGGGAGAGCTCGTTGGATGCGGAATTTGATTCCGCATCCAACGAGCTCTCTC
>LPNX010635135.1:299613-352095 GCA_001517045.1 Pseudotsuga menziesii
GGTTAAGTCTCAGTATGATAAACCGATCAAACCTAGGGTTTTCTCTGAAGGGGAACTTGTCTTGCTTTGGGACCAAGATAAAGAACCTCTGGGGGCAGGAAAATTCAAGGCTATGTGGTTAGGACCCTATGTCGTGTTGAAAGTATTAAGTAAGGGTGCATATGAGTTAGTTGATTTTTATGGGAATAAGATGCCTGAGCTTAGAAATGGGCTCTACCTAAAGAAGTACTATGCTTAGGCTCAACACTTTTTCTTGTATTTTTAGTGTATGTATTTTTATGTACATTAGGTTGTCAGTTTTGTTCTTTATATATATCTGCTGGTTGTTGCAGATGTCTTATGAATGGTATATAGGGTTTACTGATGGCGCCATCCGTCATATTTGTAACCTAGCATCGACAGCATGGGTTATCTATTCTCCCTCAGGACAGCTTGTCGTCGCGGGAGGCGCTTGTCTAGGTCTTGCCTCGAATAATGTTGCTGAGTATAGGGACGTCATTGAGCTCCTATGGGATTCTTTGTCATGTGCTATCACCGAGCTTGAGGTCCCTTTGGACTCTCAGTTGGTGGTTTCCCAGCTCAATTGAGCTTATCAGGTACGAAATCCTATTTTATTACGTCAGTTCATGCAAATTCGTTTATTGGAAAGACATTTTGAAGTTATTACTTTCAATCATATTCCACGAAACCAAAATTCATTGACTAATGCATATGCTAATTACATTTTGGATTGGCATCTCACACACATTTTATAAGATATACAACAAACATATGAAAAACACTTGTAAATAAACTGACAACAAACACCAATATATATATACAGTGTAAAATATCTATTCATAGATAGGTCAAGTCTGATCCTCAGATTCCGTCATATACAGAATGTACAAAAATGTGAATCATAGTCCATCAAAATGCCCTAGAACTAAACAGGACCACCCTGGCCACTAGGACCTCCTTGGTCCCCATGGACCCTCCGCACTCTAGCTTCCTCGTTAAGAATATGTGAATGGGCATCCGCATTGGTGGTAGGTTATGTCTTTCTCGGACCATGCGGAATAATACGAGAAAGGATCACTCTCTTTTCTTTTGAATTGAGAAGAGTATTCTCAAGTATAGGTTTATCACTTTTTTGGACCTGAGGGACTAAATTTATGGAAAAGGAACACCCGGTTTGAGCTTAGTTTTCTCTTTTTCGTGCTCTGGACCCAAACATGAAAAAGATTTCGAGTGTACTTTGTGTCTTTGTCATGCTCCTTAAACACTTAAGAACAAAGCAACGAGTTTATTGTTGTAAGCCCCATTTCTCGTAACCAAATGGATCTTTCCGAGTGATCTTGCTTTCCTTCACACTCGTAAAACTCAAGCTATTTTATGCTGTTCTGGAAGGAGCATTGGGTAGGTGGTAATTTAACCTTTTTCGGACCTCCCTGACTAAGTACGAAAAAGGTTCACCTTTTCTTCTTCGGAAGTTAAGAGAGTTCTTCTGTGGTTTGTTTTATACTTTTTCGGCCTCAGGAGACTAAATTGGACGAAAAAGGACCCCCCTGGAGTCTTCTTTGGAGTTTTCAGACTCTCTAAATGTGAAAACACCGACTGAGCATGTACTAGTTCGGGCTTATTAAATCCACGAATCAGTGACACTATCAAGCATTATTTTCCCATCTCTTCAAGCTTGTTAAAAAATGAAGAGCGAACCGAGTTTACTTTCCTGGACTCGTTAAACTTTAATAGGGAAGGTAAGGAAGAAGTTTTCTCTTGTTTTCAGTAATGGCAGCATGTCATCCTTGAACATAGCACTCTTTGTTTTCCGATACCCATGTTTCAGTGTCCACTTGTGTTCAGCTATCACTTTGAGTTTCTTACTCCTCCTCTTGTCCATTATACCTGGGGAATCTGATCATGTCTCCTACATGACAGATAAGTCTAGTTGTTCTATCTATAAGTTATACGCTGCCTTGGGTCATCTCTGTGTTGTGCTCATTGTTCAAGGACTCTTCCCAATGTCTAATCTATAGCCTGATCCCATCATTGTTATATCTGTTATCTATTTGTGTCTCCCTTCTTTTGCCCAGTTCCTAGTCACTTTTGTGATCCGTTGGAGGATCTATTGCCTTCCTTATCACAGCACGGTTCTGTTTCAGCACTTCCTGATGACAAAGACCTAGAGTTTTGACGGTCGTACCTCAGGATTCACTTTCATCATTGGTGAATTCCTTTGCTTCAGTTGTTGAATCCTTTCCATGTTCGACTTCAGCTTACCCTTATTCACATGGCTTGGATTGTACTGGTTCTTTGGGATCCTTTATGAAGACCTTAGTTCCTCACTTATGGACTAAGTTGCGCAAGATTATGTTCTATTCCTATACACAGCTTCCAGATCTTTGAAGACTCATCATTATTGTATATTGTCGCTTTGACCCACCTTTGTAATATACGTGGTTTTATACCCGTATCATATGATGTACTCAAATATTGTAAAGGAGCTAGTGTTCCAGTAAATTGAACATAGCATCCTCAGATGTAACTTTGTATATGACATTACTATGTATTTGTTTCAGGTACTCCCTCTGCTCCCTTGGATTTCCGAGTTCTCCAAAGATGAATATTATAATGTACTTTGGCCATCGTTTCCCTCTGACATCACACATTAGGGGGCATATGTTATCCACCTGAATGGCACCTCTCCGTCCATGTGCCGACATCCCTCATGTTGGCACACAAAAGGACATCTATGGATTGAGGATTGCCCAAAACACTATAGATAGGCTTATTATAAACTACATTCATCATCCATCCAGCTGGTTACTTTGAATTTTTAGCTATGTCAAGTTATATACGCGACCCTATATATATGCAACTCGCGGATCATACGCGAGTGTCGGTTGTTGCATGTCGTGTATGGATGTATACGTGGGTTGCTCTTATGGAAACTCGCAGATCATACATGAGTTGTCATTCTTCATACCCGCGGATGTGTCCCTTTGACATTAAAAATAAAAACACACGATTACTTGAGATTAGTTAATCCATTTACCTTAATCATCTTAACTGTCTCAACCTCCTCAACCTTCAAAACTGCCTTATTTCACCATGTATAAATACAGGCCTTGGGGAGGGTGTTTGGTACGTACACTTGGAGACCAAAGTTATGCTAGTGGAGTTTATATAGAAGTCTTTGGAGCAGTGGAACTCAGAATCCTTTGGTTGCAGAGGAGTCCTTGTCTCAGGCGTTGGGTTGTAATTTGAACTTCCTCATTATTGTTAATAAAGAGAATCCTTCTTCCATATGTGTCTCATGTATTGTGGTTTGATAAATGTTTATGTTTCTGCATTCCATATATGATTTATCTAACCTGCTTATATATATATGAATCATCTTGTATCTAGAAGATTGACTCTTGACAGGTGAAGGAGAAGCATCCCTGAAGACTTTGGAGGAGAAGCAGAGCGGAAGAGGACAAGCTAGGATCAACCGTCGTGTATCGGGTAAGTCCTTCCCATCCTCCTATTTCCTTTACTGCACTCTAGAGTCAATTGTCTGCAAGTTTATTGAGTATGTTGGTAACCCCAGACCTTAGGTTATAAGGTGTATAATCCTGTACAACAGGTAAGATGTGACATTATTGAGATGGATGCTTATCATGTTTTATTAGGTAGACCTTGGCAGTTTGATAGGGAAGCAATGCATGAGGGCAAGAGGAATGTCTATTCCTTTGAAATTAATGGGAAGAAGCATATTCTTCATCCATTCAAGGGTAAGCAAGAAGAGGTTAATAATCAGTTGTTGATGATGATAGATAAGAAAATGGTAATTGATTGGAAAGTTGAGGCAAATGGCAATGAGGTTGAATTGACTAACATGGTGTGCAGTGGTTGTCTGTGGGACAAAAAAGATCAGCAAGAAATGTCCAATGCAAGTATGGCGTTGATGGAGGAAGTACGGTATGAAGTCCTTAAAAATAATGGGGAGTGCATGGTTACTGAAATTAATAAGGATAGTGGTGTGATAGTAACGAGCAGAAGGGAAGAAGGCCAAAGACTTCAAGTAGAGAATTCTTGGATATCATGCATCATTATGCTAATGAGTTTTATGTTCATTGTTGTAATAGGGAGGCTGAATTATATATATGCAGATGAAGGTGAACTTGTTGAAAATTTGTTTACAGGTCAGAGGAAGGAGGATTATGATTATTTAATGAAGTCTGAACATCTGCTGGAAACAAAGGACCTGTTACCCACACAGTGCTGGAAAACATGGCTAAAGGGACTCTTAAAAATGAGAACACTACCCAGGTTTTGTAACATGGGTCTCTGCTGCAATTCTATAGAAAAACAGCAGGAAGGGAGCTCATGGACAAGATCCGTGAAGAATTCCAAGTTGGGGAGTTTGAATGGTAGGATAATCGTGGCATGCCAACAATGTAATGAGTTGGTCACATGCTGTGGCATATTTTTGGTTTTGCTTGTTTTGATGAGTCATATTTTGTTAGCACCAACAGGACTGATGGTAGATCATGACTCCCTGCGTGGAGATCAAGACATAGGTTGTTTGTTTGTGATAGAGATGTTTTTCATCATGCTCTATTTTGTTTGTCTTAGGTTACAATTTAGCTTAAATAGGCATCTTAGAGAAGGGAGAAGGGTTCTACTCTTCACTATTAGGATTGCAAATTTGCAGAGAAACAGATAAACCGGCGTTTGGTTCCACTTGTAAATGTTTTGGGAAAACTAAAGAAGAGATATGAATTGTGTGTTGCATGTTTGCTTAATAGAAGGGTTAACTATGTTTTAGCAGTGTTATTAGCCTAGATGCATTTACTAATTGAGTTGTGAATCCGTGAAGAGCCGACTTCAGGAGTTCCTTGAAATTCGGTGTATTTCTGTGAAATTGTTGATTTGTTCTTGAGTTTGATGCTTGAATAGTTGAATTAGGTTGTAAATGCATGCATAGGAAGAGTTAGGCTAAGTAATATTATAGTTTTCAGGCTGGATTGATCGATTCCATGATCAATCGGCATAGCGCACAAGTTTTCTACCTTAAGCAATTAATTGCAGAGAACGAATGGTGGACATTGAGTCCATAAACGGAGATCTGATGGTCCAGGAGAGATCCGCAATGGAATTTGTGAAGGTGATAATGGATCTACAAAGATATGTGAGATCTGTGCCAAAGCATAGATCGACGGTCGTGGGGAAGGCCACAAAGATCAGATGGTGGAAAACAATTGCAGACGAAAAATTGCACATGGAGAGTTATGGAGGAGCAACTTTGGAAAGTTAATCGTGCATCTTGCATCCCACATCCTGCAACCCACTTGCGGAAATAATGTTGCAGAAAGGCAGTTGCGGAAACAGTGCTTGCGGAAAGGATGTTGAGGAAACAGGCTTATAGAAAGCCTTGTTGCGGGAGATGAATTGTGGGAGGCAATTTAGCACAGAATTTGGTGGAGGGATAAATTTGGAAATCCTACTAATTGTAGGAGCTGCCAGATGCTGGAGGTGCTGGTAAGGTTGGCTATAGTCGACCCCACCCTACACCACTCCCTACATCGTCTGGAAATGTTTTCACAAGATGATGAGCTAAGAATTGATGCTATTATGAGGAAATCACTCACTAGATCCCAATATACAGTCAAAATTCATCAAGGCATACTCAGCTGGGATCCAGAGTCTTCCCTGCCAACATTGAAGGGAATCAATTTGCAAATTAAAAAGGGTGAAAAGGTGGTAGTTTGTGTCTTAGTGGGATCTGGGAAATATGCTCTGCTATATACAATTCTTGGAGAAATCCCTAAAATTTCGGGAGATGTAAGTTGAACATAAACTATTCTTGAGCAGTAGTAACCATTTCATAATTCAACAAAGTTCTAGATGCAGTTTTTTGCTTTATATTACGTGTTGCAGCAAAGATTCTTATACATGATTTTTTTTGTAAACTTTGTTATTGCATCATGTGCAAGTTGAAGTGTATGGCAATGTTTCCTACATCGCTCAATTAGCTTGGAATCAGAGTGGGACTATCAGAGATAACATACTCGATGGAAAACCAATGGAAAAAATTCAGTACAAAAAGGAAATAAAAGCTTGTGCATTAGACAAGGATATAGAGAGTTTTTCTCATGGAGACATGACAGAGACTGGGGAGAGAGGATTCAATATGAGTGGAGGGCAGAAACAGAGGATTTAGTTCGCTAGAGCTGTATATAATGATGCTGAAATTTATCTATTGAATAATCCCTCCAGTGTAGTCGATGCACATATAGGTTCAACTCTATTTAATGTGAGAAATCATTATGTTCTGTGAATTTATTTCTTAGTTATGCCTGAGAGCATATTTTCTTCTCTTTGATAAGGATAAAGGGAATCAAATTTGTTATTAAGTTTTGAAACAATTAAAGATAAGGATTGAAACTATAAATGTTATAAATTTAAATTGCTTGCAGGACTGTGTGATGGGAGAGTTGGAAACAAAAACAATAGTATCAATCACCCATCTGGACATCATTTAGAGGGACGCGGGGCCACTTCATCAGTCAGTAGGATACTTCTCAAAAGATATTTCTCATATTTTGGTGGCAAAGACATAGGCCTTTCCCTGAAAATTGAAGACATCTTCCCATGCAACAAATCTTCTCCAGCTCAATACTGTTAGAACTAAAGATATTATTACTTCTCAAATGGCATTCAGTTAACACAAAAAACATTATCTACCACCATATTTTCTCCATCAATGGAACTTACCATGGCTTATTTATTCAAGACTTATACCATTTTCTTGGTTTCATCTTCAGCTTCAATTCTTGCCTTTTTTACTGAATGCAAATATTCAAAGTTACGTTTATGTTTCTATCTTTTTTATTATATGATATGAAGGAGGGAACAGGCTATTTCTTATTCTCACCTGCCCCATGTGTTTTTTTTTCCAGTTTTCCTGCGTATGTACTTCCCTCTTAATATCATGTTTCTTGATTAAAGTCTCATAATTCATTTGAATAGATGCATCTTTTTGTATTTTCAACATTTCCTCCGACTCATCAGTTGCTTCTTGGATTTTATCATTTTTGTAAGCTGTAATTTCTCTGCAGAATCCCTTGAGCTTTCAATAATATACAATCTAGATTTCCCATCATCCATATCTCGGATAAATTCCTCTTTCTTTGTACCTTTATCATCATACTCCTCACATATATATTTCACTGCCCGAGTAAAGTCAGTTTCAACCTTTCCTCAACATTTGGCTAACAACTTTATTTTTCAAGTCAGAGGTGAATGCCTGGAAATCAGTAGGAGAACATAAACCACTGGAAAAGAAGTAATAAAAATATGAAATCGACCAACCAAAACCTGCATCTACTTGTAAAAGAAAAACCAAATTCTATATTTTGAAGACCAAGGTGACCAAATTGACATGCTAGAGACCACATATAAGCTTATTTGACCGGAGTATAACCAAAGGCATTTATCCAACAACTAATGAAGTTTGAGGAGACACAAATAATGAAATCATGGTACCGTGATGAGTTCTTATGATCGATAACCTCTGCCCTCAATAGAAAAGGCCTAAACTATCAATAAACTCATATTCAATTATAAAAATGATAACAAGAAAAATACAACCAAAAAAATACAAAAGCATCATTAAAAGATGCTATAAAGAGAACAGACAAAAGAACAAACCATATCTTTTGTGACCTCCCATGGAGCACCAATTATAACCTCATCAACATATCGACAATCTAATACACTAAGGTTGTGTTCATGGAGATTCATTATAGGATGATGAAGTCCTCTATGGTCACTGCAATAACACATTTGGGAAGGTTAATAAATCAAGGAGCACTATATGATTACATGTACCTTAACCCACTATTAAGTTCAACTCAATAGCTACATTAAAATTTTCTTACATGCACCATTTTAAAACAAATTAACTAGGCAAATTTTGAAATCACTAATTATTCAACTTCTGACATAAAAAGTCTCAAACTACAACAATGTAGAAAATTTATGGGAAGGATCTAGAAATTTAGATACAGAGAAAAAAACACAGACAAAGAATACATTTCAAACATTAGTAAAAAATAACTTCATAAGGTGTCTATTTCTATAAGGAACATTACAAGCTCCAATATGAGATCTATCTACTTTATCTATAGATAACTGAATTTCATACAACTATATTATGAATCAATTTCTAGATTCAAAAAGAAGTTAGTCCTTAAAGAATACACAAGATTCAATGATAGAAAAATGTCAAATATACATTGTCTTTCATGATTGCAATTTGTGTGCAGATTCAAGGCATGCATAATACATGATATTATCAGTATCTAACCTCGTAGTGTTAATCTGTTAATTAACTGTTTTCCTTCTACAAATGTTTTAAAGTTTGAAAACAAATTAAACTAGTGAGAAGTTAATGACATTAATGCTTATTATAATTTATATGCACAATAAGCATATATAAATATCTGATGTGAATGTTACCTGATAGTTTGATCTATATAGATACCAATAAGTAAAAAGTCTCCAAGATCACGAGCACGTTTTAGTATCTACAAAACAAAAGACATTCAACAACATCATTGCAGTCAATGACTTTACCAACCGAACATACACATAAATTCTTTGCATTTGAATTTACATTCGATAATTTGTTTCAGAAAACACATAATTTTATTTCCTTTAGATATTTTATGTATCAGAAGATTAACTTCATGTGCCAAAACCAAAAATGTGTTAGACACCTGTAATGCATAAATTTCTCTTAAAGCATCCAAATATGGAGAACGTTTTCCAATCACTCAATTTTGGCCTTGACTTCACAATGGAAATGCCATTGTAACAATCTAACCAATGCAAGATCGGCATTTCGAGTTGCCGCCATTTGTTTCCACTACATTGTAGAAACATGCACGTATTGTCAATTTTAATTGATAACACTTAAAACACATATTCACTATGCACCAAATTTCCTTTCAATTAGCGTAAAGGACAAGAGACCTACCTCTTACATGGAGATTGAGATTCTAGAAATGTAAAGTGATTACCAGAAATTTAATAAATATAAATTTAAAAAACACTATTTTATGTCAATCATGTTAAAGGAAATATGTTGAAGCAATGCTGCAAGATTTATGCATGGAACCTGTATGAAGAACAAAAACTCATCTGAAATGAAGTTTTATTTATGGTAAAAATTAAATAAATATGACTCATGATACCTGAAAATCCAAATTTGAAAATATTTCAATTCAAAATACTTTTGTTTTCTTGCTTCCATCAAAGAATTTATTAGAAATTATTTAATTTAAATGGTAATTTCAGCACAAATAAAACTGTGTAGAAATACCATTAAAATACATAGAAAAAATTGGAAATGATATCCTGTATGCAATATAATTGTTATTATGGCATAGTTTTGAGAAAACCTTAATTGAGAGTTTAATTCAATGGTTGGATCCATAAAAGGTACTTTCCAACATTCAATCTTACTACTGTTGTTTTCTTATATTTTGACAGCCTCAACGACGCCAAGAAGAGAAATGAGAAAACACAATCCAATGTGATATCATCTAGCGATATTTTAATCTAAGAAAAGCAAGAACACATGGAGACTTGCATTTTTCCATGTGGTTGCCGTCGTTTCTTCTTGGTTTACTCCCAGGATCTCTAGCGCTCTGGTAGGGTTGTATACTGTGATAACTATGACATTCAATATGTAGTAAACACGATATTAGTTAGTGGAAGAGCGGAATATTTTATAGTACCTGTAACATTCAATGTGTTTTTAGCGGAAGATACGGAGACTTTACAGTGTGTTTTAGGGGAAGAGAGGAAGATCAGATCAATGGTCAAGATCCACTCCGAAGTAGATCGACGGTGTGGGAGAAGCAAAGTCTGGAAGTCAAAAAGTAGAGAATGACAACACAAGGAAAAGCTAAAGAGAAATTTAAGATTTTCGATATCCGAAGACGAAAAGTGGAAGTGTAGAATTCAGAAGTTAGAAAGCAGAAAGATAGTTGAAAGTTCTAAGGAAAGTTGGATTTCTGATTCCCGAAATCGAAAAGTGGAAGTCGGGAAATCGGAATTCAGACAGCGGAAAGATAGCTAAAATTTCTAAGGAAAGTTGGATTTTCGATTCCCGAAAACGAAAAGTGAAAGTCGAGAAGTCGGAAGTAGGAAAGCGGGAAGACATCTGAAAGTTCTAAAGAATGTTAGATTTCTAATTCCCGAATCCAAAAAACAGAAGTCAGGAGGTCGGATGTCGGAAAGTGGAAATATAGCTGAAAACTCTAAGGAAAGTTGGATTTCCAATTCTCGAATCCGAAAGGTGGAAGTCTAGAGGTCGGAAGTCGGAAATCGGGAAACCAAGAATAAAGGTAAGCGTTACGTGGATTTCCCTATAATTTCCAGTCTCCCAATGTAAGTCATTTAGTTCGGAAAAGACTGAATATTTTACCCAATCGGTGTTCCTTTGCACCTCTCGATGTAAATGATAGTTATATTTACGTCGTAGGCATTTTCACAACGAAGACGTAGTCTCAAAAGATTCCTCGTCTCTCTGGCCACTAACATTCTGACATGTGTCCCTTTGTGATTGGAAAGTTTAGGTACAGTACTCGCATGGTTAAAATTTATGATTACTATATCCTGTGATCCGGTAGGGAATGTAGAAGGCGACATGGAGTTGATAGGTTAAATACACATTCTGAAAACGCTCAGGATTTATTCTGTCTATTCGTAATCTTTATGCGTAAATTCTTCCTCCGCCAAGTCCATCCTTATTTTAAACTCTCTCTGTGTTCTTTTTGATCGGTCTGCCACTAAATTTGGTGGAGATTTTTGCCTCTAAATTGGCACGATTTGCATGAAGAAGAAAAAGAACCAGAGGAAGCACGACCATGGTTAAAATTTTCGCTTAAAGTTTCTTTTACAGAGTAACTATAACTATTTAAGAATATTTTGGTAGGTACATCATGCCCATGGTTAAAATTTGGAATTGGTACGATTTGCAAGAAGAAGAAATAGAACCGGAAAGAAAAGGCAGGCTATTGCAGGAAGCACGCCCATGGTTAAAATTTCCCGTTAAAAATTATTTTACAGAGTAAATATTTAAGAATATTTTGGCAGGTACAACATTCCCATGGTTAAAATTTCCGGTTATTATGTCCAGTGATCCGGTAGGGACTGAAGAAGGTGTCATGGAGTTAATTGGTTAAATACACGTTCTGAAAACGCTCAAAATTTATTTTGTCTGTTGATATTATTTTCGCATAACTTCTTCGTCCGCCAAGTCCATCCTTATTTTACACTCCCTCTGGTTATTTCTGATCATTCTTCCTCTAAATTTGGCGAAGATTGTGGTCATATATACATTGAATATACATTGAATATACGCTGAATATATACACTGAATTTTAATACTCCACTGAATATATACATACAATTTACCGTTAATAGCCCTAAGTCATGATTCCCAAGACGGATATACAGACGACTATATAACATTAACTAACCTTGAGCAAATTATAAGAATCCCCCTGCATGGGCACATCCACAGCACTGCAAGACATATCTAGAATTCAACAAAACTCGTGACCCAATTTGGGATATACGCGCGATTGAAACTGTCATAATGATATATACTCAATAAATATATTTATTGAATGCAAACTGACTAACTGCAGATAAGGGGCAATCAAAAATAGAAAAAAATATAAACGAGGCAACCACAAGGAGGAAGAAGTGTATATACAAAATATGGCTCTTAGCTGGTCTATCGTAAATGGCCACTTGGGAATAACATGGTCCACCCGATGTGTATGGACTCTGGAGTGCTTAGTTGGTCAACTCTGGAAACCAGCCAGCCAACCAACACTTCATCCGTTGCCTATATGGTTTTCCTGTATTTTTTCATCTACGTATAGAAGACTTATTTTAATATTTAGGAAAATCAATAATTGAAACTATTTCAGTAAAGATCTACCTTTAAATATAATTTGTTTTATTATAAACTCTAAATTAGGTCTACCAACGTGGACACCTATACACCATTTAGGCTTAGTTAACTTGAACATCCATAAGTCCCTGCCAGTGTGGACATGTACGCATACACCATTTATCATGATTAATTTAGACACCTACAAGTCTCGGCGAACGTGGACACCTATACACCATTAATAAAAAAATTGCTCAAAGTTGTAGTTCTATTGATGGATGAGAATTTTTTATGATAAAGTTTTTTATATTTGAAAAAATTCAAATCAAAATAAAATTTTACTTCAACAAAAACATAAACTTATTAATAAAACTATTAAATTTATCAATCACCCTCAACTACTATACAAAATTTTAAAAATAACTTTTAAGAGATATGCAACATAGGTAGATGCATGAATGAAGAGATATAGAGATATAGTAGGTGAACCTCGTGGTTATACAAGCCTACCACTTTCTTCAAATTTGTATTTGCATCGTTAATTTAAACTTTTTTTTTAATGCTATTATTAAGTATATTAAGTACATTGTCACTCAAATCAGTCGTATTTGATAGCAAGACATTGTCACTCAAATAGTACCAAAGTGTGGCTTACTTCATAAGTTAGTCAGAGGTCAGGCTTTCAATGCACCGCCCCCTCTACCAAATCCTTCAGTTCTTGATCTTGAGGACGCAGACACTTTTTTTGATGGCTCTTGTTATTTAGGTATGTGTTCATTGAGGAGAATCTACTAAGGTTGTGGGCATTGATATTGGGCAGTATGGAAGCATTGACATGGATGCAGATGGGTCTAATAGTAGGGTTCTTGATGGCTCTCAATATATTGTCACAGAGAAATTCAAAGGAACCTCTAAGATGGCCAGTGGTTGGTATGTTTCCATCTCTCTTACTCAACCTGCACCGCTTATATGATTGGGGTGTAGCTCTGCTGAGAAACAATGGAAGGATACATGTGTTTAGGGGCCCATGGCAGAGCAAACTCGACGCCGTCATAAATACATAAAATTTTGTTTGTAATAAAACATTATTTTAGGTAATTCTTAGTATCTGTTTAATTTCGTGATATAACTTTATATCTGTTTGTCTTCAATTCATGGAAAATTCTTCTAAACGAAGCCTAATAGAATAAAATTTACCAAACCAAAATCCTTAACTACATAAATAGTTATATCCCATAAGATTTTCTCCGGAATCAGTTATTGGAAACATGATCGAAAGGAAGTCCCTTCTCCTCACACGGTTTAAGACTAATTGGTAACTCCATGATCGAAAGGCAGTCCCTTTGCCTTGCAGGGTTTAGGATGAGCTGCTAAATCCATGCGTCCAAGTTTTGGTAAGTCCATGAGTCCAGGTTTTGGTAACTCCATGACTCCAGGTTTTGAATATCCTTGTATATTTGTTTTGTTGTTTAACATTTACTTTTCCCGCATGAATTTATAGTTCAGAGGTCTCTAATGATTGGATAATTCTAATGAGCTAATTATATTGGTATTTTCGTATTGATGAGCAGGGTTTAAACACCTAGATGATGTTTTATCTGTTTTCCTCTCCATGTGTTTATATTGATGGTAAGGGTAAAAGAGTTTGTTTTCATTCCTCGCGGTCCCTTCGCCTCGCAGGGTTTATGACGAGCTGGTAACTCCATGAGTCAAGGTTTTGAATGTCCTTGTATCTTTCTTTAGCCGTGTTTCCCATGACCACTATGAAGGATTTGGTGTCAAGATTTTAGCCTCCCTTTATTTTTCATAATAAAACATGTATTTTTGGTCGCGGGAATTATTTTATCTTGGGCTTCACGGTAGCTCCCTTTGCCCCGTCTGCACTCCATCTATTATCAGACAGAAGACAGTTGCTTTCTAGATTTTAGGGGAATTGAAACTTGTTTAGCTTCTCATTCGATGCCTCCCTCCTCACGCTTTTATATCTTTTTGTTTTGGGTTTCACGTAGGAGGAGAATATGTTTCAACTTGCAGAACTTTCGTCAGTTCATGGCAGAGGCGGTGTCTGAAACAGTGGAGAATCTATTAAAACTAGCGCTCGTAGATTCAACGAAGAGAAACCTAACCATGGATTCGCAGGAAGTGTTTCTTCGTTATACGTTTTAACGAGAGGTCCCTTGGTCACTGCAAAAACGTTCTCGACCTTATCGATCATCCACAACAAAACGTTCTCCATCCCTAAACCCGGTTACGCCCCTCCAGAGGTGAGAAAATTTTGCTTCCTACAATAGCCTGCATTTTCTCTCTGGTTTGTTGTAACACCCCGGTTTTGACCCCGTTGCATTAGATGTATATGATGTATATATTGTAAATAATCATGGTGTGAGGCTAAAGGCCAAGGCCCCACCATTGATTGGTTATGCCATGTTTCAGATTTACACTGTCACCGATGGTATATCAGGGCATGCAACATATATTGAGTTTGTCATCATGTAAATATGCATCTTTAATTAAATAACCCGACCAGCTATGTTCGCGGCAATTAAATTGAGAAGGGGCATGATTTTCACAAGGATAAGGGTGGGGGGATGTCAAACCTTGGGCAATGGGGGAAAAAGCCATGTGTCACCTTCCCTTGTCCTACCCAACCACCTCCATTAAGAATTGCTGCTGGTAGTTGGGGAAGTTATGGTTGGGAGTGGAGTGTGGCAGGACTATCATTCCTTGCCCACATGCACACTCCACCCGCGGTTGACTTCACAATGGTGAAAGAAAACCACTGCCATCACTCCCACAGACATACTACTCTCTCCACGACGGTGCAAAAACATTCACGCACTTCCGACTACTACGCGTTATCTCCATTGTATGTTCATGCCTCACGGGAGTCTGGTTGTTCACACGCACAGGCTTCTTTCCTGTTTTGGTCTCACGCAGCCAGGAGTGAGGAGTCGTCCCCACTGTCATTCACATTGTTCCTCAGTGAGGAATCGGGTGTGTTCTCGACCCGCATTTGGAATTGGGTCTAAATATTCTCTCATGCTCTGTGTTCTGCGTTGTTGTTACTCACGCAGCAAGCTGGGAGCCGTTCGGTCACTGTCACCCACGATTTTTCCTATGGAGAGCCATTTACGCTCAGGGACTATGTTGCGGTCTGTGTAATTCTTTTTCGCTTGCTTAGTTGTCCAGGACGGACTGCTGTCTTTCCTCATGTTGTGATTGTGTTTGCTTTTGCGTTTGGGACTATTGTAATTCGCTTGGGAGTCGTTTTGGCCACGATAGGGCCAAGAACGACTCAGGATTTGTTTTCCCTGTTAAGCTGTAACAGTTGATTGATTGCATGTGTGCAATGGTTGGTCTTCGGACTGTGTTGGGATCAGGGATGGGGGCTTGGTTTGCTTGATAAACCTGGTGGGTTTGGAAACCACACAGACAGAGCTAGAGGGCTGGCTTTCTTCTCCACAACCCCTGAATAGCACTGGAAGGAAATGCAGGGCCTGAGGGACTGTGTAGCAGAGAAGGGACTGATTCCTTGTGTTGGGTGTGTGTGGGTGTCTTAGAAGTCAGGCTAGTTCTGGTGTAGGTGTTCCTAGCTCTATAATGGGCTCACTAGCTTAGCATTTAGCCTTTCCCAACTCCTTGATGGCCTGATAAACCTGACCATGTTGGCTTGGCTGTCTTGCTGATGGCTTGATAAACCCAACTGTGTTGGCTTGGCTGTGTTTTGTGTATCCTTGGCTATGTGTAAGCCTGCTTGTTCCCTTATTCCTTGGAGAATCATGCCCAGCTCGGGGGTGGCAGCATTGCTGAGAGATTAAGGAGCACGCTGGCTTATGGTTCGGTGGAACGTTGCAGCGACGTAGCTGGTTGCGGAACGAGTTCTTATAACATAAGTAACCTTGTCTATTTTACTTCTACAATCCTATTTATTGTTAATGATTATGATGAACATGCTGAATGAATGCTTGTATGAATGTATGTTGCTTCCGCTATGTATGAAAATAATTGCATCTGTGTATGTTCTACTTCAATGCATTCTGTTTTCAGCATTTTTATAAATTCACATGTTCATGGGGCTGGTAGCCTGGATGGTTAACACCATGGTAGTGTCCTCTTTGTTGGTCGGAGGGTCGGGGACTCTACATTTGTTTTCTTCTTCCTACAAATTGTACCAATTTAGAGGCCAAAATCTGTGCCAAATTTAGAGGCAGACCAATAAGAAAGAACGTAGAGCGAGTTTAAAATAAGGATAGACTTGGTGGAGAAAGAAGTTTCATGGAAAGCATATGAATAGAGTAACGCCTAAAAGCAAAATATAAAAGGACTTAAAACTAATGCCTGAAAGTAAAATATAAAAGGAATTAAAACTAACGCATGAAAGTAAAATATAAAAGGACTGTGTCGCTAATGAATGAAAGACATGATGCAAAAAGTAGAGGATTGTTGTGTCTCTTCTTAAAAATTGTAATTTTTATTGCATTTGTTTTTAGTAAGGGCGTCCTACCCTAGCTGCTATTAAATAATATATATTATGAGAATTAAGCACATCTATACTAGTATGAAAGATAGAAATTCCTCTTTTATTTATGGATTGTCTAAATAATCAATGTGATTCGACATCTTTCTCCATCGACTAGATGCCATGGCAATGATCCTTTCAACATAATGTCTACGATAGACTTCCAATACAAATCGTAAAATCTCAAACAATCTCCCTACTTTCTTTTAACAATACTTGTTCAATGTTAAATAATCAAAATAAATCAAAAGAATTTATGAATACAAATATTGTTTGAAAAGATTCGAAAGATAGCTGAATAAACTCCTTGTCAGAATTTATTTTCCATGAATAATTCAACTAAACAAAACTTGGTGCCAATATGTAGTTATGGTAAGTAATCTTCTAATATCGAGGCTTTCTCCTGCAATTACAACAAACCGATATCCCATGTGATTTGATGAGATTGTATTCAATGAGACTACGATTTTCTACATTTTGGAAAATTCAATATAATTTTATGGCCAGCTAACACTCAACCAAATTCTTTTACTGTGCCAATTCACCAAATGTAACCACCACCACTTTTAATTTACTCGATGCATTATTTGTCCTTTATATAAGTTTATTTTAAAGACCTGAATATATAAGATCATAGATTACTAACTTCAGAAAATTCATAAGTATATGTAACTTCAAAAAAATTCAAAATTTAGATCTGCAATATTAGAATAAAAACAATCAGATAAGAGAGTTTCCCTTTCTCGAAAAACAGAGCATCTAGGATGTAACGACCTCATTGATTTGGCAAAATTCCCGATACTACATAGTAATAAAATATGGAACTGAACCAATTCTGGATATGGTGAAAGAAGAAAATACTAAAAGCATGAAATACCCCTTGAACACTGCTGCCAAGTTTATTAAACCTTCTTTAATCAACCCTGAATTTTCTAACTAGCTTTTAATACAACAAGAACTGTCCAGGAAAAACTTAGAAAACCAATGTTTCCACAATTAGCAGCTCTTTCTTTGCACTCGCCTTGCATTTGCACAACAAATTCTTACCAAACTGAGTTGTGCAGTCTCGGTCAAGAAAATCCGGTAATTACTTACGATTCACGGATTATTTTGATAATTGTCCAAGAGAGCGATTCCACAAAGCAACCTAATATCTAAACAACAAAACTCTCAAATTCACTAATGAAAATACAACATAAATGTAATGCAATGCAGAAAGAGAATTGCGCAATCATAAAGTAAAGAATAGTAGAGTGATTGTATTTCCATTCCAATTTACAAATTATCGCCTACTTGAAAAAATTAAAAATTAGAAATACACACTCGACTTAAATTTTGATTACGTTTCATTCCATAAATTATCGACAATGTAACTTCTTAATTTGGACAGGTTATTAGAAATATGTACCTAGGTTAAGTTTTAACTATGTTTCGTTCCATACATTGTCGACAATGTAAGTCAATCAAAGCATGTTTGTTCTTCTTAATTTCGACAGCGTGAGTTTTAATTAGGTTGAACTTTTCATAAATGGTCAACAAAGTAATTCAGACAAAACAAATCACAAACTTGCTTTTCACAAAAAATAGCATATATCATAATATTTTATTATTATTATTCTTATTTTTTGCTTTTTTTGTTATTGATAAAAAAAAGGGTACATATCATAAAAATTTCTATATCATGAAATATAAGCCTGCAAAAAAACTAAAAATGACTAAAAACCTTGAGAATCTAAAATACTAAGAATTAGCTAAAAGAAAGTTTTATTACGAACAAAACTTTTTGTATTTCTGACTTTCGCTTTCCGCAGTGCGGAATGCAGAAATCGGAAAAGTATTTGTCTCATATTCTTTTATCTTATTTCTTGATTTCCACTTTCTGCATTGGGGAATGCGGAAATCAAAACTTTGATTTTTCTTTTCGCTCTCTTTGATTTTTCATGGCTAATATTTGTTGAAAATTGAGATAAGACTTCAATACATATTTAAATCTCAAAATCCCTATTTGGCTCCTATATTTGTATTAGGTACAATATCCATCTTTTGTCATTTACACTTAATGTATCAACCTACATAACCAATAAATCATGGCAGATTGAATGACGTAATGTATCAAATCATGTCAATTGAATTCATTTTAGCAAAATATATATATAAATATAAATTAAAATAAAATAAAACTGGAAAAATAGAAATTATCTTTAATTGTGATTGTTTGACCATCCTTAAGAGGAGAGTTTTAGATACCCAAAACTTGGAGAGGAGATGTCTATGTATTATCAACTGAAGCATTGAATTGTTGTTGAGTGGAGAGCAAGCTAATCACAAACCAGGAAACAATCATTCAGTCAAAAAGCATGTGGGATATCTGGTTTCTGATATGGAAAAGAAAAAGTAAAAAATCGGACAAATGAACGTTATTAAAATAAAAAACGATATTCCTGATATCCGGGATCTGAAATATTGGAAATCAGAGAAATGAATCAACATTATAAATCAAAAAACCGATGTTTCCAGTTTTCGATATCTGAAATATAGGGAATCGGAAAACAAATTGTTTCAACAAAAAACTGAGTCTCTGGTTTCTGATTTCCAAAATATCGGAAATCGGAAATCGCGGATACCCCAAATAACCTTAACAAAAACTGGAATTTTCCAGTTTCCGATAGTCGAAAATTGGAAATTGGAAATAGGAAATTGACAATCTTTAAATAATATTTACATATAATTTAAATTTTAAAAAACATATTTATAAAATGAAATGACAAACAACCTATTATTTAATATATATATTGACCAATTAAATAATTTACTTCGACCATCCATTATTTAAACATCATCAATTTACCTTTCTGCTTTCCGTTTTCTCGTTTTCTACCCAGGAACGATTACTGTGGCATCCTACTGGGAGGTTCTTGATTCTAGATTTTTTTTCAGAAATTCGAAGGTTCAGGGCTTATCATATCTCGGGTCATGGTTTTAGAGAGATATTATGGAATGGAAAAAATTTAGCGTTGATGACATCTCGGGTTTATGGTACATTGTAATATATATTGGATCCGAAACGATTTAAGGTTTGTAATGTACACTGGATAATAATGTAATGGGTTTTATTAAATAAATTGTGCACTTTAATGTTTTTTATAATAAAAAAATTGTTTCTGACGGGGGATTTTACAAGTAAAACCATTAATAATTAATGGTTTACCTTTAACAAAATTTATTTTAATATAGATAAGCTTTTACAATATAGAAATTTTTTTCGTTTGTTTTGGGATGGAAACGATTACAATATAGATAAGATTTAGGTTTGTTGCCGGATGGAAACGATTAACATGATTTTACAATATACATTTCATTCTTTTTAACCATTGATATGGCGAAGGTTCAGGGTAGATGATATATTGGATGTCAATAATTTTATATATTCTTAAGCTCCTATAAGAAAGATGGACTAATAAAAAATCTTTGTGACTTGAAATTAAAATTTGACAATCAAGAAAGATTTGTACTTTCATGTGCTATTCCTGTTGAAGAATCCCCATTATTGATTTTATTCAATCAAATTTGCATCCTTTCTCTCTTTTGGAGGTGTAGGGTTTTCATCAACAACAGCATGGCATAATGTGAAAGTATTCTAGAAATATCCAAACTGATCTCATCCCGTTGATTTTAACGAGCTTTGATCAAGTTTATTTTGGATAGCTTTTGAAATACCACATAAGGTTGAGACTTCTATAATTTCCTCAATTCTTTAACACAACTATGTTTTTTGTTTGGGAAAGTGTGGATTCAAACCATTTGCCAAAATGCTTTATAGTGGCATTGTGGGAGCTTCCACCTCCAAATATATAAAAATGGCGTTGGATGCAGTGCATGCTGTGAGGCAAGACGGATAAAGGGGCCAAATGCTTATTATGATCCATTTTTTTACAATTAATTTCCTCTTCGAATATTTATATCAGCTTTTGATGGCGGTAGGAAAATGTATATAAATTGTTCAATAATTATATTATATTCTGATAATATTGGTAAGATGATATTGAACTGTTCAATAATTTTGAAAAAAAAAACTGTATTAAAAGAAAGCTAGACATTGGAAAAAATTTAACCATTATTGTTTAAAGATACTACCATCATGGAATACTCACCCATCTTGTGGATCGTATAGATGCTTCATGCACATGTTTTGCAAAAAACATACTTTCATTTTCGAAATTACAACATAAACATCTACTGAAGAAATTTTTTTTTCGGTTACCAAAACTTTTTACTACCGTTGGATGGGCAACTATTACAACCTTACTCATCATCATTCTGACTATAATTCTAAACAGCCCTCTGGCAAAATCCCTCTGGAAGTGCCAAAATGAGTTAATGACTGCACAGGATGAAAGACTCAGAGCGACATCTGATATTCTTAATGCTATGAAAATAATCAAACTATAAGCATGGGAACAAAAATTCAAAGAGTTGATAGAAAATGTCTGAGTTGTTGAGTTCAAATGGTTTCCTTCTACACAGTTGAATAGAAGATATGGTACAATACTCTACTGGATGTCACCCATCATTACCACATCTATATTTTTTGCAGCCTGTGTTATCATAGGCAATCCACCGTTAACTGCCATGACAATATTTACACTACTTGCAACATTCTGTGTCATACAAAAACCAGTGAAAATTCTACCTAACGTTTTGGCTATATTAATTCAGGTCAAAGTCTCCCTACATCGTCTGGACAAGTTTTTACAAGATGGTGAGCTAAATACCAGATGCTATTGTGAGGAAATCACTCGCTGGATCCTAGTATACAGTCAAAATTCATCAAGGCATACTCAGTTATGATCCAGAGTCTTCACTGCCAACATTGAAGGGAATCAATTTGTAAATTAAAAAGGGTGAAAAGGTGGTAGATTGTGGCTCATTGGGATCTGGGAAATATGCTTTGCTATATACAATTCTTGGAGAACTCCCTGAAATTTCGGGAGATATAAGTTGAACATAAACTATTGTTGAGCAGTAGTAACCATTTCATAATTCAACAAAGTTCTAGATGCAGTTTTTTGCTTTCTATTACGTGTTGCAACACAAATTCTTATACAATATTGTTTTTTCTTAAACTTTTTTATTGCATCGTGTGCAACTTGAAGTGTATGGCAATGTTGCCTACGCTGTGCAATTAGCTTGGAATCGGAGTGGGACTATCAGAGATAACATGCTCTATGGGAAACCAATGGAAAAAATTCAGTACAAAAAGGCAATAAAATCTTGTGCATTAGACAAGGATATAGAGATTTTTTCTCATGGAGACATGACAGAGATTGGGGAGAGAGTATTCAATATGAGTGGAGGGAAGAAACAGAGGATTCAGTTGGCTAGAGAAGTATTTAATGATGCTAACATTTATCTATCGGATAATCCCTTCAGTGCAGTGGACGCGCATACAATTTCAACTCTATTAAATGTGAGAAATCATTATGTTCTGTGAATTTATTTCTTAGTTTTGTCTGAGAGCTTATGTTCTTCTCTTTGATATGGATAAAGGGAATCAAATTTGTTATTAAGTTTTGAAACAAACAAAGATAAGGATTGAAACTATAAATGTTATAAATTTAAATTGCTTGCAGGACTGTGTGATCAGAGCATTGGCAATGAAAACAATAGTATCAGTCCCATCTTGACATCATTTAGAGGGAGGAAGGGAAGCTTCATCACTCAGTAGGATACTTATGAAATGATATTTATCAGTTTTTGGAGGCAAAGACATAGGCCTTTCCATGAAATTGAAGACATCTTCCCTTGCGACAAATATCCTCATGTTCAATACTGTTAGAACTAAAGATATTATTACTTCCCAAATGGCATTCAATACTGTTAAGTTGCTTCTTGGATTTTATAATTTTTCGTAAGCTATAATTTCTCTGTAGAATCCCTTGAGCTTTCATTAATATACAATCTAGATTTCCCTTCATTGATCTCTCGAATAAATTCTTTTTTCTATGTACCTTTATCATCATACTTCTCACATATATATTTCACTACTCGAGTAAAGTCAGTTTCAACCTTTCCTCAACATTTGGCTAACAACTTTATTTTTCAAGTCAAAGGTGAATGCCTAAACATCAGTAGGAGAACATAAACCACTGGAAAAGAAGTAATAAAAATATGAAATCGACCAACCAAAACCTCCATCTACTTGTAAAAGAAACACCAAATTCTATATTTTGAAGACCAAGGTGACCAAATTGACATGCTAGAGACCACATATAAGCTTATTTGATCGGAGTATAACCAAAGGCATTTATCCAACAACTAATGAAGTTCGAGGAGACACAAATAATGAAATCATGGTACCATGATGAGTTCTTATGATCAATAACCTCTGCCCTCAATAGAAAAGGCCTAAACTATCAATAAACTCATATTCAATTATAAAAATGATAACAAGAAAAATACAACCAAAAAAATACAAAAGCATCATTAAAAGATGCTATAAAGAGAACAGACAAAAGAACAAACCATATCTTTTGTGACCTCCCATGGAGCACCAATTATAACCTCATCAACATATCGACAATCTAATACACTAAGGTTGTGTTCATGGAGATTCATTATAGGATGATGAAGTCCTCTATGGTCACTGCAATAACACATATGGGAAGGTTAATAAATCAAGGAGCACTATATGATTACATGTACCTTAACCCACTATTAAGTTCAACTCAATAGCTACATTAAAATTTTCTTACATGCACCATTTTAAAACAAATTAACTAGGCAAATTTTGAAATCACTAATTATTCAACTTCTAATATAAAAATTCTCAAACTACAACAATGTAGAAAATTTCTAGGAAGGATCTAGGAATTTAGATACAGAGAAAAAAAACAGACAAAGAAGAAATTTCAAACATTAGTACAACAAAACTTCATAAGGTGTCTATTTCTATAAGGAACGTTACAAGCTCCAATATGAGATCTATCTACTTTATCTATAGATAACTAAATTTCATACAATTGTATTATGAATCAATTTCTAGATTCAAAAAGCAGTTAGTCCTTAAAGAATACACAAGATTCAATGATAGAAAAATGTCAAATATACATCGTCTTCCATGATTGCAATTTGTGTGCATATTCAAGGCATGCATAATACATGATACTATCAGTATCTGACCTTGTAGTGTTAAATTGTTAATTAACTGTTTTCCTTCTACAAATGTTTTAAAGTTTGAAAACAAAATAAACTAGTGAGAAGTTGATGACAATAATGCTTATTATAATTTATATGCACAATAAGCATATATAAATATCTGATGTGAATGTTATCTAACAGTTTGATATCCCGAGCACGTTTTAGTATCTACAAAAGAAAAGACATTCAACAATGTCATTGTAGTCAATGACTTTATCAACCGAACATACACATAAATTTTTTGCATTTGAATCTACATTCGATAATTTGTTTCAGAAAACACATAATTTTATTTCCTTTATATATTATATGTATCAGAGGATTAACTTCATGTGCCAAAACCAAAAATGTGTTAGACACCTTTAATACATAAATTTCTCTTAAAGCATCCAAATATGGAGAAAGTTTTCCAGTCACTGACTTAATTTCTCTTAAAGGCCAAAATTTCTCAATTTTGGCCTTGACTTCACAATCAAAATGCCATTGTAACAATCTAACCAGTGCCATTAGGGATCGGCAAGTCGAATTGCCACCATCTATCTATGACTACATTGTAGAAACATGCATGTATTGTCAATTTTAATTGATAACCCCTAAAACACATATTCATTATGCAACAAATTTCCTTTCAATTAGCATAAAGGACAAGAGACCTACCTCTTACATGTTGATTGAGATTCCATAAATGTAAAGTGAATACTAGAAATTTAATAAATTTAAAAAACAATATTTTATGTTAACCATGTTAAAAGAAATATGTTGAAGCAATGCTGCAAGATTTATGCATGGAACCTGTATGAAGAACAAAAACTCATCTAAAATAAAGTTTTATTTATGGTAAAAATTAAATAAATATGACTCATCGTGATACTTGCAAAGCCATATTTGAAAATATTTCAATTCAAAATACTTTTGTTTTCTTGCTTGCATCTAAGAATTTATTAGAAAACATTTAATTTAAATGGTAATTTCAGCGCAAATAAAACTGTGTGGAAATACCATTAAAATACATAGAAGAACTTGGAAATGATAGCATGTATGCAATATAATTTTTATTATGGCATAGTTTTGAGAAAACCTTAATTGAGAGTTTAATTCAATGGTTGGATCCATAAAAGTTACTTTCTAATGTTTAATCTTCTAACTATTGCTTTATTATATTTTGACAGCCTCAACAACGCCAAGAGAAGAAATGAGAAAACAAAATCCAATGTGATATCATTCAGCGATATTTTAATCTAAGAAAAGCAAGAACACATGGAGACTTGCATTTTTCCATGTGGTTGTCATCGTTTCTTCTTGGTTTACTCCCAGGATATCCAGGGCTCTGGTAGGGTTGTCTACCGTGATAATCGTGACATTCAATATGCAGTAAACAAGATATTGGTCAGTGGAAGAGGGGAAGATTTTATAGTACGTGTAGCATTCAGTGTGTTTTTAGCGAAAGACGAGGAGACTTTACAGTCTGTTTTAGGGGAAGAGAGGAAGATTAGATCAACGGTCAAGATCCACTATGAAGTAGATCAACGATGTGGGAGAAGCAAAGTCTGGAAGCTGGAAAGCGGAGGACAGTAACACAAGGGAAAACTAAATATAAATTTAATATTTTCGATATCCGAAGACGGAAACTGGAAGTTTAGAAGTCGAAAGTCGGAAAGCGGAAAGATTGTTGAAAGTTCTAAGGAAATTTCGATTTTTCGATTCCCGAAATCGGAAAGCGGAAGTTGGGAAGTTGGAATTTGGACAGCGGAAAGATAGCTGAAAGTTTAAAGGAAAGTTGGATTTCTGATTCCTGAAAATAGAAAGCAGAAGTCGGGAAGTTGAAAGTAAGAAAGTTGAAAGATAGCTGAAAGTTCTAAAGAAAGTTGGATTTCCGATTCCCGAATCCGAAAAGCGGATGTCGGGAGGTCGGATGTCGGAAAGCGGAAATATAGCTGAAAACTCTAAGGAAAGTTGGATTTCAAATTCCTGAATTCGAAAGGTGAAAGCCGGGAGGTCGGAAGTTAGAAATCAGGAAACCAACAATAAAGGTAAGCGTTACGTGGATTTCCTCGTAATTTCCAGTCTCCCAATGTAAGTCATTCAGTGGCGGAAAGACTCAATATTTTACCCTCTCAGTGTTCCTTTGCACCTATCGGTGCAAATGCTAGTTATATTTACGTTGTAGGTGTTTTCATAATGGAGACACAGTCTCAAAAGATTCCTAGTCTCCCTGGACACTAACATTCTGACATGTGTCCCTTTGTGATTGGCGAGTTTAGGTATACCACACGCATGGTTAAAATTTTCGATTATTATATCCCGTGACCCGTCAGGGACCGAAGAAGGCGGCACGGAGTTGATCGATTAAATACACATTCTAAAAATGACCAGGCTTTATTTTGTCTGTTCGTATTCTTTCCGCATAAATTTTTCCTCCGCCAAGTCCATCCTTATTTTAAACTCACTTTCCGTTCTTTTTTATCAGTCTACCTCTAAATTTGGTGGATATTTTTTACTCTAAATTAGTACGATTTGCATGAACAAGAAAAAGAACTGGAGGAAGCATGGCCATGGTTAAAATTTCCGCTTAAAATTTATTTTACGGAGTAACTATTTAAGAATATTTTGGTAGGTACATCACGCCCATGGTTAAAATTTGAAATTGGTACAATTTGCATGAAGAAGAATAAGAACCAGAGAGAAAATGTAGGCTATTGCAGGAAGCAAGCCCATGGTTAAAATTTCTCATTAAAAATTCTTTTACAGAGTACCAATTTAATAATATTTTGGTAGGTACAGCACACCCATGGTTTAAATTTCCGGTTATTATATCCAATTATCTGGCAAGGACCAAAGAAGGCGGCATGGAGTTGATCGGTTAAATACACGTTCTGAAAATGCTCAGGCTTTATTCTGTCTGTTCGTATTCTTTCTGCATAACTTCTTCCTCTGGAAAGTCCATCCTTATTTTAAACTCCCTCTGGTTATTTTTTATCGTTTTGCCTCTAAATTTGGCGGAGATTGTGGTCATATATACACTGAATTTTAATACTCCGCTGAATATATACATACAATTTACTGGTAATAGCCCAAAATCTCGATTTCCAAGACGGATATACAGACAAGTATATAACATTGACTAACCTTGAGCAAATTATAAGAATCCCCCTACATGGGCACATCCACAACACTTCTAGACAAACATATCTAGCATTCATCGAAACTCGCGGCCTAATTTGGGATATATGCACGACTGAACTGTCATAATGATATATACTCAATAAATATATTTATCAAATGCAAACCGACAAACTGCAGATAAGGGGCAATCAAAAATAGAAAAAACTATACACGAGGCAACCACAAGGAGGAAGAAGTATATATACAAAATTGGGCTCTCGGCTTGTCTATCGTAAATGGCCACTTGGGTATAACATGGTCCACCCGATGTGTATGGACTCTGGAGTGCTTAGTTGATAAACTCTGTCACCAGCCAGCCAGCCAACACTTCAGCCGTTGCCTATACGGTTTGCCCATATTTTTTCATCTACGTATAGAAGACTTGTTTTAATATTTAGGAAAATCACTATTTGAAACTTTTTGAGTAAATATATCCCTTTAAATACAATTGGTTTTATTATAAACTCTAAATTAGGTCTACCAACGCGGACACCTATACACCATTTATGGTTAGTGAACTTGAACATCTATAAGTCCCTGCCAGCGTGGACACGTACGTATACACCATTCATCATGATTAATTTGGACACCTATAAGTCTCGACCAACATGGACACCTATGCACCATTAATAAAAAAATTGCTCAAAGTTGTAGTTGTATTGATGGATGAGAATTTTTTATAATAAAGTTTTTTATATTTAAAAAAATTCAAATCAAAATGAAATTTCACTTCAACCAAAAACATAAACTTATTAATAAAACTATTAAATTTATCAATCACCCTCAACTACTATACAAAATTTTAAAAACAACTTTTAAGAGATATGCAACATAGGTAGATGCATGAGTGAAGAGATATAGTGATATAGTAGGTGAACCACGTGGTTATACAAGCCTACCATTTTTTTCAAATTTGTATTTGCATCGTTAATTTACACTTTTTTTAATGTTATTATTAACTATATTAAGTACATTGTCACTCAAATCAATCGTATTTGATAGCAAGACATTGTCACTCAAATCGTACCAAAGTGTGGCTTGCTTCACAAGTTAGTCGGAGGTCAGGCTTTTAATGCACCGCCCCACTACC
The DNA here is from genome assembly GCA_001517045.1 of Pseudotsuga menziesii. Taxonomy (NCBI): domain Eukaryota; kingdom Viridiplantae; phylum Streptophyta; class Pinopsida; order Pinales; family Pinaceae; genus Pseudotsuga; species Pseudotsuga menziesii. The sequence goes on from LPNX010635135.1 coordinate 327,526, forward strand.
AAATCCTTCAGTTCTTGTTCTTGAGGATGCAGACACTTCTTTTGGGTTGCTCTTTTGACGGCTCCGGTTATTTAGGTATGTGGTCATGGAGGAGAAGCTACTGAGGTTTTGGGCGTTGATATTGGGTAGTATGGAAGCATTGACATGGATGCATATGGGTCTAATAGTAGGGTTCTTGATGGCTCTCAATATATTGTCATAGAGAAATTCAAAGGAACCTCTAATATGGCCAGTGGTTGGTATGCTGCCATCTATGTTACTCAACCTATACCTCTTATACGATTAGGGTGTAGATCTCTTGAGAGACAATGGAGGGATACAGGTGTTCAGGGGTCCATGGCGGAGCAACCTCGACGCCGTCGGAAATACATAAACTTTTGTTCGTAATAAAATTTTCTTTTAGGTAATTCTTAGTATCTATTTAATTTCATGATATAACTTTATATCTGTTTGTCTTCAATTCATGTAAAATTATTCTGAAAGGATCCTAATCAAATAAAATTTGTCAAACCAAAGTCTTGAAGTACATAAATAGTTCTATCCCATACAATTTTATCTAGAATCAGTTATTGGAAACATGATTGAAAGGAAGTACCTTTGCCTCGCAGGGTCTAGAATGAGCTGGTAACTCCATGAGTCCAGGTTTTGGTAACTCCATGACTCCAGGTTTGGAATCTCCCTGTATCTTTCTTTTGTTGTTTAACATTTACTTTGCCCACATGAATTCATAGTTGGGACGTCTCTAATCCCTGGCTAATTTTAATGAGCTAATTATATTGTTATTTTCGTATTGATGTGCAGGGTTTAAACACCCAGATGATGTTTTATCTGTTTGCCTCTCCGTGTGTTGATATTGATGGTGAGGGTAATAGAGTTTGTTTTCATTCCTCGCAGTCCCTTTGCCTCGTAGGGTTTAGGACAAGCTAGTAACTCCATGAGTCCAGGTTTTGAATGTCCATGTATCTTTCTTTGGCCCTTTTTCCCATGACCATTGCGAAGGATTTGGTGTCAATATTTTAGCCTCCCTTTATTTTTCATAATAAAACATGTATTTTTGGTCGCAAGCATAATTTTATCTTGGTCTTCACAACAACTCCCTTTGTGTTGTCCACACTCCATCTATTATCAGATGTTAGATGACTGTTTTCTAGATATTAGGGGAACCGAAACCTGTTTTGCTTCTCATTTGATGCCTCCCTCCTCACGCTTTTATATATATATTTTTTGGCTTCAAGTAGGAGGATAATATGTTTCAATTCGTAGAAATTTCGTTAGTTCACGGCGGAGGCGGGGTCTGAAACAATGGAGAATCGATTGAAACTGGTGCTCGCGGATGCAGTGAAGAGAAACCTAACCCTGGATTTGCAGGACGTGTTTCGTCATTATATGTTTTNAGGCGGTGTCTGAAACAATGGAGAATCGATTGAAACTGGTGCTCGCGGATGCAGTGAAGAGAAACCTAACCCTGGATTTGCAGGACGTGTTTCGTCATTATATGTTTTAACAGAAGGTCCCTCGGTCATTGTGAAAATGTTCTCGGCCTTATCGATGATCCACTGCAAAATGTTCTCCATCCTTGAACTCGGTTGTGCCCCTCCAAAGGTGAGAAAATTTTGTTTCCTGCAATAGCCTGCATTTTCTCTCCGGTTCTTTTTCTTCTTCCTGCAAATCGTACCATTTTAGAGGCCAAAATATATGCCAAATTTAGAGGCAGACTGATCAGAAAGAACACAGAGCAAGTTTAAAATAAGGATGGACTTGGCGGAGAAAGAAGTTACGTAGAAAGAATACGAACAGAGTAACGCTTGAAAGCAAAATATAAAAGGACTTAAAACTAACGCCTGAAAGTAAAATATAAAAGGACTTAAAACTAATGCTTGAAAGTAAAATATAAAAGGACCGCATTGCTAATGAACGAAAGATGCGATGCAAAAAGTAGAGGATTGTTGTGTCTCTTCTTAAAAAATGTAATTTTATTGCATTTGTATTTAGTAAGGGCATGCTACCCTAGCTGCTATTAAATAATATATATTATGATAATTAAGCACATCAATACCAGTATGAAAGATAGAAATTCCCTATTTATTTACGGATTGTCTAAATAATCAAGGTGATTCAACATATTTCTCCACTGACCAGATGCCATGGGAATGATCCTTTCAACATAATGTCTACGATAGACTCCCAACGCAAATCATAAAATCTCAAACAATCTCCCTACTTTCTTTTAACAATACTTGTTCAATGTTAAATAATCAAAATAAATCAAAAGAATTTCTGAATACAAAGATTGTTTAAAAAGATTTGAAAGATAGCTGAATTAACTCCCTGTCAGAATTTATTTTCCCTGAATAATTCAACTAAACAAACCCTGGTGGAAATATGTAATTATGGGCAGTAATCTTCTAATATCGAGGCTTTCTCCCGCAATTACAACAAACCAAGATCCCATGCGATTTGACGAGATTGTATTAAACGAGACTACGATTTTCTGCATTATGGTAATTTCAATATAATTTTATGGCCAGCTAACACTCAACCAAATTCTTTTATGCACCAATTCACGAAATGTAACCACCAACACTGTTAATTTACTTGATTCATTATTTGTCCTTTCTATAAGTTTATTTTAAAGACCTAGATATATAAGATCATAGATTAGTAACTTCAGAAAATTCAGAAGTATATGTAACTTCAAAAAAATTAAAAAATTAGATCTGCAATATTGGAATAAAAACAATCAGATAAGAGAGTTTCCCTTTCTCGAAAAACAAATCATCTAGGGTGTAATGGCCTCATTGATTTGGAAAAATTCCTAACTACATAGTAATAAAATATGGAACTGAACCAATTATGAATATGGTGCGAGAAGAAAATACTAAAGGTGTGAAACAACCCTTGAACACTACTGTAAAACGTATCGTAACTTTATTAAACCTTCTTTAATCAACCCTCAATTTTCTAACTAGCTTTTAATACAACAAGAACTGTCGAGGAAAAACATAGAAAACCAACATTTCCACAGTTAGCAGCTCTTTCTTCGCACTCGCCTTGCATTTGCACAGCAAATTCTTACCAAACTGAGTTGTGCAGTCTCGATCAAGAAAATTTGGTAATTACTTACGATTCGCAGATTGTTTTGATAATTGTCCTAGAGAGCAAATCCACAAAGCAACCTAATATATAAACAACAAAACCCTCAAATTCACTACTTAAAATACACCATAAATTTAATGCAATGCAGAAAGAGAATTGAACAATCATAAAGTATAGAATAATAGAGTGGTTGTATTTCCATTCCAATTTCAAAATTATCGCATTCTTGAAAAAATTAAAAATTAGAAATCACACTCGGCTTAAATTTTTATCACGTTTCATTCCATAAATTATCGACAATGTAACTTCTTAATTTGGACAACTTATTAGAAATATGCACCTAGGTTAAATTTTAACTATGTTTCGTTCCGTACACTGTCAACAATGTAAATCAATCAAAACATGTTTGTTTTTCTTAATTTCGACAGCGTAAGTTTTAATGACGTTGAATTTTTCATAAATGGTCAACAAACTAATTCAGACAAAACAAATCACGAACTTGCTTTTCACCGAAAATAGCATATAATGATAATTTTTTATTTTATTTATTTATATTATTATTATTTATTTGCTTTTTGTGTTATTGATAAAAATAAAAAAGTACATATCATAAAACTTTCTATATCATGAAATATAAGCATGCAAAAAAAAAACCAAAAAAACCTAAAAACCTTGAGAATCTAAAATACTAAGAATTACCTAAAAGAAAGTTTTATTACGAACAAAACTTTTTGTATTTCTGGCTTCCGTTTTCCGTAGTGCGGAATGCGGAAATTGGAAAAGTATTTGTCACATATTTTTATTATTATCTTATTTCCCGATTTTTGCTTTCCGCACTGGGGAATGCCGAAATCAGAACTTTGATTTTTCTTTTCGCTCTCTTTGATTTTTCATGCCTAATATTTGTTGAATTGAGATAAGACTTCAATACATATTCAGATCTCAAAATCCCTATTTGGCTCCTATATTTGCATAAGGTACAATATCCATCTTTTGTCATTTACACTTAATGTATCAACCAGCATAAGAAATAAATCATGTTAGATTGAATACGATAATGTATGAAATCATGTCAATTGAATTCAGTTTAGCAAAAATATATATAAATATAAATCAAATTATAATAAAACCGACAAAATAGAAATTATCTTTCATTGTGATTGTTTGACCCTCCTTAAGAGGAGATTTTTAAATACACAAAACTAGGAGAGGAGATGTCTATGTATTATCAAACAAAGCATTGAATTGTTGTTGAGTGGAGAGCAAGCTAATCGCAAATCGGGAAACAATCATTCAGTCAAAAAGCATGTGGGATCTCCGGTTTCTGATATGGAAAAGAAAAGGTCGAAAATCAGAAAAATGAACGTTATTAAAATAAAAAACGATATTCCCAATATCCGAGATCCAAAATATCAGAAATTGGAGAAATGAATCAACATTATAAATAAAAAAACCGATGTTTCCAATTTTCGATATCCAAAATATCGGGAATCGGAAATTGGGAAGACAACAAATTATTTCAACAAAAACTTGAGTCTCCGATTTTCGATATCCAAAATATCAGAAATCGAAAATTGCGTATACCCCAAATAAACTTAATAAAAACTGGAATCTTCTGGTTTCCGATACCTGAAAATCAGACATTGAAAATAGGTTATCGACAATCTTTAAATAATATTTACATATAATTTAAATTTTAAAAAACATCTTTATAAAATGAAATGACAAACAACCTATTATTGATATACATATTTACCATTTAAATAGTTTACTTCGACCACCCATTATTTAAACATCATCAATTTACCTTTCCGCTTTCACTTTTTCTGCCCAGGAACGATTCCTACGTCATCCTAATGGGAGGTTCTTGATTCTAGATTTTTTTTCAGAACTTCGGAGGTTCAGGGCTTATCACATCTTGGGTCATGGTTTTAGAGAGAATGGAATAGAAAAAATTTAGGGTAGTATGACATCTCGGGTTTAAGGTACATTGTAATATATATTGGATCCAAAATGATTTAGGGTTTGTAATGTACATTGGATAATAATGTAATTGGTTTTATTAAATAAATTGTGCGATGTAATCTTTTTTATAAAAAAACCGTTTCTAATGGGGGATTTTACAAGTAAAACCATTAATAATTAATGGTTTTACCTTTAACAAATTTTATTTTAATACATATAAGCTTTTACAATATAGAAAGTTTTTTCGTTTGTTTTGGGATGGAAACGATTATAATATAGATAAGATTTAGGTTTGGTGCCGGATGGAAACAATTTACGGTACAATGGAACATATGTTTTTTACAATATACATTCTTTACATTATGGGATGGAAATAATTAACATGATTTTACAATATACATTTCATTTTTTTTAATCATTGATATGGCGAAGGTTCAGAGTAGATGATATATTGGATGTCAATAATTGTTTATATTCTGAAGCTCCTATACGAAAGATGGACCAATCCAAAATCTTTGTGACTCGGAATTAAAATTCGACAATCAAGAAACATTTGTACTTTCATGTGTTATCCCCGTTGAAGAATCCCCATTATTGATTGTATTCAATCAAATTTGCATCCTTTCTCACTTTTGGAGGTGTAGGGTTTTCATGGACAGCAGCATGGCATAATGTGAAAGTAGTCTAGCAAGATCTAATATGATCTCATCCCATTGATTTTAACGAGATTTGATCAAGTTTATTTTGCACAGGTTTTGAAATACCACATAAGGTTGAGACTTCTGTAATTTCCTCAATTCTCTAACGCAGCTATGTTTGTTGTTTGGGCACGTGTGGATTCAAACCATTTGCCAAAATGCTTTATAGTGGCATTGTGGGAGCTGCCACCTCCAAATATATAAGAATGGCGTTGGATGCAGTGCATGATGTGAGGCAAGACGGGTAAAAGGGCCAAATGTTTATTATGATCCATTTTTTTACAATTAATTTCCTCTTTGAATATTTATATCAGCTTTTGATGGTGGTAGGAAAATGTATATAAATTGTTCAATAATTATATTATATTTTGATCATATTGGTAAGATGATATTGAACTGTTAAATAATTTTGAAAAAGAAACTGTATTAAAAGAACGCTAGAAATTGGAAAAAATTTAACCATTACTATGTAAAGATACTAACCATCATGGAATACTCACCCATCATGTGGATCGTATAGATGCTTCATGCACATGTGTTTGCGAAAAATATGCTTTCATTTTCAAAATTACAACATAAACATCTATTAAAGTTTTTTTTTTTTACGGCCACCAAAACTTTTGTTTACAAGATTCAACACATAAAGAACTCCAATGTTAAGATTTCAAACAAAACTTTCAAATTCCAATGCCACTGTCACGAAATTATAGGACTACGACATATAATTTTTAGGATTATCAAGAAACATAACACCATTTCGCTCTGGCCCTAAAACATTGTCAAAATGTTTGAAACTTGTATTCGGTATTTGATAAATTGATTATCAATTTACCGAATATATATATATCAAATATCAAATACCAAAATCCAAAGAATATATACCCAAGGTAGAGTTTTAGCAATCCAAAAAGGTAAATTGATAATCAATTTATCAATTTAGCAAGTTAAATTGATAAAATGATTATCAATTTACCTTTCGGCTTTCTGCTTTCCATCCAATGTGGAAAGCGGAAAGAGGAAAGGTAAATTGATAAATTGATTATCAATATACCTTTCCTCTTTCGGTTTTCCATTTTCCTCTTTCGACATTGATAATCAGTTTATCAATTTACGTTTTCGCTTTTCGCTTTCTCTTTTTCTCGATGGGCCTAGGAACAATTCCTGCGGCATCCTACTGGGAGGTTCTCGATTCTAGATTTTTTTTTCTTCAGAAATTCAAATAATTCATCTTTCTTGGAGGTCTATGATTCTTGGTTTTCCTTTCATAAATCCGAAGGATCCATCCCCCAATCTTGAAGCGAAAGTCGAAAGCCACTGCTCATCGTTATTGGCAAAATCGCAAAGTCGGTAATCGAGTTGCGAAAATATCCTTGGAGAGTAAGATTTGAATTTTTGCAGAGAACTCTATAGAAATTATTGACGGGAGAATGCGTTGCAGGTTGAACGGGCCTTAAATGGACATTGATGGCACTGGTGGGAGGGAAAGGGAGTAGTTTGGTGGGGGGTTTTGTCAACGCAAAAATTTGTATGTTTACTGGGTCATTGAGATTGCAGCGAACGAGTCCTTACAGAATGGGTTTTCAAAAGTAAATATATATTCAACGATGAGCAGATAATTCTTTGATTGAGTCCATAAACGTGCTAAGTGTAAGCGAGGGAACTTAAAGATAACAATAATTTTCATGGAATTTTGTTCTCAAAACTGGAAGGTTCCTTCCTGGTGGTGGCAAAGTTTGATTTCTCAGTCTTTATGGATATGAATGGGTTGTTTTTACGGTGGAAAAACTCCACAAACAAATAGTATATGTGTATATCTCCTATGAATATATATTCATGTAATAGATATTCATAACAATAAGGCTTTTGTCTGGACACGCATTAGAGTGTTAAATTTGTAACGGATAACTTTGTAGCTAAGCAGATAACTTTGAATAATAATTTTTCATATACAAAATATTATATATTTTTAATTTTTAAATTTGTTTTATTTTTCAACCTATTATAAGTAATAATGATAGTTATTAAATTTATTTAATTATAATTATAATATTATAATTATAATATTATAATTATTAAACTAATCTAGATTATAATTATAATATTACAATTATAGTTATTAAATTCAATTTAATAATATAATATTAGTTATTAAAATAATTTCGATTCACATCCTATCCTAAAAGGTTACTGCATTATTCCCATAAACTGCTTTTCGTTGTCATCTTTAGGCATTGGAAAGTGGAAAGGTAAATTGATTTACCTTTCCACTTTCAAATTTTCAGTGTGAAAGCGAAAACAAGAACGGGGAAAGACACGCTACTGGTGAAATTGTAAACTACATAGTTGTAGATGCATATCATTTTGGAAACTATGTATATCATTTTGGAGAGTTCCCATGGTGGCTGCATTATGCTTCCACTGTCTATTTGCAAATGTGTGTAGCAATTGGCATACTTTTTGCCACAGTTGGATGGGAAACTATTCCAGGCTTACTCATCATCATTCTCACTGTCTTTCTAAACCCACTGTCATTCTAAACAATCCTCTAGCAAAATCCCTCCAGAAGTGCCAAGCTAAGTTCATGACTGCACAGGATGAAAGACTCATAGAGACATCTAAAATTCTTAATACTATGAAAATAATCAAACTACAAGCATGGGAAGAAAAATTCAAAGAGTTGATAGAAAATGTCCGACAAATGGTCGTCTTTTGCACAGTTGAATAGAACACATGGTACAATACTCTACTAGATGTCACCCATCATCACCGCATCTATAGTTTTTGCAGCCTGTGTTATCAAAGATAATCCACTGTTAACTGCCATGACAATATTTACACTACTTGCAGCATTTTGTGTCATACAAGAACTAGTGAGAATTCTACTTGATGTTTTGGCTATATTAATTCAGGTCAAAGTCTCCCTACATCGCGTGGACAAAGTTTTTACAAGATGATGAGCTAAGATGAGATGCTATTGTGAGGAAATCACTCGCTGGATCCCAGTATATAGTCAAAATTCATCGAGGCATACTCAGCTGGGATCCAAAGTCTTCGCTGCCAACATTGAAGGGAATCAATTTGCAAATTAAGAAGGGTGAAAAGGTGGCAGTTTGTGGCTCAGTGGGATCTGGGAAATCTACTCTGCTATATACAATTCTTGGAGAAAGCCCTAAATTTTCGGGAGATGTAAGTTGAACATAAACTATTCTTGAGCAGTAGTAACCATTTCATAATTCAACAAAGTTCTAGATGCAGTTTTTTGCTTTCTATTACGTGTTGCGGCACATATTCTTATACAGGATTGTTTTTTCTTAAACTTTTTTATTGCATCGTGTGCAGGTTGAAGTGTATGGCAGTGTTACCTAAGTCGCGCAATTAGCTTGGATTCAGAGTGGTACTGTCAGAGATAACATACTCTATGGGAAACCAATGGACAAAATTCAGTACAAAAGGGCAATAAAAGCTTGTGCATTAGACAAGGATATAGAGAGTTTTTCTCATGGAGACATGACAGAGATTGGGGAGAGGATTCAATATGAGAGGAGGGTAGAAAAAGAGAATCCAGTTGGCTAGAGCAGTATATAATGATGTTGACATTTATCTATTGGATAATCCCTTCAATGCAGTCGATGCACATATAACTTCAACTCTATTTAATGTGAGAAATCATTATGTCTTGTGAATTTATTTCTTAGTTTTGTCCGAGAGCTTATTTTCTTCTTTTGATATGGATAAAGGGAATCAAATTTGTTATCAAGTTTTGAAACAATTAAAGATAAGGATTGAAGTTCTATAAATGTTATAAATTTAAATTGCTTTCAGGATTGTGTGATGGGAGCATTGGTAATGAAAACAGTAGTATTAGTCACCCATCTTGACATCATTTAGAGGGAGGCAGGGCAGCTTCATCAGTAAGTAGGATATTTCTCAAACGATATTTATCTTTTTTTGGTGGCAAAGACATAGGCCTTTCCATGAAAATTGAAGACATCTTCCCATGCGACAAATCTCCTCTAGTTCAATACTGTTATAACTAAATATATTATTACTTCTCAAATGACATTCATTTAACACAAAGAACATTATCTAGTGCCATATTTTCTCCATCAATGGAACTTACCGTGCCTTCTTTATTCGAGACTTATACAATTTTCTTGGTTTCATCTTCAGCGTCAATTCTTGCCTTTTTTACTGATCGCAAATGTTCAAAGTTAAGTTTATGTTTCTATCTTTCTTATCAGATGATATCAAGGAGGGAGCAGGATTTTTCTTATTTTCAGCTACCCCATGTGTTTTTTTCCAATTTTCCTGCCTATGTACTTCCCTATTAATATCATGTTTTTGATGTAAGTCTCATAATGCATTTGAATAGATGCATCTTTTTGTATTTTCAACATTTCACCGACTCAGTTGCTTCTTGGATTTTATCATTTTTTGTAAGCTATAATTTCTCTGCAGAATCCCTTGAGCTTTCATTAATATGCAATCTAGATTTCCCATCATCAATCTCTCGGATAAATTCCTCTTTCTATGTACCTTTATCATGATACTTCTCACATATATATTTCACTGCCTGAGTAAAGTTAGTTTCAACCTTTCCTCAACATTTGGCTAACAACTTTATTTTTCAAGTCAGAGGTGAATGCCTGAACATCAGTAGGAGAACATAAACCACTGGAAAAGAAGTAATAAAAATATGAAATCGACCAACCAAAACCTGCATCTACTTGTAAAAGAAACGCCAAATTCTATATTTTGAAGACCAAGGTGACCAAATTGACAAGCTAGAGACCACATATAAGCTTATTTGACCAGAGTATAACCAAAGGAATTTATCCAGCAACTAATGAAGTTCGAGGAGACACAAATAATAAAATCATGGTACCATGACGAGTTCTTATGATCAATAACCTCTGCCCTCAATAGAAAAGGCATAAAGTATCAATAAACTCATATTCAAGTCTAAAAATGATAACAAGAAAAATACAACCAAAAAAATACAAAAGCATATAAAAGATGCTATAAAGAGAACAGACAAAAGAACAAACCATGTCTTTTGTGACCTCCCATGGAGCACCAATTATAACTTCATCCACATATCGACAAGCTAATACACTAAGATTGTGTTCATAGAGATTCATTATAGGATGATGAAGTCCTCTGTGGTCACTGCAATAACACAGATGGGAAGGTTAATAAATCAAGGAGCACTATATGATTACATGTACCTTAACCCACTATTAAGTTCAGTTCAACAGCTACATTAAAATTTTCTTACATGCACCATTTTAAAACAAATTAACTTGGCAAATTTTGAAATCACTAAGTATTCAACTTCTAACATAAAAATTCTCAAACTACAACAATGTAGAACTTTTTTGGGGAAGGATCTAGAAATTTAGATACAGAGAAAAAAAAACAGACAAAGAAGACATTTCAAACATTAGTACAACAAAACTTCATAAAGTGTATATTTCTATAAGGAACGTTACAAGCTCCAATATGAGGTCTATATACTTTATCTATAGATAACTGAATTTCATACAACTGTATAATGAATCAATTTCCCGATTCAAAATGCAGTTAGTCCTTAAAGAACACACAAGATTCAATGATAGAAAAATGTCAAATATACATTGTCTTTCATGATTGCAATTTGTGTGCATATTCAAGGCATGCATAATACATGATACTATTAGTATCTAACCTCGTAGTGTTAAATTGTTTATTAACTGTTTTCCTTCTACAAATGTTTTAAAGTTTGAAAACAAATTAAACTAGTGAGAAGTTAATGACAATAATGCTTATTGTAATTTATATGCACAATAAGCATAAAATATCTGATGTGAATGTTACCTAACAGTTTGATCTATATGGATACCAACAAGTAAAAAGTCTCCAAGATCCCAAGCATGTTTTAGTATCTAAAAAACAAAAGACATTCAACAATGTCATTGCAGTCAATGACTTTATCAATTGAACATACACATAAATTATTTGCATTTGAATCTACTTCGATAATTTGTTTCAGAAAACACATAATTTTATTTCCTTTATATATTCTATGTATCACATGATTAACTTCATGGGCCAAAACAAAAAATGTGTTAGACACCTATAATGCATCAATTTCTATGAAAGCATACAAATATGGAGAAAGTTTTCTAGTCACTCAATTTTGGCCTTGACTTCACAATCGAAATGCCACTGTAACAATCTAACCAATGCCATTAGGGATTGGCAAGTCGAATTGCCGCCATCTGTCTCCACTACACTGTAGAAACATGCATGTATTGTCAATTTTAATTGATAACACCTAAAACACATATTCATTATGCACCAAATTTCCTTTCAATTAGCATAAAGGACAAGAGACCTACCTCTTAAATGGAGATTGAGATTCCAGACATGCCAAAGTGAATACCAGAAATTTAATCAATATAAATTTAAAAAACACTATTTTATGTTAAGCATGTTAAATTAAATATGTTGAAGCAATGCTACAAGATTTATGCATGGAACCTATATGAAGAACAAAAACTCATATGAAATGAAGTTTTATTTATGGTAAAAATTAAATAAATATGACTCATCGTGATACCTGAAAATCCATATTTGAAAATATTTCAATTGAGAATACTTTTGTTTTCTTGCTTGCATCAAATAATTTATTAGAAAACATTTAATTAAAATGGTAATTTCAGTGTAGATAAAACTGTGTGGAAATACCATTAAAATACATAGAAGAAATTTAAAATGATAGCCTATATGCAATATAATTGTTATTATGGCATAGGTTTGAGAAAACCTTAATTGAGAGTTTAATTCAATGGTTGGATCCATAAAAGGTACTTTCCAATGTTTAATCTTCTAGATGTTGCTTTTCTTATATTTTGACAGCCTCAACGACGCCAAGAGAAGAAATGAGAAAACAAAATCCAATGTGATATCATCCAATGATATTTTAATCTAAGAAAAACAAGAACACGTGGAGACTTGCATTTTTCCATGTGGCTGTCGTCGTTTCTTCTTGGTTTACTCCCAGGATCTCTAGCGCTATGGTAGGGCTATCTACAGTGATAACTATGACATTCAATATGAAGTAAACAAGATATTAGTCAATGGAAGAGGGGAAGATTTTATAGTACCTGCAACATTCAGTGTGTTTTTAGCGGAAGACGGGGAGACTTTACAATGTGTTTTAGGGGAAGAGAGGAAGATCATAACAACTATCAAGATCCACTCCGAAGTAGATCGATGGTGCGGGAGAAACAATGTCTGGAAGCTGGAAAGTGGAGAACGACAACACAAGGAAAATCTAAAGAGAAATTTAAGATTTCCAATATCCGAAGATAGAAAGCAGAAGTCTAGAAGTCGGAAGTCGTAAAGATAGTTGAAAGTTCTAGGGAAAGTTGGATTTTCAATTCCCGAAATCGGAAAGCAGAAATCAGGAAGTCAGAATTTGGAGAGTGGAATGATAGCTCGAAGTTCTAAGGAAAGTTGGATTTCCAATTCCTGAAAATGGAAAGCGGAAGTCGGAAGCAGGAAAGCGGAAAGATAGCTGAAAGTTTTAAAGAAAGTTGAATTTCTGATTCCCGAATCCAGAAAGCGGAAAGCGGAAGTATGGAGGTTGGATGTTGAAAAGTGGAAATATAGCTGAAAACTCTAAGGAAAGTTGGATTCCCAAATCCTGAATCCAAAAGGTAGAAGCCGGGAAGTCGAAAGTCAGAAATCAGGAAACCAAGAATAAATGTAAGAGTTACGTGGATTTCTTTGTAATTTCCAGTCTCCCATTTTAAGTCATTCAGTTGTGGAAAGACTCAATATTTTACCCTCTCTCAGTTCCTTTGCACCTCTGTATGCAAATGCTAGTAGATATTGTTTAAAAAAATAAAATTAGAAGACGCTAAAATGTCTTAGTTTTGCACTCAATCACCGGAACACAAATTTATGTATGTTGTTATTTAAATTGTAATTATGATAACTTGAGTGGATTCAAAAGCCTAAAAAACTTGTTCTGAAAGGCGAACAACCAGCTTACTACGCAGGATTTAATGCGAATGCGCAGCAGCCTTCCAATTGTAGGTGGGTTAATTTTCGCTTGAAATGCCATAATTGTGCGGGATTTAAGAAAACTCACTGAAAACACTAAATATTTTTATGCCGTAAGGTGTTTTTCTCAGAGAAGTTGAGTTTGAAACCACTATAGCATCATCGTCCATTTATGCAATAAAATTGCGCCGCATGTAAAAAATTATAAAATGCCACCTGTAAGAAATCCTCATTCCAAAAATTTCTGTAGTACAGCCGGTTTCCAGTTTTCATCTTCAGTAGCCGACGGTTTCATATTCGCTAGTTTCTTCGGAAGGTCGCGGTTCCAGTCCTGTGGAGGTAGAAGCACTGGTTCGAAATAAAAATAATGTCCGGAGGTGCCATAATCTCGGATTTTATTCACCGATCTCAGCGTGTAAATGCGAGGGGTTTCGTTCGCTAAGTTCATCAATGGCGAAGCTGTGTCAAAATCCTTAAATAAATCCGGCAGCGTCGACCAGGGATACAAGCAGAAGAATACGCCCAGAAAAAATTTGGTCGAACCGAAAGAGGATTTTTCTTCAAGTGAGCTCGATCTCGCAGGATTTAAAAAGTTGTTGTTGCTTACTAGGGTTGATTTTTTGTTATTTTGACTTTGGTTGGGGTTTGAAAAAAAAACCCTGTCGTGCTACATACAAGCCCATACGTAATGAATTGTCTAATTCTTGGAGTTATTGTTGTCCATTGATATGGGCATTACTTGGTTTCGAGAAAACTATCATTCTCTTGGCTTAGGCTCAGAGGTAGCGAGTGACTTTCCCAAGCTGACCATTGACTGTTTGGGTTTTCCCCAATTACTGGCAAAATTTTTCTTTCCACAAGCTTTTTTCCTTTCTGTTGGTGTGGGATTTCTACAGGTTTTTCAGTTTTTATTAGTATGTTTTGTGGAATATTATTAGACACTAATTTTATTTCCCAGAGACTCTACTCTCCTTCCTTCCTTGCTTTCTACAACAACAGCTTACATCTTCATTGTCCTCTTGCTGGGACCTTTTTCTGCTTTTTCTGTTTTTAAACTATTTGAAATATTGGCTGGAAGCTGTCGGACCATGTGATTCCTATTCTAAAATTTTGATTTTTCTTCATGGGTTTGTCTTTGTGGGCATGCCTTTCCGATCGTCCCCTTTAGTTTTCGTTCTGTTGGTCATGTTCCACAACTGCTGTTCATAAGCGTTTTGGTATGCTACAGTATGTGGAGGAAGCAACATCCTTTTCTTGTTTTGACCTTCTTTGCAGATCTGAAGTTGGGTTTTCTATTACATAGTACTGACAGTTGAATCCATTGCTAGAAACCATCTGTTGTTGTGGTTTTCAAGCTGTAGAAAACTTGTAGGTCATTGAAGAATACCATCAATATAAAATAGTAGAAGTTTACAAGGCTGGAGGTTTGCGCAGTGAAGGTGCTTGGATTAAAGCTGGAGGGTCGTTTTCAATGAAGAAAGGGAAATTGGATTCTAATGGAGGAGGGCGGTTGAAATTAACACATATCATACTGCTGTTTGCAGTTCTGTATTTACTATTTGTATCCTTAGAATTCTTCCAGCTTTTTGGAGCCTGTCCAATCTTCAATGCAGATGAGAGGACAAAGAGTTTGGATGGCTTAATCAAAGAGAGTTTTGGAGAGGAGGAGGACCAAGACAAGCCTTTCTTCAAGTCATTATTTTAAAAGGAGTATATGACATTCAGAGTAAGAATGCTCTGCAGAGACCTCACATAGAATCATTCAGATTATCGACATGAACTGTTTCAATCAATAAGCCTGTCAAGGCTGAATATGGGTGAATATCTGCAGCCATTCTAGAGCAAATGAATGAAACAAAAGAGTTGTATGAGTTGCAAAGGATGGCGAAGGATGATTGGGTCATTAGCCTGAAAGCATGGAAAGAAGCAGAAGAAGTTACTGTTTTGCAGGGAATCCAAAGCATTGGGGGATAGCTGGGAGAAGGAGCAATGGAGCCTTGCCCTCAATCAATATCCTTAACTGGCCAGGAAATGGAGAAGTATGGGCACATCATGCTTCTTCCCTGTGGGTTGACATTGGGTTCTTCCATAACATTGATAGGGTATCCTTGGAAGGCTCACATTGATTACTCGTCTAAAATCTCTAGACTCAAAATGATGAGCCTTCTACATTTGTATCTCAGTTCATGCTTGAGCTACAAGGTCTCAAGGCAATTGATGGCGAGGAACCGCCCAAAGTCTGCACATCAATCCAAGGCTGAAAGGTGACCGTAGTGGTGGGCCTGTAATAGAGAAGAATACATGCTACAAGATGCAATGGGGTAAAGCTCAAAGGTGTGAAGGGTGGCGATCAAAGGATGATGATGATACGGGTAAGCATTTTTCACCTTAAGTAACAGGTTCTCTGAGATGCTAAGCAATATATTTACAGTTAAATTTGTGGCATGGTTGACACAGAATAAAATCTACTATATGAGATGATTGGGTATAAACCATGTTCTTGGATCTGTCAAATTTTCGATTACATCTCTATATTAGACTATATTGCATGTCCTCTCTAATGCCTATTACATTATCTTTCTGCACAGCTTTAATCTAAGTTGTAATAATTCTGCACCTTGATTTGGCTTGGAGCTGTCACTAAAAAGGTTGGGAATAGAGTTGTCTTTCGTTGTGGCTCATCTAATACAATTTTGTCAGGTTGAAATTCAATATCCAGTCCGTAGAGAGGTGAAAGGTAATCTTATGGGTTTGCATAGAATTTCAAGCAGAGGAAGTTTTAGTAAGGTAGCCTGAACTATCTGGGACTAAGATTCTGTGGAGTATCGCATCTCGTCTATTTCCCTCGCCATTGGAAAGGATTGGAGACAGATGGATGAATAGGCAGGCAAGGACACCACAAGATTGACCGACATACCCTCTTGTGGAAAAGCTAATGCAGGGAAATTATTAATGGCGAAGACAGATTGCTTCACATGGATGAATATGGTTCAAATCAGATTTAGCAATACAGTTTTCAGTGTTTCATCTAGGATAGAGATTGTCAGGAAAGACTCTATTGAAATTGGTTCCAAAGTGGACATGTTGGTTGTCCTTTCCTGTGTAGGGAGGGGTAATCCATATATTCATGCTTTATCTCCATGACGTATGATTATACGTATTCTTCTATGTGCATGAATGCAAGATAAGATGCATTGTTTCCCAAAATTAAAAGTCAGTGAGTGAAACTTGTGAGTCATCCCAAAATGACAAGCCTTGATAAACAAATACAAACTAAAAATGCTCCTTGAATAATCTGGGCAAGCAGTCACAAGATAAAACCACGACATGGAGTTAAATCTATCTTATCAAAAGGGAATTTAACCATACAAGGGAAACTATAATGAATTCTTTATACTTTTTCAACCTTTTTTTTGTTCTCTTGATTGTGAATGTGTTTCTAGTGGACCATTCTAGTCTTTGAATGCATTTCAATGTTTCATACTTCCAAATTTCTTTCTACCACTAATTTTCTGTAGATGTTTGCTTATTATATAACTACATTTTCTGTGAGCTAAGATCCAAAGTATTTACTATTAACATTGTATGCATGTTGACAGTTGATGGGTCTATCCAATGTGAAAATGGATTCGAGATGATGACGAAGGACCTAAAGAATCTAAGACAACATGGTGGTTGAATCAGTTTATTGGTCGTGAAATAAATCCAACAATGGATTGGCCATTTCCCTTTGCAGAGGATCGCTTGTTTGTACTTACTTTAAGGGCGGGATTAGAAGGATATCATATGAATGTGGATGGCAGGCATGTGACCTCGTTCCGTTATCGAACTGTGAGTGACAGTAACTTGTTATATTGAAATTTTCTTGCTTCACCACACTTTTTCCACCAATATGCTTAGATAATGAAAAAGATCATTTCAATTTGAATAAGCATGCCCTCTTCTGGATATTTCACTGTCTGTCAGAGATATGCACATAATATTGTTTTATGTTTTTGGGATTTAGATTTATAACTGAGTCAATACTATCATAGTGCATGGTGAATCTTTTGTTTTCCAATTCAGAAAATGTAAACTGTGAGACTAAGGAATCAAGAATAATCATAAAGGGAGTGATAACATGACCGTAAAATTCCTGGATTAATAATCTTCTGACCAAGAATTTTTTCTGATAGTGTGTTTTTTAATCAATGGGCTACTTTGAATTTTAGTGCAGTTGCTGAAACTTTTTTTTTCCTGCTGCTTCTGATTCTCATCTGGGCTTTGGTACGAAGAGCTTTGATGTTGTTTATATAATGATATGATGATGATAAAAAGAGAACCAAGCGAACTAAATATACCATACCCATTTTTAGTTTCGAAGACATAGAAGAGGTTGTTGAAGGTGAGAAATCCCAGTCCAAACCAGTGACTTGTATTCTTTGACAACTGATTCAACTTTAAATATTTCTCACCCTCATCCTTCTTTGAAATTGCATTTGGCAGGATTTGACGATGAGAAATCATTGCTCATGTCCCAAAGGAGCTTAGAGAAAATATTTGGTCAACCACCAGTTTTTATTCAATCTGCTCTCATGGAAAATGGTAGTCTGCCACAATCTGCCAATCCTACTTCTTTATTGAAAGAAGCTATTCATGTTATCAGCTGTGGATATGAAGACAAGTCAGAATGGGGAAAAGAGGTATGTTGAGTAGATCTGGATCTGCATCTAATTGATGATGACTTGGATAAACATTTTTCCTAAACGTGCATAAATTCCTTTCAGATTAAATCATGCCATGCTAAATTTATTTTTGTATGTAGAGGAACATGATATAATAAGTGTACATTGGTATTTGTTTTGCAGTTCCTATGGCGCCCTATGGAGTTTCTAAAAAACATACCGTGCCTTTAGTTTTTTCCCCGAGTCTTGTTCTGTTGTGTATAATTGCCTTCGTAATTGGAAATTTCATTTGGTGAAGACAGAGACACAATCAACATTTTTTTGTTTGCTGTCAATGGTATGTTTGCAATCTCCCTAGATGCTCAATTTACTATTCTTATTCTCGATGTTATACACTTTTGCTTATCAACTAATTTTTTTCCTTTGCAAAATATGAGCAGTTTTCTTATTTCGTTTATGAGTTTTATGATATACTTACAGAGCAGCATAATCCACAATTTGCTTGGGACATTTAAAGAGATTCCATTTCAAAGAGCTTTAGGTTTCCACTGTAAACTTTAGTAGCAAGACTATTCTAGGTTCAGGAGATTTTCGGAATGTATATGGTATGTATGCAATCTCCCTGGATGGTCAATTTACTAATCTTGTTATCAGCGTTACACAATTTTGATTATCAACTATTTTGGTTTTGTGTGAAATCTGAGCAGTTTTCTTGTTTCGTTTTATACCCTTTGTTTGCCCTTTTTCTCTTCTTTCTAGATCCCCAACAGCATCTCAGAAAACATGTTGGTTCAAGATCCTTCTCACTGAGGACAGGGTCATAACCATAGAGTGCTTGTCTATTAAAACAACACCCTGTACCCACATAGACAGGCCCTTGGATGCCATCGAAACCTCTCAAGGTGATCTGTAATGATTTCACAATTAATATGCCAGGCTGAAAATATAAGGAAATTGCATAATTGCATACAAGAGTGCATATTGGGGGTTGATCAATGCTTACATCAAAGAACACAGTGTTGCGATTAGCATATCGATCATTTCTATCAATACCATCAAATCTTTGAGGGAAGTGTACATAGCAAGTTTTCTTCCCAAGAGCATTGTCCATTAGAAAACATATTTCCTCACGAAGAGCTTTGATGTTGTTTATATAATGACCACAGTCAAGATTCAAGAGAAAGAGGCCATTTGTGAGGATAGAATAAACTTAGACCTAATTAGAGAAATGGGATAGAAATCATGAACATAATGAATCATGAAATTTTTAGTAGGAAATCATCAAAAACAAAAACAAAATGTATACTTAGCAAGGAATATACCAATGCATTCATTGCACCAACTTTCTTGTGGTGTTGGAAACCAGGCCTCTTTTCATGGGATACATAAACTAACCGTAGTAATTCATTGGCATCGTTGTCAATTCCCCCACTGTGACCTAAGAAACCTGAAGTGGAAAGTAAAAAGTTCAGTAAAACTAATTTACTCTATTTGAAACATATGTAGATGCATGTTAACAAATGGAAAATAAATTTATGATCGATACATCATATAGACTAGAAAGGAAAGATAAGACTACAGGATTAAAGACAAGCATGTGATACCTGGATCATCCCAGGATGGTCTCGAGTGTTGTTGCTTGGCCATGGAGTCCCATCGTGCATGGTCCATCCCTCCTCAGAGCATTTTTTGTGCTTTGGCCACAAGAGCATTAATTTGGATCTTGTACTCTGAAATTGGGAAAAAGATGGAAGATGTCAAGGGCAAGAAAAATCAATAGACCAACGGAAGTAGCACTTGCAATTTGGAGACTTTAATGAGCACTTGCCTTCATTTCTCTCCATTCTTTATCCTTCAAATAATAGATGGTTGGTGAAGATGAGAGAAAAGCCGTATTTTTTAAGAAATGTTAGGATCCCACAAGTAAAAGAAATGACATATTCGTTCCAAGAGTGAATCTGACAGTATTCAAGTTTGCAGAGCATCAGTTCAATGACAAAATACAAAATAGACTTAACTCGAACTGTTTCTAGCACATTCAAACCGAACCTATGCAAAAGTACATGTCTAAATGATATTTTTCAATGCTATGCCATAGGGTAGGACTCACCACATGATTCTAACAATGCACTAAAGGGAAGAGCACCAAAAACATGGAATGCCTGAGGTGAAAATGTTGGAAAACAGTGTAAGAAAGTCTATTGTCTAAGTATACAAAGGCATTGTGACCAGATCTCCATCCATCTGTTGACATTGGCCATCAAAAAACTAGGCTCTTCCTCTGAGCCCGCCACAAGTGGAAGAAGATCCAAAAGGGAGCTTAAATAGAAAAATGCATAGATAAATAAGGCATTAGGGAACCAATCCATGTTAGATGGCTCCATTTAAAACAATGCCTGCCAGTTATCTTAAGTGCGAATATTTGAATTCTGCATTTATTAAATAATCAATTTGTACAACAATATTCCCATATTTTTGGAAAAGAAAGGAAATGAGCTTGTATGAACCTATGTAGGAACCAAGGCCCTAATATGGGTATGAGCAGCAATTCAACAATTAAAAGAATGAAAAACTCTTTGTTGTATTTATAAATCCAATGAGCAAGAAAAAAAAGTTTCAGCAACTGCACTAAAATTCAAAGTAGGCCATTGATTAAAAAACACACTATCAGAAAAAATACTTGGTCAGAAGATTATTAATCCAGGCATTTCATGTCTCATGTTATCACTCCCTTTATGATTATTCCCGAGTCCTTAGTCTCACAGTTTACATTTTCTGTATTGGAAAACAAAAGATTCATCATGCACCATGATAGTATTGACTCAGTTATAAATCTAAATCCCAAAAACATAAAACAATATTATGTACATATCTCTGACAGACGGTGAAATATCCAGAAGAGGGCATGCTTATTCAAATTGAAATGATCTTTTTCATTATCTAAGCATATTGGTGGAAAAAGTGTGGTGAAGCAAGAAAAATTCAATATCACAAGTTACAGTCACTCACAGTTCGATAAGGAAATGAGGTCACATGCCTGCCATCCACATTCATATGATATCCTTCTAATCCTGCCCTTAAAGTAAGTACGAACAAGCGATCCTCTGCAAAGGGAAATGGCCAATCCCTTGTTGGCTTCATTTCACGACCAATAAAATGATTCAAGCACCATGTTGTCTTAGATTCTTTAGGTCCTTCACTATCATCTCGAATCCATTTTCACATTTGACGTTGATTATGACACTTAAGCTGGCATCAACCTAAGATGTTTGAAATCTTCAAAGTGACAGGCTGTAAGACGTTTTTCTGTTACGTATTGGTTTGCAAGGTAGAAAAATTACGTGACTTTCAGATGATTGTATAGGAATGAAACTTAAATTTCTATGAAAATGGACAAAACTTAGACCTACATAATTCAGAAAATGAATGCATTTAAATTTGATTATACAGTAGAGTTTGTAAAATATTTAAATAACTCTCGTATTTTGTTGTGAAACAAATAATATTGATTTTGAAATACATTCAAGTTAATCTAAATAGAATAATGCAAAAAATAATTTAGAATGTTAGTGTGAAATTTAAATAATAATATTAACAAAACCATATTTTTACATAACAATAATAAAAATACCCTTTTGCATGATTATGTAACTTTGACGAAGAAAAATTATAAAAGAAAAATCTCTCCATTTTATCAAAATAATATCCCATCCAAGTGGAAATTCAAAAGAAAAATCACCCCACTAGACTCAGGAAAGGACAATAAGAATTTTAAATTCAAAAGTCTGAAGTACCAAATTTTTTATGGACTCACATTTTCTAAAAAGTAGTTCATATTGGGCAAAAAGATTCGGTAAGCACAAGAAGATGAAAACATATCATTCCTGGGTTTTAAATCAAATAAAACTGGAGAAAGCTGATAAATTGGCTAACCAATTAAACCACGGACTGCTGGAAAAGCTGTCCTACCTGCCTGAAGAAAGCTCCCAAAATAGGTGGTGTTCTCATGAATAAGTCCGCCCCGCCCATCAAATACAGATTCAATCACCAGAAACTCAGGCACATTATAGTATGCTGATGATAAAAAGAGAACCAAGCGAACTGAATATACCATAACCATATTTAGTTTTGAAGACATAGAAGAGGTTGTTGAAGGTGAGAAATCCCAGTCCAAACCAGTGACTTGTATTCTTTGACAACTGATTTAACTTTAAATATTTCTCACCCTCATCCTTCTTTGAAATTGCATTTGGCAGGATTTGACGATGAGAAATCATTGCTCATGTCCCAAAGGAGCTTAGAGAAAATATTTGGTCAACCACCAGTTTTTATTCAATCTACTCTCATGAAAAATGGCGGTCTGCCACAATCTGCCAATCCCACTTCTTTATTGAAAGAAGCTATTCATGTTATCAGCTGTGGATATGAAGACAAGTCAGAATGGGGAAAATAGGTATGTTGAGTAGATCTGGATCTACATCTAATTGATGATGACTTGGATAAACATTTTTCCTAAACGTGCATAAATTCCTTTCAGATTAAATCATGCCATGCTAAATTTCTTTTTGTATGTAGAGCAACATGATATAATAAGTGTACATTGGTATTTGTTTTGCAGTTCCTATGGCGCCCTATGGAGTTTCTAAAAAACATACCGTGCCTTTAGTTTTTTCCCCGAGTCTTGTTCTGTTGTGTACAATTGCCTTCGCAATTGGAAATTTCATTTGGTGAAGACAGAGACACAATTAACATTTTTTTGTTTGCTGTCAATGGTATGTTTGCAATCTCCCTAGATGCTCAATTTACTATTCTTATTCTCGATGTTATACACTTTTGCTTATAAACTAATTTTTTTTCCTTTGCAAAATATGAGCAGTTTTCTTATTTCCTTTGTGAGTTTTATGATATACTTACAGAGCAGCATAATCCACAATTTTCTTGGGACATTTAAAGGGATTCTATTTCAAAGAGCTTTAGGTTTCCACTGTAAACTTTAGTATCAAGACTATTCTAGGTTCAGGAGATTTTGGGAATGTATATGGTATGTATGCAATCTCCCTGGATGGTCAATTTACTAATCTTGTTATCAGCGTTACACAATTTTGATTATCAACTATTTTCGTTTTGTGTGAAATCTGAGCAGTTTTCTTGTTTCGTTTCTGGGTTATATGATGCATTACTTGTAGAGCAGCATGATCCAAAAGATTCCATTTCAAAGAGCTTCAGTTTGCCACTCACATTTTTAGTAGCAAGCATATTCTAGGTTCACGAGGTTTTGGAAATGTTTACAAGGGATGTCTACAAGATGACACTCTTCTTGCTGTAAAGAGATTGAAAGATGTTAATGCCGTAGAGGGAGAATTCCAATTTCAAACAAAAGTGGAGATGATCTGCTTTCCTGTGCATAGCCATTTGTTGAGATTATGTGGAATTTGCATGGCATCCACATAAAGACTATGCGTAAAAACCATTTTATATGTTTAGGTATTTTATTTACAAAACATATTAAAATGGTTCAAAATCTAACATACTTTTTTTAACAATGTACTAAAATATAACATGAATGTTTTTTTACCAATGTATAAAAAGGTAAATTTTTAAAAAGCATTTTATATGTTTAGGTATTTTATTTACAAAGTATATTAAAATGACTTAAAATCTAACATAATTTTTTTTAATAATGTACTAAAATATAACATAAATGTTTTTTGATGGTATAACATATAGCTAATTCCTTCCATTTGACTGTATAACATATAGCTAAGTCCTTCCATTTGACACTAGTAAGAGTGAGCCTCTAACAGAAACAAGGGTATAACATATAGCTAAGTCCTCCCATTTGACACTAGTAAGAGTGAGCCTCTAACAGAAACAAGGCTAACAACCAAATTGGAACATATAATTTGGATGGCGGTCAACATTGGTTAGTTGGGGTGTGTTAGTTATAATGTAAAGTGGTCAAGGAACAATAAAGAAAGGGTAGAAATCTTATTTTTGTAAATTTGAGCATATAGATCTGTAGACAAAAACAAAACTCACAAAGAAAGATCTCACAATTTACTCAGCAATTGAAGAATGAAACAGTGCAAAAGGCT
>LPNX010635141.1:0-27604 GCA_001517045.1 Pseudotsuga menziesii
TTAATTGATATTTTGTCTCTCCAATTAGTATGTGTTTTGCAACATTATTTAATTCAATATTAACTAATTCCTTGTCTCTTCACCTTTATAAGATTAAATTTTCACTTGGATGGAAAACTTGAAGTCATAAATCATAGAGACATAATATTGCTTCTACATATGAAGAGGAAAAGACTTCAAGGAAAACAAAGGACACATCCGAGGCAACAAGATGTGTGAGACCGTAGCGGGTGTTTGTTAAATGACAATGAGGGATTCGTTGGATTTTTGTGAGCATTGCCAAGGTTTCACTTGGTTTCCATTCTAAAATTTAGAAATGTCATTGATGTAGATGATTTTCATGTAAAATATGGAGATATTTTTTTCATATACTAGTATTAGTCGATTACTAGATATTCTTTTGGAAACTCATGTATATTCTAATACTTAACATATCATATATTATAATTTACATGTTGAAAGTATATATGTTTCTACTTGATATTATTTAATGTTTTAATTAACTAATTTGATTTTCCCCACTCACATGTGTTCATATATTGTATGACATCTTTGTTCATTTAGTCATAATATCCTATTCATTTATATTGATTAATAATGAACACAAATAAAATGAACAAAGAATTAAATTAGTCGTTTATATAGATTAATAATGAAATAAAATGAAATAATATAATACTACTAAATTAATCATTTATATAATAAATATGAAACTACTAAATAGAGACAAATGACTACTAAAAATGATAAATTTGTGACTCACAAAATGACTAAATTTCATGTATAAATGACCTTTAGTAGTTAATTTCCAATGTCTTATAGCTTGAGTAGCTTAGTCTTATTTGTTTTAGTCATTAATAGTTTCCTTATTTAATTGTATATTTATTCATTGATTTAGTCATTAATTGCCACAATCACTCACTAAATCAATGATGAAATATACGATTAAATAAGATAGCAAATAATGACTAAAATAAATATGAGTAAGCTAGTGGAGCTATAAGATACTGCAAATTCGCTACTATTAGTGAGCGACTAAAAAATAGTCATTTATATGCGAATTTTAGTCACCAATTTCTCATTTTGTACTAGTGGAGGCATCTTACTAGAGGGAACACAATAAGGAAACGACGTTATACTCTAGGAACCATGAGTCCATCAATACGGTCTCTCGAACTAAGTTAACAAGGTCTCAATCATCGTACCAAATCCCCAACAAGAGGGAGTATCTGAAGTGCATTCTTAAACCATGGAAGACTTGATATCCCCATCGCAAGGAGAACATTAAAGTTAAAAAAGAACCATTAAATTAAATCATTAATGGGGAAATAAGAGTATTTCTAAAAGTATTTAGAAATGGATATTAGTTTATTTTTATGAAATGTCAAATGAACTAATTTTAATTATGAAATTGTGAATAATGCAAAGTGAGACACATGACAAGTTATAAAGTGAAGATTATAAAGATAAAAGAAATGAAGAAATGAAGAAATCATGGAAATTAAACTGAAGTGAATGTCAACTAAAACTAAACCAATTACAAAACCAAAGAGAACATAGAGTAGGTGGGTCAATAAGAAAATAAAAGAAATTAAAATAATTCAAAAATGAATTCATGGATGTACGACGGGTTTTTGAAAATTTATAAACAAAGGGAGAGTGAATAAGGCTCTCATCTCTTTTACCCTAGTGCTGGATGACATAGACTATGTTGCACCTTTGAAGTTCTGGTTGGAGGACGTGGTTCAATTTGATACGAATGAGGTTGTGAGCCTTGTAGCATTAGTCTATGTATCGATGTTCTTGGTAACTTTCGATTCGTCATCCCCATTGAGGTTCAAAGGGTATCAAGGGGTTGAAGAGTAATCAATGGATATGAGAGCTTAGATTCTAGTGGACCTATAGTTATTGGCAAATCGACAAAGGAGCTTATTGGATCTTTGATATCTACTTAACTTTTGGAAATTTTGCAGGATATGAGGTTGATACATTGATATTTCATTTTGTTTTTTTAATCATTAGTATGTTGTTGTATATTATTATATTTATTGACATAGATGATGTATTGCGGATCTATGTTTTTGGGATCAAAAAAAAAATATGATACACAAAATTGGAGATCTATGTTTATGAATAAATATATGTTGTTATACAAATTAGAAGGACCCCCAAAAGGTCCCTACAAAATCCATATGCTATCTAGGGATTAAACACCTCCACAATGATGCAAAATACTCTACATTACTTGTAGGGCTTTCTCCCACTTAGTGAACCCTTCATGTGCCCATCATGAAGTGTGTTCACCATCTAGGAAAGAGGAATCCTCAACACACAGAACAAACATTCAAGTGATTCAAACATCAACTAAGAAAGATCTCTCACGTGTGCACATAGTTCACAGACTGCCATCTCTTGATATTGCATGGAGATTACATTTGTTAAGTTTCTTTCACAAGGACCGACCTTATAAGATCACCTCATGAGATATTTTGATGGATGGGTGTACTCTTATGGTTTTTTTAGAAATATTTATTTTTGATGTTCATGTTGATGTTAGGATGTTTTGCTAGGAGATATTGGATTATCTACTTGTGCTAATGGTTAGAATTTTTGAGGAAATCTACTTGTGAGAATGGTTAGAATTTTTGAGGATTTGTGTAACCCTCCATTTTTGTTAGTATTGATATGTATAAAATATATTTACTAACTATAATAAAATAGGTTCTTCTTAGTATTTAAGTGTTAATAATTTTTTTAAGGTGTTATAATAAATTACTATGGTTTCATTTTTATGCGATAACAAGACCTTATTACATGAGTTGTGTTCACAATTAATCGAAGTATTATGATGTGGAACACGGAATTGGGTGAAAACACTCATACTATTTGCATAAATGTTTTTCAGCCCTTCGAGTTTTGTGGAATGGTTTAAAGTGGTCGTGGTATTATGTTTTGTTAAATTGTCTTCCTAACCATACTATTTGATTAATGAGACAAAATTAATATTTATAATTTACTCGTTTTCTCGGTTAACTATATGTGAATATGTGGACACACTTCTCTAGGTCATCTTCTTCTTGGCACATGGTTTTTGTAAATCTGTGTAAATATTTTATTATAAGAGAAGAGAACCTCTCTATATAAAGGATCTGTGTTCATTTCCTCCATAGCTTGATGGTGAAAAAAATCTCATGGAGCTTAGTTGAGCATTAAGATTCCGTTGTCGACCCGATCAGAATTATTGTAGGGGAATTGTAAACAAGAACGTGTACTTCCCTTGTTCTCAGTTCACCCCACACCACCACTTCGAATGTCTTTTGATTGGCTTGGTCAACAATTATGTTGATAGACAGCTGCATAAAGGGGGCAGGCCATATTTTTCTTTTCAGAGCTAACTGGAAACAAAAGCGCGGGGTTACCTGGGTGTCCGGTAGTATTAGGGTTTGGATTGTTTAATATGGATTAACAACAGCCAGCCCAAACCCTAATCGATCGACAACGCAAACCCTAACCCTAATACTGCGGGGCACGCAGGCAACCTCGCGCCTTTTATGCAGCTGTCTATCAACACAGTTGTTGACCCAGCCGATCAAAAGACAGTTGAAAAGGTCGTGTGGGCAGAGCTGAGAACAAGGGAACTACACGTTCTTGTCTACAATTCCACTACAGATACTTGGACTATAAAGCTGTGTTCTGATCACGTCGACAACTGAATCTTTAGGTCACGCATCTTTTCTGCTGTAAATGGCAACACTATCTACGTCTTGTCACTGTTTCGGTATCAGTCTCTGTTGACAAGTTGCAACCTAGACACAGGTTTGTTCGCTGAACAACAAAGAACATGGCCTACCGGTGCGAAGAATATGGCCTACGGCACCGGTGGTTTGATAATAAGCTAATGGATAGGGTGGAGACTCTTGGGATCATAGCTTACAGGAGCGAAATACTTTTGTTAAATGTCATATTCGGCCATGATAATAGCGGGAGTCCCTCTACTTTAGTGGGTATATGGAAATCAAATACCAGTGGAACTTTGTGGGATATTTTGACTGTAGAAAGTTTGCCATTTCCAGCCATGGAAGTTGTGGCGGCGTACACAGAAAGAGCAGCCTGACATTCAGCCTACGGGATTGGTGTTGATGCTAAATTTGGATAACAAACAGTGGAAGACTACCTTTTCAAACCCAACTGCTACTGTTACTACCAGTGGATATTCCGTCTTTGCTTTTCATATGAAATTAAAGTTTTTGAGAGCCTTGGGTTTATTATTATTATAATTATATAATGCTTCGTCAGTTAGTTTACCTGTCAAAATTGCATTATCTTTATGGCTATCTGGATATGGAAATAATTTTGAAACTTTACTTCTTTAATCATTAAATATAATGATTTCTATTCAAGGAAAATAGGCAAGGTTTTACAGATAGTTTTTTTGCTTTTAGGCAAAGAAGATAATATCTGAATGTAGAGAGAGTTTTTTTGCTTTTAGGCAAGGAAGATAATCTCTGAATGTAGTCATGGATCGTCTTTGATACATATAGGTTGCACAACCACTTTCATGAGCATCTTGACAAGTTTCAGCTCTTTGGTTATGCATTTGATGTTTTTCATTTTCTCAAGTATTTCCGTTGCTTTATTTCTCGCGCCCGGTGTTCTAATTTTTTGGGGTTTTGGTTAAAGGCTACATATGTTTCCGAAGTTTGTCACCATGTATTGGCCATGGGGAATCGGATGATAATGTATTTGCGATAGATGTTTCCGTTTACTTTCGGAAGTTTCTGTTTCCGTTTACTTTCACAGGGGGGCGTCGATCAGCCATTGGCTCGAGGTTGGCTCTAGCTAGAGCGGTTTCTATTAATTCAATTTTGGCTTCTGAGTCACCGTTCGAAAATCCACCCGCTAATGACAAGAAGAGAAGTTGATATTGGCGAACATGAGAATGAAAAGCCTCCATTAAATGAGGGAGGTCCACGAGAAGACAGTTACCATCTCAATATCAAATTATCCTCTCGTACAGAATTCTGCCGACAAGCTACTTGTCACGGTGTTACAGGAATATGCAATCCAATCGGTGATATTATTATTATCATTGACGGCGGGGTCCTGTAAAGCCGTGAGTCGCACCTGGGCACGATTCTCATACGCGCAGACAACTTTGGATTGAGATTGTAACTATCCTCTCCTCGATCCCAGGCATTTGCTGGCTTTCGTTTCCTCTGGAGCGTTATCAAGTTCTCTAATTCCTCTCATTATCACGTGGATTTTCTAACGAGTAGGAGTTTAAGTAATGGAAACCCTAGAAGCAGAGCCAATGGCTGATCAGCTGTGCCGCATCACGGCATGACCATAAGATATCAGTCGGTGTCATTCCGTTGTCCTTCTTGGTCTCCTATTTCTCCTCAACTCCACTGCTTATAACTATAGCAAAATGAAATAAAGTTATTCTCTTACTATGGCAAAGTCCTACAAACAAGGATGGTCTAATTAAGAAGGGGAACCAAGGATAGTCTAATTAACTAGGTAATTGTGGCTCTAAGTTTTTTACTCCTCATAGATAAGATAGAAACATATATATATTTTTAAATATGTTTGACTTAGTATCGAAGAGAGCGGTCACAATTTTTTTTAATAATTTTTAAGGACCACGAAAGTCGTTGTTATTGGATTATTACAAAAATATAAGTAGGCAAGGTTTAATGGAGTTTCTCAAAACTATACAATTTTTTAAGCTGTTTTTTTATTGTCATTTGTTTATGAATATATTTCTTTTGCATTTTTTTCATTTTATCTCTTTGTTTTATTAAACAAAAATACCTAATAAATTATTGTCTTCTTAAATTCTTTTTCATTGTACAAATTATTTTTTTGAAGATTCCATTATTTTTTTCGTTTTACAAATTATTTTTTCGAAGATTCCAAAATGGTATGGGGGCTTTTGAGACAACTATGGTAAAATAAATAAATTAATAAACTATTTGTAGTCCTAAAAACAAGGATGATCTAATTAACTACGTGACACAAGGATAGTCTAATTAACTAGGGGGTGTGTGCAAGAAGTTGAGGGATCTTTTAAATGCAATGTTACTTTTAGGAAACATGCTCATGATGTATAAAAACACAATGCTCTTGCGTTATGTAATGCTTGGTTTGGTTAAGCTCGAGCCTGACATGTCATATGACATGTAGGTTAGGCTAAGCAAAATGCGCACGTGTTTTATAGTTACACAACTCGTACACGCGCGCACGCGTTTTAGAGAAGCAAAACATGGATGCGTTTTAGAGAAGCAAAATGTGCACGCGTTATGGATAACCACAAAAAATGGTTTTAGTGCATGGCTAGGGAAATGAATAAAAACAATAGTTTGCATTATCAAGACTTAGGACCTATAGTAATATTTTAGCATCATCAAGAACAGCATCTCAAACAACCATGCCTAACCTTCCAATAGCATAATTTTTCTTTTTGTTGTAATATGGACACCATTAGGAGGTTTTAAGAACTAAGTATGGGTCATAGTCCCTTGACCATGCTTGAGGGAGGAAACATAAAGGTAGCTTTCAAGGATTGAGGTCCATGAACAAGGCATCGAACCTACACATAGGACCTTCACATGTGATATTTTGCATCTAAGAGAGAATATGCAGTACATTAGAATTCTCTTAGCACTATAAACATATTTGTAGACATGGTTGATGGAGGAAACCTAGTCCTTAGGCCCTAAAGGAATCCTATAGACATATAGGGCCAAGAAAAACACCCCAAACAAACACACATGATATCTTAATGGTATCCACAACCTTTAAGTTGGGATATGGCCATGATTAGGATTTTTTTAGCAATAGATAAGGAGGATAAGGTGTTAATCAAGGTTGGTACATAATGCTTTAATTTTAGGTTGTGTTGAGGCCTGGAGATTCGTAGGAAACAACAGTAAGGGATTCTCCCCAATCAACGTTCCCAACTAGCCCGTTGACTGTTTGGTATAGGGAATCCATTTGGTTTACAGTCCGACTACCATAGGTCAAAGTAACACAACAAAGGACTTTACTGGCTGCGGCCCAGTCCACCGTGTTTTTTGCATTTTTCGACTTAATGTATGATATGCAAGTGCCTAAATAACAATGCAGGGTGCTAAAGATGCAAGGAACAGTCACAATGTGATGCGCAGGTTCTTACCTCTCGTCTTAAGGTTCACAAGCACCCAAAACACATACAACAAAAAAATAAACTAACTACCTAAACTATCCCTAGGGAGCAGAGTTATCATTCATTGGTGAGTAATACATTTTGTACATGTATTGTGAAGAGTTACAGATAGCTGATACTTCATTCAAGACACATGAACAATTACAGATATTTAAACAACCAGATAGCCGATTATTTTATGAACAACATTTATTACTCATAGTCGAAGACATCCCAAAAGATACTGAAGAACACTCAACAATAACATAGGTTCAGGAAGTTAAATACTCTCACAGTAAATGAAACACAGCTGAAAACGAAATAGTTCCTCTTCAACATTATTCATTTATTCGCATTGATACATTCCACATTTCGCTCTCTCTAGCAGGCAAAAGTTGCACTCTCTGACTGTAAAACGAAGTAGTTCCTCTTACAAGCAAAATAGTTTACAAAATTTTCAGCGAAAAAGCCCCTTTTCTCAGTTCTAATTTCAAATATTTAAACTACCACTGCAGACCGCTTGGGATGCCCCCCGAATGCCTGACCCTTTAGTTCCTCAACGCTTCATGTTCCTCTATCTTGCATGCTCGTGATTGGCTGAATAACTGCCGGAAATTTCAGAGATGCTCCTCTATCACCGTTCATTTTGTCCTCTTCCTGCGATCCGACTAGTTTCGGCTTTGCTTCTACCAAACTGTCCATCTTCCTCCACGCCACGATAGTTTGACCGATCTCCCAAACCAACCTGCAACCAATCAACGAGCGTCATTTATTAGAATGGCGTTTCAAAACACAACATCAGATTCTACTGATTGAGCAACTATTCCACAAGAAAACGATCCATTGCACAAAGGCAGAAGTCAAAAGGATACGGACGTTGGAAGTTAAAGGCTTCGACTAGCCGCAACGGCGGACGAGGAAAGGCTACAAGCACTCGACAGTGGGTGGGAAAACCTTGAATCAGAAGTCGGACGGCTTTCCCTTTCGTAAGCTCAATGACTTTGAGAGTCGCAACAGCGGAAGGGAAGGCTGAAGACATGCGATGCGAGTGGGAAAACTTTAGATCGAAAGTCAAACAGGTTTAGACACGGAAGGTAAACGGATTTCCCAGCTGTAATGGCAGAAGAGAGAAGGCTTCGGACACGTGACGAAAAAGTTAACGCACATCGACAGTCGGGGCAATTCCCACTTCAGATGGCAAATTGGATTGGTAGCCGCAATGGCGGACGTGAAAAGGCTATCAGCCACCAATTTAACATAAAAATGACGCTTGATCATAAGAAAACTTAAGTGTTTAGAAAACTCAAAATCAGTAAAGGTCACACTGTTTCACCTCAGAGACAATGGTTTGCTCAAAGGGCCATTGATATGATGAGTTTCAAGCTAGCAATCCAAATTCAATCCCGCGACCCACAACAAAATCTTAATATAAGCATTCTCTAAAAACAAATCGCAAATTCATCTTCAGAATCAACCAAGTCAGAATGAGACCAAACATTTATGGATCAAATGAAACCATCGCAATTCTAAATGATGAGGAGGGGCCCAAAATTTAAAACTTTGGGAAGAATAGTTGCAGCTGCAACAAATGGCGATTACCTGGTGAACCTAGATCTCTGGGAGACTAACCTTTGAGCGGCAGACTGCTTAACAACAAAAACATCATATTGAATACTTCCAACAATATGGATTTCTCAAATGATAGGAGTGTGTACCCTTAATCATTGATGACAGTCCAATTAGGGAGAGTGGAAACCAGAATCGTCATGTCCAGATAACTATGCTGAGGCCAGAGAATGAGTTTCATTATTACCTTCGTCTTCAGGTGGCTAATAGCTTTGGACACCACAGGATTGTAGCATATGGTAAATAGAAATATTCATTTGTTCCTCATTCCCATGCCATTTTAACACTTTTTCTTGTGCTTTTGGACTTTTGTCCCTTTTCATATGAGTTTGATTACATGCCTTTCTTACTAAATTTTAATTCAGGATCCTCTATCCCATAGTGTCCTTTTGTGTGAGTGGTGTACTTCAAGTTTAAGCTCAGGGATGGAGAGGATCTTTTGGCAACTTAGTGCTTATGATTCAACATTTGCTTTAATGTATGATGCTCTGATAGGAGTTTTTCTATTTATTTGCCTTTTGGCATTCATTTCTTGGCATGGGATCATTTATATTTAATATACTGTTCACCTTGCTCCTTTCCATGGATCATCTGCTGTCGCTCCTTAGAAAATTTTAAATGTGACGTGGATGGAGCCCCAACATAGTATTCCGGACTCTTTGAATCGGAATTATTTCACAAGGATTAAACAGGACTTCAATGCACATAGAGCTATTCGAGAAAACTACTAAACTGGAAGAAGTTCTTTCATATAAACAGCAACACATAGTCCGATACCAAAATGTTTATCAAACCCATAAATTTTGGATGTTCCCCATGCAACCGCAGGTTTGCTCCCTTTATTGAAATCAACAAAACAAAATAAAAAACATGACTCAAAAGACAGCTAGATGAATTATTTATATACAAGACGGAAGAATTCAAACAAACTCAGTAAAAATAAGGCTTGAGAACCAAACCATTTACTGGTAGGTTCTCCTCCCACCCCTGCAGATCTTGCAACTTGTAAGTAGAAGGACCGAGCTTGGCTGCAATCTGAAAAGGGCCTACCCACAACTGCTGGAACTTGGTATGCTTTCCTTTTTCATCATGGGGGTGGTCCCATTTGAGGACTAAGTCTCCTAATTCAAAGTATTTTTGTCCGAGCTTTATGCTTGTCAAACCATCTCTTAACTGACTCTTGTTCTAGCTTAAAGCGTTCTTTGGCTTTAGATCTAGCCTCCTTTGCTTTCAGGAGATTATATATTCTTATTTGTAAAACTTCGTCATCCGACCACCTAGACTCTTGGGCTAGTATGGAAGATGGTAGCATGATATTGGGAGGAAGGATGGCTTCTTTACCATAGACAAGGGTATACGGAGACACTCCAATCCCAGACTTGGGGGTAACTCTATCGACCCAAAGGGCGTTTGACAATGGTGAGTGCCAACTCCTCTAGTTTTCTACCACAGTCTTCTTTAAAATCCCAATCAGATTTTTGTTTGAGGATTCAGCCAGGCCATTTCCTTGTGGATAATAATTAGCCGAATAATGCAATTTTATCCCGTTATCATGAGCAAATGCAGTCAATTTAATTGATGAAAAGTATTTAGCATTATCAAAAACTAACGAAACTGGAACTCCAAACCTATTCATGATGTGGTCTTGTAGGAAGCTGATGACCTCGTCCTCATTTATCTTGCACAGTGGAATAGCTTCGACCCAGCGAGTGAAATAATCTGTAGCGGTCAGAATGTACTTGTGCTGCAGACAGGAATTCAGTTTTATTTCTCCAATAATATCTATCCCCCATTGCTCGAATGGTTCCATGATCATCACAGGCTTTAGGGGTGCTGCTGCTCTAGGCTGTCTTCCACCACATCTTTGGTAAATCTCACATTTCTTGACATGTGCATGTGCATCCTTGAAGAGTGTAGGCCAATAGTAACCGGCTCTGAGGATTTTGTGGGCTATAGTATCTCCTGAATAATGTCCCCTAGCAAGACCGTCATGTAATTATGACATTACTTTCTTTGCATCTTCTTTTTCTAAGCATCTGAGGAGAACCCCGTCATAATTCCTTCTGAATAATACTCCCTCAACAAGTTGATAGGAGGCCGATTTTAGACGCAGCGCTCTTCTTTGCTTGGAATTCCAATGTTCTAGCAACAACCCTGACTGCATGTAATGCACAAGGTCTCTATACCAATACTCGGTAGCTGTAAACAAAGGACATACATCCATTACATGTAATTCGGCCTCATCCTCCCATGCCTGCTTTTCATTGTTCCCACTTTCAGTCATCAGCTTGCACAATCCTTGTCCTTTAACTATAGAGGCTGGTTTGAATTCAAGGTCGTATTCTTGAAGAGATGTTACCCAATTGCCCCTTCTTTCTCCTAAGTCTTTCTGTATGAGAAGGGATCTTACAGCTGGGTAGGGAACTATTACCTTGGTTCGATTTTTTAATATATAAGGCCTGAATTGCTTCACTACCTTAAATACTGTGTAAGCTTTCTTATCAATGGCTGGGTAGTTTAATTCAGCCCCTTGTAGACCAGTACGCATAAAGGAGATTGGGAATTTATCCCCCCCCTCTTCCTTTTGGGTAAGCACAGCTGCCAGTGAATCATCGGATGCAAAAGTATATAAGATAAAGTCTTTATCGAAATATGGACTTTTCAAAGAGGGTGCGTGTGCAACAACAGTTTTAATTTTGCTGAAAGCATTCTTCTCAAGTTTATTCCACTTGAATTGTGCATTCTGCTTAACCATCTGCTGCAGCGGCATAACAGTCTGGGCGAAATCGGGCACAAACCTTCGTACGAAATTTATGGTTCCCATGAAGGATTGCATCCCCTTTTTATTATGGGGCAAGGGGGTTTGTTCAATAGCCTTAATTCTTTCTAGATCAATGGAGATCCCTTGCTTTGAAACTATGTGGCCCAACAACTTTCCTTCTGTGACAACGAATACACACTTATTAGGATTGAGTGAAATGCCGTACTTACGACAACGTTCGAAAATTTGCCTTAAGTGAAATGCGTGCTCTCCTCTTTTCTTTGAGAATATTGTAATGTTGTCAAGGTACACTATAGCACTTCGTCCAATTAATCTGTTGAAATCTATGTCCATAGCCCTCTGAAATGTCGCTCCAGCATTAATCAACCCAAAAGGAATTCTTCTATAGGAAAAGGTTCCCCATTTAGTTCTAAACGTTGTCTTTAATCTGTTTTCTTCGGCTACTAATACTTGATTGTAGCCAGAGAAACCATCTAATAATGAAAAAAGTTTAGAACCTGAAACCATCTGTAGCAGCTACTCCATAGATGGCACAGGATAATTATCTTTATCTGATGCACGGTTTAAGTTCCTAAAATCCACGCAAAGTCT
Organism: Pseudotsuga menziesii; assembly: GCA_001517045.1. NCBI lineage: Eukaryota > Viridiplantae > Streptophyta > Pinopsida > Pinales > Pinaceae > Pseudotsuga > Pseudotsuga menziesii. The sequence continues at coordinate 12,186 of LPNX010635141.1, forward strand.
GATTTCTCTAGACATTTTTCTTACTGGTACCAGATTTGATACCCACTCAGAGTGTCTGACTTTGAAGATGATTCTTGCGTCCAATAACTTCTTCACTTCACTTTGAATCAGCGGTTCCAATTTCGGATGCATTTTCCTCAAAGGTTGCTGATATGGCTTGACGCCTGCTTTAATGGGGATGACATGCTTGATGATGTTGGTGTCATATGTTTTCAAATCTTTGTACATCCATGTGAAAACATCTTTATATTGTTTAAATCGACTGATGAATTTGTCTCTTTCTGTTGGCGAACAGCATTTGCCGAGATTCACGAACTTAGGATTTGTTTCAGTCCCTAAATTAATCAACTCAAACTGCAGAGATGAGCTGTGGGTCTTCACATTGGGTGGTCTTCTGAACTTTTCATTTAAATAGAACATTTTTTCCAACGTTCCGACTCCTTTAGGAATGAAATTATTGTATTTCATCTCAGCGTGATGCTCTTCATTGTCTATGATCACTCCTTTAAACACTTCATCATTCGTTAAACATTCTATGATCTGCTGGGCATCATCGAACACTCGTAGGTTCGTAATCATATCAGGTACAGAGGGCCTGAAAAGCAGTTCGACAGAACATCGATTATTAGCGGGTATGAGTCTAGTGGCTGATGTGGCCAACAGATCAGCAGCTGCTTTTTTTATTCTCAGAATTCAAATCATGTTAAATGCATTAAAATATTTCAGCAAATCCCATACCTCATTCTGGTAAGCTTTTAAGTGAGGAGATATACAATGTATCTGATTCCGTATTTGTTTCACAATAATTTCAGAATCCCCAAAAACTTTTAGATTACTTACCTTTAATTCAATTGCCTTCTTTAGTCACTGCACCAGTGCTTCGTACTCAGTTGTATTATTAGTACACTCAAACTCTAATCTACATGAAAGGAAATGTTTATTCTTCTATGGGTCAATCAAGACACAACCAGCCCCTCACCCTTCTAATGTCTTAGATCCATCAAAAAATAAAGTCCAAAAATCATTAACTACTGGAAATGAATCTACTCCTATTGCTAAGTCTACTATTTTACAGTCAATCTCATCAGCCTGTGAGAATCGAAGGAGATCAGACTGGGTATCAGATGTGTTACTGGCTTCTTCTGCTTGGTAATTACCTGGTTCCAACTCAATAAAATAGTTTCCCAAGACAGAATCCACTGGTAAATTCTTCTCCTCCAGTTGAGTAACATTGTACTTCATGTGAGGCTCTCTTAAAATCTTGATCTGGTTCGGACTTCCTTTGTATGGAAACCATAGATGCAACCAATCTGAGGCGAAATATCCATTTAATTTGGCCGACCAATCTCTGCTTAGGACGAGACCGTAAGCATCTGGTATATCAGCCACCACGATGTTAATAAATTCGCACACTTTGTCATTAGATGCCATACGTACTAGGACATCTTCCATCTCACAGATTACCTTTACATCCGTTCTGTCCAATTGAACCACCCTCCACGTGGATGGCTTAGGATGCCCATTGATCTTTTTATAGACTGATATGGGCATAACATTTACTGACGCCCCTGAGTCTACCAAGCAATTATGTACATTATGATTGAAAATTTCAAATGTGAGGAGGAAAGGTGGATGTTTTCTTTTCGACTTACCTCCAACGCTGGTTTCTCTAATTTCTTCCTCTTCCTGAGGTTGGTTGCTCGCGGGAAGCTTCTCATCCGATGTTTCAAGTGATTTCAACAGTATTTCCTTTTCCTGAGGCACTTTACACATTTTGAATAGTGGAACAGTCGCTTTTATCCTTTTTAAATCTTCCACAATGTCATAATCCATTGGCTGCTCAATGGGATGGGGTTTTCCAGCATTTTCTTCACTGGGGTTGGCCTACGCGTCACTCTGCTAGGACCTTGGTTGGTGACAGTGAACTCTGGAATTTTATCAGCCACTGATTTGTCTTGAAATCTCTTCTTAACATTTCTCTGTAGCCTCTTAATCTTTGGGAGTATAAGACTGTCTTCTCTAACCGTCCCTTGGCTCCTTGTGGCTACGTTGGTTTCCATAACACCTTTACACCCCTGATTATTTTCTTCTTCAACATCAAATAGTGACACAGAACTCCATAAATCCATGGTTTCCTCTTCCTGTTCTTTAGTGGACGTGGAAGCAGAATTTTCCTTTCTTTCTTCATTTCCCTCTTCTGTCAATCTAGAATCTAACAGCTGATTCATGACCAACGTCATTGAATTTATCCACTGCAGACAATTCTTCTCAGAGTGTGGCTGTTGGTGGAATGTGCAAAAGTTATCCAAGCCTACCTCTGTTAAGTTCATAGATGCAGTATTTTGAGGAGGAGGTTGAGACTGGTGGTTATCCTCTCTTTTCTTATAATATGGCTTATAAAACTTTTTTTCTTCCTTTTCTCTCTCCATATCTATGATTTTATTGGAAAGCTTCTGCATCATTTTGGCCATATTTTCCAAATCTTGAGACTTTTCTTCCTTAGGCTTGGTAAACAATAAGGCTTTTCTTCCTGTACCTTTCTCTCCAGACTGTTCTAGATAGTCTTTAATGCTCTCTCTTTCAACTTCCACCACTTCTGCTTCTTCATAGGTTTCTGTCAGAGTAGGCTTGGCCCTACCTTTGGCAAACATGGCCAAATCAGGGCCTAAAGTTTAAGTATAGTATTCAATAAGAAATTTGTCTGAAGGCTTATCTGTTTCAAAGAAGTTCTTGAGATATGCTGCAAACCTTTGAGTGAAACTGTGCACTTTTTCTTTTCTTTCTTTCTTCAACGTGCACAGCCCTTTCATGAGAGCGCCATGAGTTTTCTGAGTTGCATACTTACTTCTGAAAATTCTTTCAAAGGTATCCCAATTAGGGATAGAGTTAGCAGGCAATCCAAAGTACCATGACGCTGCGGCTCCTTTAAGGGTATGCGGGAACAGTCTGCATACCATGTCTTCATGTTCCCCAGCCCTTAATCCCTCAATTTCCAAGTAAAAGTAAAAGCTTTGTAGGTGATCATCGACTAGTATTTTCTCATTGGGATCAAACTTGGGCAACATCTTGTCAAAGGCTTGAGGTAGGTCATGTAAAGGAGGTGTAAGGTTTAATGGTGATATGGCTCTCCATGCAGGAGGTGGATTAGGTGGGTTAGGTGGTGGATTAGCATTTAATCCTGCCATGAGTCTGGGTGGGGAGTGAGGAGGTGAACCAACTGGAGTATGAGCAGGAGAACTATGAGGGGTCTCTGGGCCTTCTTGGTTCAAAGGTAGTACAACCTCTTATAAAGTAGATTCTACAAGCTCTTCTCAGTCTCCCACCAACACTAAGTCTTCTATTAGAGGACAATATTTCTTTTTATACTCTCTTCTGGGCAATTCAAGGATGATTGGAAGTCCTCCAATATTCTTTACGTATGCCCCGATATGCCTTCTCAGATCATTAACAATTTCGTTACCAACAGAATATAGATGTTCTCTTTCTTCCGGAATTGGATTACGTAACCCACTGCTTTAAGAACTATTACCGGTGGAATATTCTTAGGAAAACGGGTTTCCTCGGCCAGCCATGCACTGGCGACCCTCCTTCTAACGCCAAAATTGTTGAGGCCTAGAAATTCGTAGGAAACAACAGTAAGGGATTCTCCCCAATCAACATTCCCAACTATCCCATTAACTATTTGGTATAGGGAATCCGTCTGGTTTGCGGTCCGGCTACCATAGGTCAAAGTAACACAACAAAGGGCTTTACCGACTGCGGCTCGGTCCATCGTGTTTTTTTCCTTTTTTGACTTAACGTATGATATGCAAGTGCCTAAATAACAATGCAGGGTGATAAAGATGCAAGGAACAGTCACAATGTGATGTGCAGGTTCTTACCTCTCGTCTTAAGGTTCACAAGCACATAAAACACATACAACACAAAAATAAACTAACTACCTAAACTATCCTTAGGGAGCAGAGTTATCATTCATTGGTGAGTAATACATTTTGTAAGTGTATTATTAAGAGTTACAGATAGCTAATACTTCATTCAAGACACATGAAAAATTACAGATATTTAAACAACCAGATAGCCGATTATTTTATGAACAGCATTTATTACTCACAGTGGAAGACATCCCAAAAGATACTGAAGAACTCTCAACAAGAACATAGGTTTAGGAAGTTAAATACTCTCACAGTAAATGAAAAACAGGTGAAAACAAAATAGTTCCTCTTCAACATTATTCATTTAGTCGCATTGATACATTCCACATTTCGCTCTCTCCAGCAGGCAAAAGTTGCACTCTCTGACTGTAAAATGAAGTAGTTCCTCTTACAAGCAAAAGAGTTTACAAATTTTTCAGGGAAAAAGCCCCTTTTCTCAGTTCTACTTTCAAATATTTAAACTACCATTGCAGACCACTTGGGATGCCCCCTGAATGCCTGACCCTTCAGTTCCTCAACGCTTCATATTCCTCTATCTTGCATGGTCGTGATTGGCTGAATAACAGCCGGAAATTTCAGAGCTGCTCCTCTATCACCATTCATTTTGTCCTCTTCCTGCGATCCGGATAGTTTCGGCTTTGCTTCTACCAAATTGTCCATCTTCCTCCATGCCATGGTAGTTTGACCGATCTCCCGAACCAACCTGCAACCAATCGACGAGCGTCATTTATTGGAATGTTGTTTCAAAACAAAGCATTAGATTCTACTGATTGAGCAACTATTCCACAAGAAAATGGCCCGTTGCACAAAGGCAGAAGTCGGAAGGATACGGACGTTGGAAGTTAAAGGCTTCGACCAGCAGCAATGGTGGACGAGGAAAGGCTACAAGCACTCGATGGTGTGTGGGAAAACCTTGAATCAAAATTCAGACGACTTTCCCTTTCGGAAGCTCAATGACTTTGAGAGCCGCAATGGTGGAAGGGAAGGTTGAAGACACGCGACGCGAGCGGGAAAAATTTAGATCGGAAGTCAGACAGGTTTAGACATCGGAAGGTAAACAGATTTCCCAGCCATAACGGAGGAAGAGAAAAGGCTTCGGACATGTGACGAAAAAGTTAACACACATTGGCAGTCGGGGCAATTCCCACTTCAAATGGAAAATTGGATTGGTAGCTGCAACAGCGGACGGGAAAAGGCTATCAGCCAGCAATTTAACATAAAAATGATTCCTGATCATAAGAAAACTTAAGTGTTTAGAAAACTCAAAATCAACAAAGGTCACACTGTTTCACCTCAGAGACAATGGTTTGCTCAAAGGGCAATTGATCTGACGATTTTCAAGCTAGCAATCTAAATTCAATCCCGCGAACCACAACAAAATCTTAACACAAGCATTCTCTAAAAACAAATCGTAAATTCATCTTTAGAATCAACCAAGTCAGAACAAGACCAAACATTTATGGATCAAACGAAACCATCACAATTCTAAATGATGAGGAGGGGCCCAAAATTTAAAACTTTGGGAAGAACAGTTGCAGCTGCAAGAGGTTGTAAACCAACTTTTAAGGCTCAAGGTCCATGAATGAAACCTTGAATCACCATAGATGACCTCTCATGTTGATAGTTTTTTTATGAATGGGGATATGGGAACCATTAGGGGTTTCTAATACTATGTATGTGTCTTAGGACCTTAGACATAATAAGGGAGGAAACCTATTCCTTAGCACCTAGAAGATGCTTCTATCCATCTAGAGCTAAGAATGTTGTGTTGAACAACCTCAATAGATCCTTCTATGGTTTCATTTGCCTTGAAATGGGGACACTAGTGCCATTAGAAAATGTTTATAAATAAGTACAGATATTAGGCCCCTTCACATGGGTGGGAGGGAACACTTGCTCCTTAGGCCTTAAAGGACGTTGTCAACCATTTAGGGCCAAAATTGATGCCTCCAACCACCACACATGATGTAGAAAGTGAATCATTTGAATCTTAATTGGGATATGCATTCCATCATCATTTGTTGAGAACTAGGTATGCATCTCAAGGCCATGGACATAGTAATGGGAGGAAACTATGGCCTTAGGGCCTAACTAAAGCTTCTATGCATCTAGGGATAGGAAGGATGACCTTAAAAATCACACATGCCATCTCATAGGTATATTTGGACTATGAATATGGATGTTAGTAGAATTAGGTGGTTTTGAGCAGCGGATATGGGACCTATGAGACATATTTGAGAGAATATGCTCATTCCTTATGCCATAAAGGAATATTTGAGGCACCCATGGAAATGAACAATTCCTTGAAGCATGACATATGACCTACTCAAGGTATCCTTAGCCTCCAAGAAAATATGCACATGCATTTAAGAGGTTTTGTTCATTAGATATGGGTATTAAGGCCTCAACATGGTTAAGGGAGGAAATAAAAGACTTGATCCCTAAATAATATTTCTAGCATCTATGGCTACACATGTGCCGTACTCATTATCACTATATGCCTTACTCATTGACCCTCCTTGCCTTTGTATTTCCATCTCTCTCTATCTTTATGTGTATGTGTGTGTGTCTTTCCCCCTTCTCTCTTTAACAACCTCCTCTCTCTCTCTATCTTTATGCATGTGTGTATCCCTCCCTCACTTCGCATATCTCAAAACCTCTCTACACCCTATTTATACCTCCTTCAATATCCCTCCCTACATCACTCTCTCTATCGCTCACCCCTGTGTGTGTGTGTATCCCTCCCCCTTCTCTCCATATATATCTTTGTGTGTGTGTCAGTCCCTCACCCCCCCTCTCTCATAGGCTCTCTCCACCTTCTATATACCTCCTTCACTATCCATCCCTCCATATCAATCTCTCTATCATTCACCCCCCCTTCCTCTATATCGCTCACACCTCCCTGCCTCTCTCCCACACAATCTCTCTCTCCCTCTATCTTGGTCTCTCTATCTCTCTCTGTCCCTCCCTCACTTCCCATATCTCATAATCTATATCCACCTTCTATATATCTCCCTCACTATCCTCTCCTCCATCACTCTCTCTCTCTATTTCTCACCACTCCCCCTCTCCCTTTGTTGCTACCCATCCCCCTCTCTCCCACATAATCTTTGTGTGTGTGTGTGTCTCCCCTTATCTCACAAACTCCCTATGTATCTCCCTCTCTCTCCACCTTCTATTTACCTCCCTTTATCAATATCTCCCTCCCTTCTCCCTTAACTACCAAACCTATGTGGCATTATTCATCTACCTATCCTCTCTCTCTCTCTATCTCTTTCTTTCTCTCAACTTGTATCCCTCCCTACCTATCTCTTTTCACTCTCCCTCTCCATGTTTCTCTCTTCACAACCACCTTCTCTCTCCATCGCCCAACCCTGCACCCTATGACTTGGACACCATCTCTCTCTCTCTCTCTCTCTATGTGTGAACCTGCCCCCTTTATCTCCTTGTGTCTACCCCCCTACCCATGCCTCACACACACACACCTTCAATCGCTCCCTCACTATCTCTTTCCTTCACTCTATCTCCATCCTTCCTTCATGCCCCCTCCTCCCTCTCTATCTTATTCTCTAACACACTGTCTCCACAACTCTCTCTCTCTCTCTCTCTGTCTCTCTCCCTCTCTCTCATATTTCCTTTCTCTATGTTTTCAAATGATCTCTTCTCTTCAACCCCTTACCTCATCATGACCCATATTCTTTCTTTTACCGCATCTCATTCCCATCTCTTCAATTTCCCCCTCCTCTTCCTCTCTCGTCCAACACATCCTATTCTTCCTTTAATACTCCATATCCACATTTCCATTCGCCATTCCTCTCTCCTTAAACCATCACCCACTTCCTCCCCTCCACCTCATCCCCCTTCGTCACTCAAGTATCATGTACTTCTTCTAACCCTATACGTCAATAGCACCTCTTCTCCTCCTAATAATTCTCTCAATCCCCACTCCCTTTCACCCTTGTAACCCATAATGTTCTCATTCGATTCATCTTTCTCATCTTTAATTTACAACATCCTCCTAGGATCTTGACCCTTCCCCACCCCCTCTCAACTATTAACCATACTCACTTGAACTTACAAAATCCTGATAGGCCCTTGAACCTTATCCACCCACTCTCAACTATTAACCATCCCCACCTAAACTTCCAACATCTTCCTAGGCCCTTGACCCTTCCCCACCCCCTCTCAACTATTAACCATCCCCACCTGAACTTACAACATCCTCCTAGGCCCTTAACCCTTCCACACCACTTCTAAACTATTATCCATACATTTGATATATTGCATATAGTTCTAGATTTTTAGCTCTACAAAATGTGAGTGCATTATAGAACTACATAACACGTGCACGTTTTGTAGTTCTATAACATGCACATGTTTTGTAGTTCTATAATGCATGTGTGTTTTGTAGTTCTATAACGCGCATGCATTTTCCAATTCTATCAGGATGAGAAATGTAATTTGAATTTAAACATGCCAATTCACTTGCTCGTATGTAACCAATAATCCTATGTCTATGGTTTGGAATTTGCTTTGGTAATACCAAACCTTTGCTATGGTATATGATAAACCACAGCTAATTGTGCATTTCTTCTAGTTTCTGAAGAATTCGATGTTTATGCACTCGTTTCAGTATGCTACACACGATCATTTTTGACGAAATCTTAAACATAAATAACATTTCTTCAACAGATTCTAAATATGTAATTTTTATTCAAAAATATTATATTTTCCTATTTTTTTTCAATTTCTATTGTGCCTTAACTACTTAAGTCAAAAAATATGTTGTTAGTGTGTTTTCCAGAAATTTTTCAATTCTTAATCGTTTTAAAAATAAATTATGTGATGCACTAGAAGAATCTTACCTCTACATTCCTTAAAAAACCCATTTCATCATTATTTCATTAATACCTTCAAAGGCTGCACCCATAAAAGACGTACAATTTTCGAGGAATGATCACTTAGATAACTATAAAAAAAATAAAAAAAAAATACTAATTTTATTTTCAAAAAAGAGCACTACACTAGTGCTATATGTTCCCTACATGCCTGCCAACTTTTGTATCTCAAAAGCATCATTTAGGCCTTCAAAGGCTGCACCCACAAAAACATATACCTTATCATTTACCTAAAAAATAAAAAGTGTCTGTTAGAAAAAATGAAACTTCACATAGTTAGAAAAATTTTAATACATAAACCTTATATATTTGGAAATGTGATTCAATTTCATACATTTAATACTTTTTAATCAAAAAAATAAATTTTGTGTAAGTATCTAAAAATATCCAATTAAATTGAGGGATGCCTGATTTTACAGTTTTCTATTGCATCCAACGTGCCAAAAGTGACCCTCATTAGCTTGCACTCACCCTAGGTTATTGTGGCTTTAAGTTCAATCACAATTTTTTTTAATAATTTCTAAAGAGCACTAAGTTGTTGTTCTTAAATTAGTACAAAAATATAAATAGGCAAGGTCTATTGGAGTTTCTCAAAGCTACACAAGTTTTCAAGTTGTTCCTTATTGTCATTTGTTTACTTGTTTATGAATAGATTTTTTTTTTGCATTTTCTTTATTTTACCTTTTGTTTTACTAACCAAAAGTACCTAATAAACTATTCATTTTTTGAGTTTACAAATTATTTCTTAGAAGATTCCAAAATGATATGTGGCTTTTGAAGCAACGGAGATTCCAAAATGATCATGTGGGTTTTGAGGCCTAGACTATTTGTTTTTAAGAAGTTAGAAAAACAAAGACATTTTTTTCATGTGTGAATGGTCATGTGGGTTTTGAGGCCTCAACTATTTGTTTTTAAGAAGTTAGAAAAACAAAGACATTTTTTTCATGTGAGATTTTGAATTACATCTTTTATGCTTTTTATGAGGCATACAAATTAAATTGAAAGCTGTTGATGTGTTCTGAATGTATTCAAATTTCATGTTTTTGAATTTTTTTTTATCGGTTTTAGCAATTACATGTTCTACTAAAATCTCTTTTAGAAACTTGATGTTGTCCATGTCATTAAAGGTGATGTTTTTTTCATTCACTAACACTTAGTATTTATTAAAAACCATGATAAAACTGTTAAATTTCCACATGCTTAGCTAAGACATTAGTATTTCATTTCATTTTCATAAAAAGCATATAAACAGGATCACTGAAAGATAGACAAGCGCAACCATACAAAAGGAACACAAAGATTTATTCTGGGAAAACCCTAAAGGGAAAAACCTAGCAAAAGCTTCCTCAATATAGATGCCACAAAAAGATAAAAGATAAAACCAACAAGGAGATCAAAGCCTAATCCTCCTCCTTCTTCAGCTACTTCTCTTCTCCACTAATGCGCTACACAAGTGAGAGTGTGTGTCTCAAATGAGGAGCACTACACCTCTATTTATATTCATCCGTTCACTTAAGTTAACTCATTTGACATGTAAGCTCGAGTTAAATCATATAGGATTGAGTTACACATGTAGGCTCAAGTAACCACACTGGGGTGCTGATGACCCATCTTTACAATTATAGGGCACTACCTCATGACTCTTATTAGTTCTTCTGATTAGGAGCATCGGGATACAATGTAATACAAGCGGTTCTCCCAGTAGGATCATCAGGGACCACAAAAAGATACATATAGAATATTCTTCGAAGTTACAATATTTCAACACTCCCCCTTAATGAGAAGGGTATTCTACAGCAACATCAACAACAACAAGAGTAGATATAGGGGGCATCATCAACATTAGCAGGGTAACACATATATAAATCATTAAAAGCTTTTCAACATCATGTATTCTTCATCTTCAATCTTCAGTCTTCATCATCAGCAACATCTTCAGCATTTTGATCTTTCAATTAGCAATGATATCTTCAGCACTTGGACCTTTCGATCAGCAACATCTTCAGCACTTTGACTGTTCGACCAGCAACAACATCTTCATCATTTTGACCTTTTGCTCAGCAACATCTTCAGCACTTTAACTATTCGACCAGCTACAACATATTCAGCATTTTGACCTTTCACTCAGCAACATCTTCAGTACTTTGACTTTTCGATCAGCAACAACATCTTCAGCATTTTGTCCTTTCGATCAGCAACATCTTCAACATTTTTTTTCTTTTCGATCAGCAGCAACATATTCAGTACTTTAATCTCTCGATCAGCAATATCATCATCAATACTTTTCCCTTTCGATCAGCAGCAACATCATCATCATCATATTCTGATCTATCGATCATAATCATCATCACACTTTGATCTTTCAAACAGAAACATCATCAACATAGAAACATCATCATCATACTCTGATCTTTCGATCAGAAACATCATCATCATAGTGCGTCATCATCATACTCTGATATTTAGATCAGTATGTCATCATCATCATCAGTAACAACTTGCAATCCACAACTCAAAGATAGAAACTCTTTGGATCATTTTTGAACTTAAAGTCCATGGATGATACAATCCCACCACATTCTCGACAACCGAAGTTACCGGATTGGTTACGGGAGAATCAGTCCCTATCACCTTAGGACTAAGTCCAAGGACGATGCAATCCTTACCACATTCTCGAGGACCGAAGTCACCAGATACAATTACAGGATAATCACTCCCTATCACTTTAGGACTTGAGTCCAGGGATGATGCAATCCTACCACATTCTCGACGACCGAAGTCACCGGATACAATTACGGGATAATCACTCCCTATCACTTTAGGACTTGAGTCCAAGGATGATGCAATCCTACCACATTCTCGACGATTGAAGTCACTGGATACAATTACAAGATAATCACCCCCTATCACTTTAGGACTTGAGTCCAAGGATGATGCAATCCTACCACATTCTCGACGACCGAAGTCACTGGATACAATTACGGGATAATCACTCCCTATCACTTTAGTACTTACGTCCAAGGATGATGCAATCCCTCTTTATTCTCGAAGACCGAGGTCTCTGGATCTATTATGGACAGATGTACCAGGATGATACAATCCCTATTAATTCTCAAAGACCAAGGTCTCTGGATCACTTTAGGGCAAGTGCCCATGGATGATACAATCCCACAACGTTCTCGAGGACCGAGGTCATTGGATCTATTATGGACAGATGTCTCGGGATGACACAATCCCTCTTCCTTCTCAAGGACTAAGGTCTCCGGATCACTTTAAGGAAAATTCTCAGGGATGATACAATCCCACTGCAACATCACTACTTCCCCTTTCGAGGAGGGACTTTCTGAACAACACCAAGCTTGTCTTAAAAGTGTTCAAAATCTACTTCAGGCAGAGGCTTCGTTAGTACATCATCATCCAAACCATCATCATCTACATCTTCAGTATCTTATCACCATCTGTATCTCCAGTATGCGAATACTAAAAGCATCATCATCTATATATTCACTATAGAAATACTGAAAGCATCATCATCTCTATATTTAGTATCGAAATACGAAATCACCATTATCTATATCTACAGTATGTAAATACTGAAATATCATCTATATCTTCAGTATGGGAATATTGAAATCATCATAATCTATATCTTCAGTATGGGAATACTGAAACATAATCATCTCTATATTCAGTATAGAAATACTAAATCACCATCATCTGTATCTACAGTATCATCATCTTCATCTTATCTTGTATGTAGAAATACCGGATTTCTACGTGTTACGTCGGAACACAGGGTTCTTTGTCATCACAACTGTGGTTATCACATAGAATCATTGTTGTGTCCATATTCAGGTCAAAGAGACATGATATCAGCTTCTGAAGCCATATGGCTTCACAACTTAGTAGGGCAATTTGCTATGTATTCTGCTTCAACCGTGCTAAGAGAAACACTGGACTATTTCCTACTAAACCATGAACTCATAGCAGACCTCAAACAAAAGCATATACCTGATGTGATTTTCCTGTCTGAGATACTTCCATCCCAATCTGCATCTATGTAGCCATACAATCTATACTTGTGGCTAACATCATAGTATAGACCAAAGTCTATAGTCCCTTTCAGATATCTCATCACATGTTTTACAGCTACTAGGTGAACCCGTCTTGGTTGAACAAGATATTTCCTTAAGGTGTTCATAGCAAAACAAATGTCTGGTTTGGTATTTGTTAAGTACATCAATGACCCAATGATCTATCTGTAGTGAGTCACATCCACTAACTCTAATGAGTCATCAGCTAACAGCTTCAGGTTGGAGTCCATGGGTGTGGCCATGACTTTGCATTTCAACATATTGAATCTCTTCAATATCTCTACCACATACTTTCCCTAGTTGAGAAAGGTTCCTTCTGAACTTTGCCATACTTCTAGACCTAGGAAATAATGCATTAACCCAAGGTCTTTCATCTCAAATTCTTCTGCTAGTTTCTTCTTGCTTTCCATGATCTGTTTCTCATTCCCTGTCAATAATAAGTCACCCACATATAGTAATAGAGAGACAGGTACATCTTATACAACCTTGTAGGAAAGGTTAGGATCGACTTTACTCTTGGCAAATCCCATGCTCATCAGGAAACTATCTATTCTTCCATACCAAGCTCTGGGAGCTTTCTTCAGGCCATAGAAGGTCTTCTTCAACTTGCATACTTGATTCCTTCTGTCTTCAACTTCAAATCCTCGTGACTATTTGATGTAAAACTCTTCCTCAGTCATACCATTAAGGAAGGCTTGTCTTTACTTCATCATGGAAGAAGCTACCATGATAGTTTTGAAGGAAGTGTACCTTGCTTCCTGGAGTAAGTGTCTCTTTAGAATTAATTCCCTCTTTCTGATAGAAAAATCTAACTCTTAGTTTACTTCTATCAGCAACATATCTTATCTTGCAACTCCATTTGGAAAATACCACATTCTTTCTTTCTGGTTTGAGTACTACATCATTCTAGTATCATAACATCTTCTATGAGTTTGTCTTCTCAGGTCATCAACATATTCTAGTCTTCTGTATTCAACCTTGAAGGTTGGAACCCACTTTAATCTTGGTATAGTCTTGATCCATCACAAAGCTATCCATAATGTCGTACCATGTCGAACTTGATATAATTTTCTGTAGTCACTCCCCCTGAAGTGGAGTATCATCTTCCCTCTTCATTCTGTACAGGTGGTTCTATGCTTGATATATACTGGTCAATAGGGTATGTCAGTCATAGTCTATTATTTCTGGGGATAATCATGAACCTTGCTTTGTACACTTGTTCCATCATATCGTATACATGATTCCCCATGATCAAGTGTTATTCTTTAATCATAGCTTCTTTCATAGCATTCTTTTCTTCATCTTGAGTTATCTCCTGTACCCATGGTGGTATTCATCCTTAAAGGTGGATCTACCACTCTCTGAAGCTCTTTCTTTTGTCATGGTGTCTATGACCCTGGGAGCTTCAGATTCATGTTTATTGGAGTGAATCTTGAATTGTCATCACTTGTTCTTCGGAACAAGTCTCATCCTTCTTTTCTTGTAGGAGGTTGTTCATGACCTTTCCGACAATTCAAGTGAACCAGTTGCATGGTTAGAACTATTTCATAAAACATATGCATAATGACAAATTCATATGCATCATGCAACTGTTTAGTCAATACAACATTCACATAAACTTTCTAGATGCCTTCCATCTCCACCATGACATTATTAAGATTGTGCACTAATCCAATATGTCAGCAAAGAGGTTTGATAAGTAGCAATGGAGAGTTGTATAGCACCATGAGCTACTTACATGCATATTAGTAGTATGCATTGATTAATGCAAACAATATATCATGCATAACACATCAACTAAATATAATCAAATGTATAACAAAACAATATCATGAAATGACAATTGAATACTTATCTTTATTTGTTTCATGGGTATGCTCCTTCTTGAGTCTTCATCTTCATCGTCTTCTTCATTCATGATAGCATCGTTTCTTATCCAAATGATGAGGTGGATAAGAGGTTCTTCAAGAGTTGAGATATTCATATTCCTCATTGATTGAGGGATATTCTTTGGAAGATGAGAGCTTGATCTTTAGAGACAAGCTTCTTCTTCTTCCCGAAGTCTGCTGAAAGTAATCACTTCCTTTTGGAACACATTACTTGAATGAATGAATTCCATGATCCTGGGAGGCCATTCAAGGTGGCCATCACCACTTCTACATTCTTCACTTGTTCTTTCCCCACTTGAATTTGTTCTTTGAGAGATCCTTATGACTGCATGGTCTCTGCATTTTGGAGCTTCACATTAGAGAGAATTTGAGGTCAAAAATGGGCCTCCTAAGAGATGTACTACAAAAATATAAGATATATTAAAATATTATGAGTTAAGGGTTTTATGGGGTAGGTATATATGACAACTCATCTCCTACACTACTTTTTATGCACAATATAAATAGCCATGGTTGAGTTATTTTTCTAAATTGACTATAAATAAAATTAATAAAATAACTCTACAATGATGTGACTAAGATTCATTGTAAATTCCCAAAAAATTA
>LPNX010635141.1:27854-50308 GCA_001517045.1 Pseudotsuga menziesii
TTCTTCAGTTGGTTTCTTAAGGTCATATTCTGATCTATGTTCTTCCCTTCAAATAGCTTGGTCAAGGAATCAAACCTCATCGATGTCTTTAGGGAAGACACTTGAGTACAAGTTGATTCGTGACTGGATCATCAATGATCTTCTGGGCTTTGACCAAGTTCTTCTTGTGAAAGGCTTCTAGCCTCATCTCCCTCTGAAACTGGAACCTCTATGCTCTTGTAGGTGTCGAATCCATTTTCTTCAGAGAGATCATATACTTATAGGCTTGGAAGTTTTCAAATTCACCAATCTTATCATCAAGCTGATGTGATAGATCACTTTGACATGGGAACCTCAAATGAACATAGCAAAGGATTAGATCTTACCGATTTGAGGTGTCCATCCTGGTTCCGGAGCTGGCTGATCTAGGGTTTGTCATAGAAACCCTAATTTCAAAATTTGGAATCTTTCAGATCTGATTGGATAGAAAGATATATTTCTTCAAATGGAGCTATCCAATGTACTCCATTTTTGAAAATAGTGGAGGGAAGCTCCCGGAATAGGAAGCCCTAATTTTCCAATTTCTTCTGCAAAAATGCGTGTTATTGTTTCTGTGATATATCTGAAATTTTGGATCCTATGTGTCTGAAATTTTGTATTAAGGTAACCTCTCCTATCCCTGATCCAAAACCGTAGGTATCATCAGAATTTGTTTCACCATTTTGGATTTATTATCCTTCTCCCAAGGTGACCTGTTACAGGACTGTTCAGAACAGAAAAGTTGTACGACATGCCACGTGTCACTGGTTCATCTTCTGAGTCTGATATTTGGACCACCAAAATTATCATCCATTCCATTTCTATAAAATCTTCAAGAATTCCATTTGGACCTCTGTATCCCAAGATATTGCAATTCTCCCCAGGTGTCCTGTTTAGGGATGAATTCTGGAAGAGGATGGAACCCTAACTTGGAGAGAACATATCTCCTAGAATATAGTGAATTCGAGGATGAATTTTGGATAAAATGTTCATCAGGATTTTATATTTGGTCTCTCAAATTTTTAGCTCCTGATCCTTCGCCAATCTTGGAACATAGGGAATGTACCAAAACGTAGCAATTTTAGTATTTAGGGTTTTTCTAGCTCGGGGTCAAACTAGGGTTTGACTTTCCTGAAATTTCACCCAACCAAATTTCTCGATCTAGGTCTCTAAACTTTGGTTTTGATGAGGAGAAAAATCCTATTCTGGTCTCACTCAAAAATTCCTCTTCTGTAGAAAGCCCTAATTTCCACATCGAAAACTAAAAATGCTTGGAATCGAATTCCGCTTTGACAGAAAGATGGGCCCTTCAATGGAGAGTCATCCTAGCATACTTTTGCTGATGGATTGTGGAGAGAGACCCAAAAATTAAGAATCCCTAGCTTATACAGCTGCACAATTTCTTCTTCTCAGGTTAGCTCTGATACCATGTTAAATTACCATATGCTTAGCTAAGACATTAGTATTTCATTTCATTTTCATAACAAAAGCATATAAATAGGATCACTGAAAGATAGACAAGCACAACCATACAAAAGGAACACAAAGATTTTTATCCTGGGAAAACCCTAAAGGGAAAAACCCAGCAAAATCTTCCTCAATATATATGCCCCCTAAAGATAAAAGATAAAACCAGCAAGGAGAACAAAGCCTGATCCTCCTCCTTCTCCAGCTACTTCTCTTCTCCACTAATGCGCTACATAAGTGAGAGTGTGTGTCTCAAATGAGGAGCACTACACCTCTATTTATATTCATTTTTTCACTTAAGTTAACTCATTTGACATGTAGGCTCGAGTTAAATCATGTAGCCTCGAGTTACACATGTAGGCTCAAGTAACCACATTGGGGTGCTAATGACCCACCTTTACAATTAGAGGGGACTACCTCATGACTCTTATTAGTTCTTCCGATTAGGAGCATCGGGGTATCGGGGACCACAAAAAGATACATATAGAATATTCTTCGAAGTTACCATATTTCAACAAAAACTTGATAGTTTTTAAACTTCTTATTATCCAAATGGATATCAAAATGTACCTAATCACTCTAGCACAACTTATTTTATCCTTTACTAAAGGATTATAAATACTAATACACATCACTCTTGTAATACTTTTATTATATTCATTCTACTACAATATATTTTATCATACGCTAAATAATTATAAATATTGATTTGCATCACTATTATATATATGTTTTATTTTAATTTTAACAAAGTGACAGCCCAAATTGAATTCATCTTGTGGGATAAGATTTGTTGACTCAAAGCTCCAAACATCTTAAAGTGTCTACTAATTTTTGTGGGTAATGGATAATATGCATTCTATCTATGTAAAGATTTAGTATTTTTATTTTTATTTTTTCTTAATTGAGATAGTTTTGTATCAAGTACAGCTTCATTCTTTATTCATACATCATATCTATAAAATTTCAAAAGTTTATTTTCTTTAATGCAAAAATAATAATTACTTACCATTTTTCTAAGTTTAAAATATTTTAACTTTAAAAATATTTTTTGGTGGTAGTTGTGTTATTGTTGTTAATTTCTTTTATTTTTGTGTATTGATGAATTCCCTTTTTTGTGTGTGTTTTATAGAATTTTATAATTGTATGTGAGTAAGTGGAAATCGACCCTATTGCAAGGTAAAATTTTGGGATCTTCCCTTGCTTCAACATTTACTTTTATTCTTCTTTAGAGGGAGATAAATATTCAAACAAAATTTAGAGGCAATGAAACATAGCTTGCAATGAAAGAAATGGTATCAGATGGCAATAGTTATAATTTATTGAGGAAAAACATAGTTAGTGTTCTTTAAGATTTTGTTCTTTTGACAAAGGTTATTTTAAAGTTATTTTTTATTAGTTAGGTTAACTCAACAAGATTATTATGGGGTTATGAGTGCAATTCCTTTCATACAAATCATTAAGCCTCTGTTCAAATTATGAAAATAACTGAGAAGGGGGGGGGGGTGAATCAACTATTCCTAAAGCTTGAACCATTTTTAATATTTGAGCCATTATTACTGATTCCAAATTTACAATTATGATAATGTAGCAAGTATAACAGAAGGAATGATGATCATCAATCACACACAAATGGTAGAGAGAGACAAATATTCATTTTATTTGAGAACCTACTCAAATGAGGATGCAACCTATGTTTACAAATTCCTTCTTGCGGAGAGCACCAACCCTCATGTTTTTCCTGGAACCCACTAAAATAACATTCTCCTGCTACTACTGGATCGAAGCACCAAATTCCACTTGTACAGGCTTTAACTTGTATATAGAAGGAAACATGTTTTTCCTAGCACAACACTACCACCCGTGTTCCTTAAATTTAAACGCGTTCATTCGAATATGTAGAAAAACAGATATAGCAATGCATACCATCTATGTTCTGATATACTTTTGGATTTGATTGTGCACCTTTGTTCCCCTCATTGTCTCTATTCTAGATATTCTTGAAAGAAATTAGAGCCATCTTTCATTCTGCAATCCCCACTTCGACGATGGTCCATGCACCAACTCTTTGCATGCAGAGAGCGCACACACTTCTCTTCACCTGAATCCTCTTATACTTATCAATATTTGGACCCTTCATTTGTTCGTATACCTGACTATTCATTTTCATAACTGATCAAAACCGTTCGATGCCTGATATAACCCAACAGTGCCAAAATTAAATCGTCCCCATGATTGTAGATCGTGTTGTAGAGATCTGAAGCTGTCGAACATCTACAGCCAGAAAGAATTTCATTGGTGAAAGAACATGGAGGATAAAAGGAAAATCAAGTTGTGAAATCTAAAACTAATCGCTGGGATGAAGATCAAGATCAACGAAGAATATTAATCACCAAAAATAATCAATGGTTTCTAGTTATTTCACAGGGAGAACTAGCACATATTATTAAAATCCTAATGCGTGTGAAATTTATATCAAATATGCCTTATGATATTTGAGGTACACCATCGATCTAGATTTGACGGTCCTCAAATATTTCACAGATTCAACTAGTAGGTGAGATAACGATGGAGATGGGAGAAATTTTTTAATGCAATTTAGTTTTGTTCTATTTGGGTTCCTCCTTCTGCTTTCTTCCTTCCGCATTCCTCTGGCGGAAACTGGGTTGCAGAAACCCATATTATTTTAGACATTGATTTCTCATCTTCTGCATTCTACCTTTCACTTTGTTCCTTCCTCATTCCACTAATGGACTCTGGTTTGTGGAAACCCATATTATTTTGGACCTTGATTTCTCATCTTCAGCATTCCTCCTTCTTCTTTCCTCCTTTCGCATTCCACTGGAAGACTTTGCATTGCAGAAACCCAAATTATCTTAGACTTGGATTTCTCATATTTCGCATTCCACCTTCTACTTTTCTTGTGAACTGTTTGATTTCTTTGTGGGTTCACTTCTTATCATCAGATCTATTCAATAGATTTTCTTTCAAACATTGCAGGTTTACTCCTAACCGTAGGATCTCTATAAAAACTGTTGATTCTTCTGAGTCTTTTTCTTATTCGTCTTAGTCCTCTACTTATTTGTATCATATTCTATGTTTTTCTGTCAATGACAACCATATCACAATATGATTTGTTTCCATATGATATCAATACCTATCATAATTCAATATGCAATTAACTAAAGATTTTGATTTTTAGGATACCAGAGACCATAAGTTATTCCTCCCTTCAAATATTTCAATATCCTCTTAACATTCACCAAATGAATTTGCTTGGGAGCAGACTGAAATATTCGTACCATTCCAACAAGTTGCATTATATCAGGACGAGATGTTGTGATCTATAAGATACTTCCTATCATTAACCGATATGTTCATTGATCAACATTAGGTGAGAGATCATCCTTTTTAAGTTTACAACTAGCAATCCTAGGTGTACTAATAGATGATGAGTCTTCCATTTGAAATCTCTTCAACATATCCTTCAAATACTTCTCTTGGGAGAGAAATAAACCTTTAAAACTATGAATAATGTGAAGACCAAGAAAGTGACAATTATCCTATCATTGACATCTCAAACTTATATTGCATGGCATTAGAAAAACATTGGACAAAAGAATCAATAGTGCATCCAAAAATAATTTCATCCACATACACCAAAACAACTCATAGATTATCACCTTCAGATTTGATATACAAGTTACTGTCAACAATATCTTTCTTGAATCCTTTTTCCTATAGATATTTATCCAATCTATAATGCAAGGATCTTAGTACTTGTTTCAATCCATATAGAGCCTTCTTTAGTTTGCAAACATTGTCAGGATTGTCTGTTAGTTGGAACCCTTCAGGTTTCTCTATATAGACTTCTTCTTCTAGATCTCCATTGAGAAAATATGACTTAACATCTATCTGATACACTTTGAAGTTCTTATGAATGGCATAGGAAAGAAACATTTTTATAGCTTTCAATCTTTCCACTGGTGCAAAAGTTTCAACAAAATCCTATCCCTGAATTTGTGCATACCCCTTACCAACCAATCAGGATTTATTCATTGGAATTTGTCCTTGTTCATTCATCTTGTTTTTAAACACCCACTTGGAACCTATTACATTTTTATCTGCAGGAATAGGAACCCACTCCCAAGTATTATTCTTCTCAATTTGATCAAGCTCCATTCATGGATTTAATCCAATCTTCATCCTCATTGGATTCTTCAAAATTATTAGGTTCCATCATAGATAGGAAAGCAATCTGATATTGTTCTGAATATTTAATTAACTTCCTTCTTGTACGAACTCCTTTATTGTTGTCACAAATTATCTGATTTTCATGATGATTCTTTTGAATGATTCTAGAAGGTGGCTTTGTTTCTGTCTGTTGTCTTGAATCTATCTGAATATTTGCACTTTCATAATCTAACTTTGAATCTTCTTTTCCTGATTCTTGGACCTGTTCTTCCTTAACTTCAATTGTATCTTTTGTATTTGGTTCAACACTACTTACTTGAATATATTTTACATAGATTCCTTCATTGATTTTAATTTCAATACAATTAACCAATTTATCCAACCTCAAATTATAACAATTGTATCCTTGACTGTTTGCATCATATCCTAAGAACATACCTTCATCAGCCCTACCATCATATTTGCCTAGATGTTCATCATTATTTTTAATATAACATTTACTTCCAAAAACTTTAAAGTGTTTGATAGAAACAGGTATTCCAAACCATAGTTCATAAGGAGTCTTATCATTGTTTGGCCTTAAGTGAGATTTGTTAAGAATATGGATAGCTGTGTGAATTTCCTATACCCAGTATGTCTGAGAAATATTCCTTTCATTCATCATTGATCTTGACATATGTTGTATTGACCTATTCTGTCATTCTATTGTGGAGTCCCTAGAATAGTGTATTCTCTTTTAATTCCATGTTCATCACAAAATGTTTTGAAGTCTCCTGAACTCATCTCTCCTCCTCTGTCAGATCTTATTTCCTTCAGTCTCTTTCCTATTTGATTCTTAGTCAAAGCCTTGAAAATTTTTAACTTTTCAAACGCTTCATATTTTTCTTTTAGAAAAGGAACCCATGTAATTCTAGAATAATCATCAATGACCAACATAAAATATATTTCTCTTCTTGGGCCTTCCTTTCTTGATGGTCCACACAAATGCATATGTACTAACTGAAGTGGTTTGTTTTTTCATGTGAAGTTCTTGGATTTAAACTGTGTGCAAGTCAATTTTCCCATTTGACAAGGTTTACAAATAGTCATATGACTTTGATATTTTTGGAAGATATTTTACTTCCCCATTGTTCACAAGCTTGATTATATGATCAAATTTCAAATTTCCACGTGTCCTATGCCAAATCCATATTTCGTTATACTTTCTTAGATGACATTCTTCTTTTCCTTCTTTCTAGAAATAGAAATTGTTTTATGTTCTTATGCATTTTGCAACCAACTATCCTGAGGGTACAAATTTTGTCTTGCAATCTTTACAAGTGAAAAAAACTTCACATCCTTTGTCACACACCTTCCTGGCACTAAGAATATTATGTTTTAGTCCATGTACAAACAACACATCTTGGTATTTCCCTTTCCCATTACTCAACTTTCCCATTCCTTTTCCTTTAATTTTCCCTAGAGCATCATTTCAAAAAGTTACATTTCCTGATTTATTTTCACTTAGAGACAGAAAATCACTTTTATCACCACTAATGTGTATGAAACATCCACTGTCAATATACAAGGGGCCTTTTTTCCTTTGAACAGAAATCACTAAGACACATTTGTTATTTTCTTTCTTCTTCCAAACTTTAGTACTTTCAGCAGAGTAATTCACTCTTAGGTCTATTTTGTAGTCCTTAAGATGAATGTTTGAAGCCTTGTGTCCAAAATTATGAAAAACATAACATTCTAGCTCATTTTACACTATATCAAAAGAGTTCTTATATCTATCATGCTTTATTCCTTTAGTTGTGCACTGAGTTGTATGTTGTTCTTGTTTACTTGTTCGTTGTCTTATTCTATGTCACAACATTTGAATGTTCTTTGATTTCATATTTCTAAAATTAAATGCACAGTTTGCATCTTTGTGGCCAAAATTAGAACAACAATAACAGTAACCATGGAAAAAAATTTGGTACCTGAATCTTGGTTGTCTTCCCTTTTGTTGTCTTTGTTTCTAAGCTATAATGTCCCTCTTATACCTAGGTGCCAAAGTGTGTGGAGAAGAGTAAAGTTTTTGTTCTGTTATTACTACTTAGCAACAACCTTTACAAGAAGATTTCATATTAAGTATATCAAAAAGCATTTTCACTATAAAACAATCTTTTGAGAATTCTCTTTACTGTAATTCACAACATGTCATAATCATAGTTACCTGGAAACAGTAGAAAGTGGTAAGATATTTTCCTCAGTTAATTATCCATTGAAATAAAAGATACAACTACTCTTGGGTACTTGGATAATGAAAAATTGAGCGCATTGAAAAATCAGCCATTCCCTTTATTCCTAAGCTCCATACTCATAATAATTATCAAAGGGCCTTACCGAATAAAAGTCTTCTCCCCTGTTAGAATATCTATCATCTTTATAAGGATTAAGAAGCAATCTTCCCTAAACAGTCCTTATTAGATTCAATTCGTACATAAAAGACATTCTACAACATCCTCACCATGAGAATAAATAAAAAGTAAATATACCAAAATCACCTAAGATAACAACATCAAGGACACTCAAAATGTGACATCCCAATGAACTGAAATTGATTCTTAGAAGGAATACGAAACTGTTTTTCTCTACACCACGAAGACTTAGTTACACCCATTGGATTAAGCTCATTCTTACGTTGTTTGACCATAAAAACATCCTTAAGGAATACCAAAATATAACATGCATATTCTTTATTTCTCCATGTGATCCTCATGTTACTTGCAAACCTCTTAAACCAAACTAAGTCATAAGGAACATTTCATACTACACGCAAGGAATACTAGGAGGTTAATTTGACTTCCTCCATTTGTCACTCACTTTACAACCAGATTATATAGGAGACATACACAAGTACATGTAGATTATGTTCATTTATAATTTCCATGAGTTCATTTCTATTTACCTTGAGTTCTTGTCATTTCAGGATGATTCGACTACTTGTCCTGCAAGCACTTCAATAATTCTTATACAATCACAATTAGGAGATATTTCTTGATTCATAAGTTATTCAATCATAGGCATGATAGATACAATGCTTTGTTCATGCAATAGTCCTTGGAATGATACCGATCTATATCAACAATTTTAGCTATGCATGAATAAAAACCATATCACCAATATTATAGCAAGAACTTCTCTTCCAAGCACAAGCAATAGGCAAAGGGACAAGAATCCCCAAGGCGGTTGTTAAGATACAACAGGGTTAGATAGTTATAGTTTGATGAATAGAATAAAATAATCTATTGAATAATCGAATGCATATATACTGTATGGTTCCCTACCATACTTTCATCATTCGCATCCTTATTACGATTCCTTCCCTGCGCTTCACAACTTAGAATTAAAATATTCAACAATTCAAAGAGGAAAATATAAACTCATTTTATAAATGCAGCTAGCCACTTTAATGACTAACACTAATAACTAGAAATTAAAACTAAATTAAAACTTCATTTTCACTTTAACGACTAACACTAATAACCAAAAACTAAACTAAATTAAAACTTCATTTTCTAAGTTAAAAGACTGGACCGACTGAAATCTCGACTTCAACTTTCCACCCAACCAATTGACTCTATCTGGCATGTGTTATCCCACCTAGAGTCACCCCCGAGATTGGGCAACGAACCCACTAAGGTAAAAGGAACATCCCCAAGTGTTCTAAAACATGTTTCACGGATCGACCACACCGTTTATCAACGCGGTGCTAACCCGCTACCCATATCAGTCCATTACTTTGGACTGTTGATAATACCACACTCCCTTTATTTCACAGTACAAGTGTACAAGTGTATTTGCTTAATGTATAAGATAATCCTGCTAATTGAAGTGACGGATTTCGCTTGATGTTCCCACGAAGTATGGATGTGTTATTGTGTGTTATGAACCCAACTACAACGCTAACATGCAGCTTCATATTATTGTACCAAGTCTTTCAAAAGTATATCAAGAACATACTGACATCTACAAAACAACAGATTCATCTCTAGTGCAGAAAAGACATACTTAAGATAGCCACAACATTCTGACAATCGCAAGTTCGCAACGAATTTAGCTGCAACTGCAGTATATTTAAGTAGGATAGCAATACATTTACTCTAATTAGGGTCATGCACCAGCTATCACAGAACTCGGGAACGAAGGAGTAACCACGGCTTTTCAAAACTTCAACAAGCATGTGGAAAGAATAGATCCTTCGAATGCATATAAGGCAAGAAAAAATTCTGAAAAGTGGTGTGGTCACCAGCTCGTGCTGAAGAGGTTCCTCACAATAATATTTTCATTCTAGAAATAATCAACAGTTTTCCACAATCTTATTGGTCAAAAGGATTACCATTTTAAAGAAAACAATTATGCAAACAGATTTAATATATCTATTCAAAATCTAGGGCACAATCTTACTCGTTTCAGCATATGAAAGGCTACGATGTGGATTTCCTCAAATGAGTAAGAGGATCTACGATTTCCAAATCGATGAGTGCCAAAAAATGATGCAGAGGCTAACTATTCATCTGGGTTAGCGATTTCATATTTGCCTGATAAAAAATAGAATAACATGCAATCCCTTTCTGGATCTATCTTCAGCCAACCAAATTTTCATACAAGGGCAACATAGAAAAGAAATAACATGTAATGGATACTTTCCATTGATTTGTCCCTCAATGATCTAAAACTAAGCTGGGGTTCGCATAAGTTCGAAACCTGGATTACTGTTTTGTAGTGCAAGATAACCATGTAGGAGTAACATGAGGTCTCGCCTCCATAACGGCTTCACAATCAGCCTAAACAACCAACATGCAGAAAGATAACATAACCAGACAATGGTTTTTCCCAATCACATAGACATAAACTACTACGATCCCACATAAAGAAACAATCGGTCCATCCATGAGATCATGACAACTCAAGACTGGGATCAACCATGAAAATCAGGACAATCACCATACTGAGTACAAGCATCAAATCGAGACAACATAAAGTTGAGATCAAGCATGAAAACAAAACCACATAAAGCTGAGATCAAGTAGCGCCGATCCAAAGCATGGGATCGTGACATCATATACCAAAATAGTAGATACATCATAACACAAGAAAGGTTCAAACGCATATACCAGGATGGTTGCGGGAGACTCCCTTCATATTTATGGAGCAAGGCGCAAATTCCCCTAACCCAGAATGCCCTCGACCATGATTCTTTCATCACTTCCCAGAGCTGTTCCCCCTCTCTTGTATTTTTAGCTTCCTTAAAAAGGTTGCAGGGCCCTCAAATTCTTTTCTTCCCACGCATGTGGGATAAATGATATTGCCCATAACTCGACAAACTAACTCACTTCTCTTTTGGTATTTTTTTCAACCTTTCCATAGTATCCCCTGCTTTTTGCTTTAACTACTCTACGCTTTCTATTTTAATTATATTAACCCTTTTCCAATTTCTGATAGTGCTTGAGGTTTTTTTGTGGAACATTCCCATTTTATATAATATAAAGCTCTTATGTGAAAACTAAGCATGACCACAATATTCACATATTTAAGAAAAGCCAATTAATGTCCCATTATATATATATATATATATATAGCATAATGTGATGCTCCAAAACATATGAAGGGAAAGGATTAAGATTTCTAAAGGTTTTTCCTTTAATAATGGTTCTGTATCAAAATGTTTTTCTTACAATTGTATCCCATTGTGCTATCTTTTTAATATATATATAAATATATATCTGTTAAAGAGTAATTGTCATCAGAGCCTTGAATTATTTCAGCATATATATAATGTGGTATAACAGAGCTTTTCAACTATACATAAGGAATTATGTAAATTAATATAAGAGTTAGCTCTCCATACTTTAACCGTTGCATGGTTCCCTTGTTTTATTAATTAAAGCATTGTTTTTCTTAATCGACTCAACTTTATATACCAAGTACTGCCATGCTAGTGATTAAACACTACTCCTTATTCTCTTAGTATTTACAAGAACACAACGATTTATTCATTGAGTTTCTCGGTTCCCCTTTTTCATAAAGCCCTTTCCCCCTAGTGGGTTCGTCGCCAAATGTCATTTTAGTCATTCGAAGCTTTCAATTGTTAACCCTATCAATTATAACCACAACTTGACAAAGTTTTATAGTCGATACTTATAGTGAGGTTCACTTACACTGTGAGTTCTCGTTCAGGGTGGCGAGGGACGTTACATGAGCAATCTTTGGTTGATAATTATGGTCTAAATTTTTTATTCTTGTACTTGTTTCAATTGCTTTTGTTTGCACAGTATTTTCACATTCTGACTGTTTGCTGCTTGAACCTTCTTCATAGCAAAGACTTGTTTTTAACCATGGGTACCTTTGCTTACTTGGAATTTTGTTCAGTTCTTATGAATCTTTAATACTTGATAGATTTTTGTAATATAGAGCTTGAAATTTCTCCAATTCTTTCCTAGTTGTAACTACTTCTTCTTCCAAAGCTTCGCATCTCTTTTTCCATTCTGTTAATTGTTTATTTAGAATATCTTCTATTTTCTTTGCCTCTTCTAATTACAATTTTAACAAGCCAATATCTTCACTTGGTTCTTTACCATTCTTTTCATACTGCATCAATAATAGTTTTTGTTTCCTCTTCTTTAGTCTTAGTATGTCAATCTCCTCCAAGGAACTAATTAGTTCACCTTCCATATTAACCATAGCTTCTTCATCATTCAGGCCGCTTCCTGTATATTCATTTCCAAAATATTCTATGGAAATACGTGAAGTTATTCTATTCATATTCACAAGATGAATCACTGTCTATTTCTTCTGAAGAATCAACATCATTTACACACAAGCTTTTCTTTTTATATTTATCCTCTTTATTGTATTTATTGATTGTATAGTTTTCTTCATCATTATAATGTCCCAAATTTTGGACCTAACACTTATGGGAATGATCCCCATTGATTATGATGTTACCTTGATGTTTTATTTTGATATACTGGGTCAAAGACACCACTGCATATGAACATGATGAATTGCTTGATATATTTGGTGTAAGCCAATTTCATATGATATATATGTGTTTTCTTGTGTTGGGCGTGGACCCTGAAGCACATGGTTGATGAGATGTTTTGTGTTGAGCGAGGAGCTCTGGAGCAGATGGGTAAATTGATGTTTTGTGTTGAGAAAGAATCTCTAGAGCACATGAGTACTTATATTTGTGCTGAGCGCGAAGCTTTGGAGAACATGAGTTTTGAGACATTTGTGTTGAGCATGAAGCTCTGGAACACATGAAAAGATAAACTGGAAGTGTTGGGCATAAGCCCTGGATCCTTCCATGTTGATGTTGAGCATAATCTCTTTAACATCAGATCCTTGGCCATTGTATTTCTAGGTGTATCCTAAAAGTACATCCTAGCATTAGTGTTGAGTGAGGGGCTCTAGAATTGCACTAAGTTTGTAACTTCTTGTTTTTAGCATTGAGTATGGGCTCTGGATAAGCGCAAGGAGTTACTGAAAACAATTAATCATGTTTAGTGAAAATGACTCGAGAAAAATATTGATCTCATCCGACTTATTTATAAGTGATTAAATGAAATTTTGAATTTCTGTATCTCATCAAGTACTAAAGAACTACCATGTTATACAAGGGAATCCAACATACAAGGATGTTTAGAGTTACCTAGCCTTATAGACCTAACCACCTACTTGATTACCTTAATGAAGAAAGTGTCATAAGTTTAGGGATCATAACACATGATGCCCAAAGACAAATGTTAACAAATAATGTATATTATTATATATTTTATACATGGTATGTATAAAGAGTAAGCATAGTAATAATATTAATAATATAAGAAAGACGTAAAACCTCCATCTATAATTGTTATTACTAAAAGAAAACTAAATATTAGAATACCTACAAAATTCCAATTAGGAACTAGTTAAAAGTTCCTAAGTTAAAATATTAAAAGTACCTAAATTAAATAGAAAGGGATAAATCAATAAATCAAATGATTCTTGACTTAACTGCCCCTTTGAATGAAAAGTCTGTCTATAAAGTCCCAAGACAAAGAGAGGCTTAGGGATCTCTTCCATCTTTTTGGAGTTATTATTTTGCCTAATTATTCTGAAGAGAGTTCTTGGAGAACACTTTCCTAAGAGGGAAAATGAGAACTGATCCACACCTAAAATAGCAGTTAGGGAAGCCTCACCTTAGGATTTCTAAGCTACTTGGATGTAGGAACCAGCTCAGGGGGATCCAGATTAAAACTAGGAATGGTTCAAGGTCATATTTAGGTGGAACGTGGTAGTTCCCAAGTGATTTGATCATCTATACAGAGGTCGGATATGCCTATGAATTGTTAATGCTAAGTAATTGAGTGTGCAAGTTTCATCCATTGGGATAGCTTTACCTTCCAGGTATGAGGTTCTTGGCTTCCTATATTTCATTATCTAGTATAATTTATGGTTAGAATATGCAAGTGTTTATGTTTAAATTCTAACCCTATGTTTACCATTGTTTTCCTATCAAAATATTTAAGGGTTTTGCATTGTATTTATAAACCCTATGTCTGCAAATTAATTCTTGTTTAAGAAATATGCAGGTTTACTTCTGCTATACTTGGTTCTACATTTATTTACATCATCAACTTTGTTTTCCTGACACTTATAAATTGCTCTAACAATGCCTATATACTTATTTACCTATGAACTCTAATGGAATATTTCATATTTCCAGTAGAGCTAATCTTAGGAATAAAAGGCTATTTCAAGTTAATGTATAAACAAACCCTAAATATAAAACACGGTTAGCTAAAGTATAGTAAAAATAACTATATTCTAATTAGGCAATTTTATATACACATTATTGTATGCTACAGATAATCATAAATTCAAAGTATCAAAGCTAAATTCAAAATCATCGAAGACCTCTCGAGGTCTTTATATATTTCTATCAAGAACCAAGCTTAAACAATATCCAATCCACTTTAAATCAAACCACATTTTAATATACTAACTACATCCATGAAATCATATGTAGTAAAGAATCTATCAATATACTAAATCCATTGCATGCATAACAAATCAACCCTTTAAATATTTATAAACTACATTATAAGAATCGCATTCATAACGAAAATAACAACGTAATAAATCAACCATAATATCATGTACAACATTCATTAAAAACTTAAATATATTTACATAGAGGTCATAGGATCGATTCTTGTAGGTGTTAAGCCCAGATCAAATCCTTACAATTATAAACCCTCGCAACCATAAACGATCCAAAATCAATTCCTGTAGGGTCTGTTCATTTACAAGACACCATGATGAATCCTACAAGATTCTTTATTAAGTCTTATACCTCACGCCATAGCATTCCATTATCGAACCATGATATATATATACACAGGTTGTAATTTAAATACATCAAATTGCTACACAAAGGTCAGAGCTCGACTTAAAATACACACAGTAACTATGGCCCTCGAAATTATAGATATACAAACATTTAAATAATCTTTAAACATTAACGCAACCATGTCAAACATTGAGTGAATGGAAATGACACTGTCAAAGGGTTACACCCCTGTCACAGCCTCTTACATCTTAACATAAAGGTTCAAGCATAAAACAAGTTTCATCCATCAAAACGATAATGCAATTGTTCATACACTATCACAACTCTAATGGAGGGAACGCTAATTGCATATACGTCACAACCCAAAGCCATTAACACTGTCAACGGTTTTCCATACAATAATTCAAACATGGATTTTGATTATGCACAATCGATTAAATAAGAATTATAACCACGAAGCCAACATAGTATGAGATTATTGTTTATATCCATAAACATAATCATTATCAAAACCAATAAGAGTTACATAGTCATTTTAATCTCGGCATTGCACCATTGCAAGCAATGGACTGTCATTTCAATAAAATAATCTTATTTACAATACGTAGAGCCTGTCGAGAGACACTTAGTCATGTTTACCATGCAGAGCAACATTTAAACTAGAAACCCCGAACACATTAGTTCCAGCCCCAAGGCTATAGAAACCCAGCAAAACCCCCAAGTCTTAACACATCTATGATTCTTTACTGTCTTTACATAGACATTCCTTCTTTCAGGAGGCAACCATTAAAAGCCAAAACTAAACATTCAAACCCCCAACGAGTTCAAAACACAGTGACAAAAACCACGTGAGAGAGAGGAAAGTTTTAAATTATACAAGCAGAGCTTGCATGTATTGGGTATGGCTTTTGAACATAGGGAAACCCATGACCACGACCCCTTCATACCCTGCAACATGTACATGCAACACAAGCCACGTTGAGGAGTATGTATTGTAAACAATCTAAACAGACACAATAATGTTTCTAAACTAGATTATCAACATACTTGTTAAGCCATCATAGTTTCACCCCATTACATTGTGCAGGAGCAGAGCACAAGCAGCCATGTTGAGAATGACCAAACAAACGCAATGAGCCAAGCCCTAAGATTCAATGCCACATTTCCCCATGCACATTTATGTCACCACCCTAGCCTCCAATATCGTGTTCCAAACCCATAATCATATAGTTCATGCCACCATTTAAATATTGTCCCAAAACCATGTGATTTACATAAACCCCAACAGTGCATCGAATTACATAGGGTTTCAGCCATAAGTCCATGGCATATGAAATATTCCATGAAATATTTTAGGCCCATTTTTTTACAATATTAATCTAACTATTAAAACTATATATTAAAAAATATGTTATGGAATGTACAAAGTCATCAGTATTTACACCATAGTAAATAGGTCCCACGTAAATAATAAGTGTAGTAGTGACCAAGTCACTATCATAAAGTTTGTAATTTTAACAATAATAATCAATGCAACATAGGCTAGTAAGCCATCTAGCCTAGTATAAATATCATCTAAACAACTAGCATGTCACCACTAAGATAGATCTGTAAGACTGAGTGCTAGTGATGAAAACAAACATCATAGCATGTTCAACTTATATAAGCAGTTTTTGTCGCTAAGTGAAACTGCACTCAAAGTGAAAAGAAATGCATCAGTTTGTAAGAACTAAGTAATCCTAATGGGACAAGTAGAAAATAGTACCTCTCAGGTGGTTACAAGGGAAGCTAGTCCTGCCACTCCACCCCTTTTTCCAAATAACAAATTAAGTTAGATTTGTGTATGTGACAGTAATAAACTTTATAACCAATGAGCACATAATCAAATCCCTAACATACATATCAATGCATAACCATATAACAACGTAGTAATCAACATCACGACAATGTAAGTAATACATTAAATAACCACATCAAGAAATATGAAATCAAAACATAAGAACAACTTTAGACATTACGGTACAGTAAACCAAGTACGACACATTCCGCAAGTTCAAATAATGTCCTACATAGGTAGTTTTGACTAGCTTAATAAAAAANTAAAGTATGATTTTAAATTTTGTTTACTAGCATAAATTTTTCTTGTTATTAAAACTTTTGCAATTGCAAGATTTTAAAAGAACAGTTCAGATCATGAACATTGAAGAAGATAATAGACGGCAAGGGAAGTTGAATACCCCCACCCAGGATGCAGAATTGGTGATGGAACTGAATTCTGATATAATGAAAACCATACAGAGTCTCCAACCATACTTGCATATTTCAGAGATGATAATATGAATGAAAGGAAGGAACAACAAGCAATCAATGAAGCATTGCTATGAGACATGATGGAAGGAAGCCCACAGGGAAAACCCACTCATTCCACAAACATGTTCAAGAAATAATTTTATCATAAATGGGACAGCATCGTGAGAGGAGAAGGAAAATAAGAGAATACCCATGAACCTCCAGAAGGAGATTATCATAGTCCTTCTAGCTATGACTCTCTTTCTCCATGTAGAAAGAAATAAATAAATGATGACAATCTCTAAGGGGAGTTTAGAAAAATAAGAGCCCCAACCTATGAAAAAGGGGTGAACATGGGGGAGAAAGATGAATAGTGGTTGTTGGGTATGAGCAAATATTTCCGAGTCCATAACTAATATAGAGAAATGAAGGCTCGAGTGGCCATCTATAATTTTAAATGGTAAAGCAATGAGATGGTGGAGAGATTTGAAGCATACCAAGAAAGATGAGGTAAGAGTAATATGCTGGAGTAATTTCCACAATATTTTTTATGAAAAATATATGTTGGAAAGATTCTTCGATAGAAAGGTGAAAGAGTTTCACTAATTATGTATGGGATCCATGACTATGGATTCTTTTATTAACATATTTTTAGATCTATTGCATTATGTGCCATACATCAAAGATGAGAAGGTAAATATCCAACAGTTTTTAGGATGTACTCCTCCCAACTTTTGGGAAAAGGATTGAGTTTGACATGCCTAAAATCTTGGACACCACATTGCACAAAGCTAGGCTTTGCTATGAGCATGGGAAGCTGAGGAAAGATGACCTAAACATAAACAAATATAAGTCTAAGAACTTCTTTGACAACCACAAATCAGGTTTTAACCCACCACCGTACAGAAAACAGAACAACAATTTTCCATCCAATAAGAACTTCAACAAATCAGATACAAATCCATATGTACCAGCTTTAAATGCTAACAAGCCAACAAAAAATGAGGGAGCCAGTGTTGCCCCATTGCAAATTAAATGCTGGAAATTCCAAGGGTGTCATTATTCCTGAGATTCTAACAACAAGACCAATGGGGTCTTGAATAACTTACAAGAAGAACCAATGGTAGACGACATAGCTGGAACACTATGAATTTATGAATCCTTGGATGGCTGACAGGAAGACGATCAGGCTACCATGGTTGAGATAAAAGGAAAGATCTTAAACACCTCTATTTTAATCTTGATTTACCCCTGTGCTTTCCGAAGTTATGTATTGCCTAAAGTTGTTGATGTATGAAAACTAGGTAAATTTCAACATGATAAACCTTGGATGGTACAATTAGCCACATGTACAAAACAAAAGGTTTCATAAATAGTTAAATATTGTGAGGTAAACCTGAATGGTTTTCCTACAAAAGTATACCTAAAAATCCTACCTTTAGGATCATATGATATACATATCAGCATGGATTGGTTGGGACAACACCATGTCATGCTCGATTGCTTACACAAGTCAATATTGTGTACATATAGCCAAGGGAATAAAGTGAAGATTCGAGGCATACCAAAGAAAGTTTTCATACAGCAGATATATTCTTTACAAGCAAATAAGTTCTTTAGGAAAGGCTTGAAGTTGTTTCTAGTAAATATACAAGACATAGAGGATGAGAGAGAACAACACATAGAGGAATTTACAACTCTTGTAGTATTTAAGTACGTATTCCTTGAGGAAATACAAGGATTACCTTGGAAAGGACACCTAAACTTTTCCATTGAACTAACACCAATATCAGTTCTAGATTTTAAATCCCCTTACCGGATGAGTGCACTTGAGTTGGTGGAGCTAAAATTGCAATTGCAGGAGTTGATAGAAAAATGACATATTCAACCAATAGTGTCCCCTTGGGGAGAATCGATACTTTTCATGAAAAAAAAGAATGGTACAATGCAGATGTGCATCAATTACTGTCAGCTTAACAAAATGACTATGAAGAACCAATACCCACTCCCTAGGATCGATGTCTTGTTCGATCAAGTAGAAGGAGCGAAGATCTTTTCAAAGATTGACCTAGGATCTGGGTACCATCAAGTATGGATTCACGATGAAGACATTTAAAAAACCTCATTTCCTACAAGGTATGGGCACTACGAGT
Source organism: Pseudotsuga menziesii (assembly GCA_001517045.1). Lineage (NCBI taxonomy): Eukaryota > Viridiplantae > Streptophyta > Pinopsida > Pinales > Pinaceae > Pseudotsuga > Pseudotsuga menziesii. The sequence goes on from LPNX010635141.1 coordinate 47,343, forward strand.
TTGTCAATAATGCCATTTTGGTTGACCAATTCACCCACAAAATTTATGCGTATGATGAACAATATATTCAGTAAATATCTGGATAAATTTGTTTTGGTCTTTATAGATGACATCCTAGTTTACTCTAAGAGTAAAAAGGAACACAAGGAACACCTTCTCATAGTACTATGAGTGTTACAAGAACAACAACGTTTTGCCAATTTTAGTAAATGTGATTTTTACAAACCACAGATATAGTACTTGGGTCACATCATCTCTGAGATAGAGATAGCTGTGGACCCGAAAAATATTAAATCCATAGAGGATTGGCCTACCCCTACTAGTTTCACCGACATTAAGTGTTTTTTAGGATTATCCATATGTTATCGAAAGTTCATTGAGAACTTCTCGACAATAGCGTGTCCCCTGACCACTTTGTAAAAGAAGGAAAATAAGTTCTTGTGGATGACCAAGTGCGAGGAAAGTTTTCAAAAGCTTAAACCTCTTTTGATGACCACACCGATAATATGAAGTGCAGATCTCGATGGGGATTTAATTGTTTGCACGGATGCAAGCAAGGAAGGGCTTGGACGATTCCTCTTGCTGAATGATTACGCGATCTGTTATGAATCACCCCAGTTAAAATAAGATGAGAAGAACTACCCCACACATGATCTTGAGTTAGAATCCATCATCCACGCCTTGAAGATGTGGAGGCACTACCTCATGGGAAGGAAATTCCTTCTGAAGATAGACAATATGAAACTGAATTATTTATTCAAGCAGTCATATCTGAATGCTAGGAAAGCCAGATGGTTGGATTTCCTTAGTGAGTACCATTTCAAGGTAAAGCATATTAAGGGAAAAGAGAAAAACATTGTTGTTGCTTTGAGTCAATGAACTCATGTGATATATGAGGTGAATTTAAGTCAAACTGATTCCAATTTACATGAGAGTATTAGAATGGCCAATAGAATTGACCCTTTCTATGTATAAATCCTTAATAATTTCCAAGAAGAAAGGTTTTTCAACAACAAATAGAGTACAAGGTAGACGAAATAGGAATGCTATGGTCTAAGGAGAGATTGTACGTTCTAGAAGGAGGGGAAATTCGGTCCAGAATCCTCATGGAATTTCATCGGACACCCTACTCAGGCCATCCAGGATATCAAAAGATGAAATCCGCCATTAAGAGACACTTTTTTTGGCCTAAGTTAAAGGACAACATTGCGTTTTTTATCGCAAAATGTCAGGAATTTCAGCTGGTCAAAGTTGAGCATCAACATCCTTCAGGATTTCTATAGCCATTACCCATTCCAGAATGGAAGTGGGAGGTCATTAGTATGGATTTTATCACCAGTCTACCTAGGATTAAGAAAAAAAGTGATTCTATCTTTGTAGTAGTGGACAAATCATCAAAATAACCGCACTTCATTCCAGTGAAGTCGACTTACAAGGTAGTACACATTGCAATATATTCTTGAAGGAGATATTTAGATTGCATGGGATGCCTAAGGAAATCATCTCAGATCAAGATACTAAGTTCACTAGAAAATTTTGGAGATCTTTATTCTTTAGATTAAAGACACAAATGAACTTTCAAACTGGTTATCACCCGTAGATAGACGAGCACACAAAAAGGGTAAACCAGATTGTTGAGGACATGCTTAGGATGTATGTCATGAGCAACCCCACCAAGTGGGAAGATTACCTGCATCTTACAGAGTTTGCGTCTAAAAATGGTTTCCATACTTCCACCAATATGATCCCCTTTGAGGTACTCTATGGACAGAAGTGTAGAACACCAGTTAATTCGGATAGCCTGGTGGATTGGATCATGTTAGGGCTTGCTTTATTAAGCCTTATAGCCTTCCATGTTGATGTTGAGCATAATCTCTAGAACTTTGGATTCTTGGCCATTGTATCCCTAGGTGTATCCTACAAGTACATCCTAGCATTAGTGTTGAGCGATGAGCTCTAGAATTGCACTAAGTTTCTAACTACCTATTTTTAGCATTGAGTATGGGCTCTAGATAAGCTCTAAGAGTTACTGGACATAATTAATTATGTTGAGTGAAAACGACTCTAGAAAAATATTGATCTCATCTTACTTATTTATAAGTGATTAAATGAAATTTTGAATTTCTGTATCTCATCAAGTACTGAAGAACTACCATGTTATACGATGGAATCTAACATGCAATGGTGTTTAGAGTTTCATAGCCTAGTAGACCTAACCACTTACTTGATGACCTTAATGAATAAAGTGTCACAAGTTTAGGAATCATAACACATGATACCCAAAGACAAATGCTAACAAATAATATATATATTACTATATATTTTATACATGGTATGTATAAAGAGTAAGCATAGTAATAATATTAATAATATAAGAAAGAAGGAAAAGCTCCATCCAGTATTATTATTACTAAAAGAAAACTAAATATTTTAATACCTGCAAAAGTCCAATTAGGAACTAGTTAAAAGTTCCTAAGTTAAAATATTAAAAGTACCTAAATTAAATAAAAATGGTTAAATCAAGAAATGAAATCATTGTTGATTTAACTACCCCTTTGATTGAATAGTATGTCTATAAAGTCCCAAGCCAAAGAGAGGCTTGGGGATCTCTTCGATCTTTTTGGAGTCATTATTCTTCCTCATTATTCTCAAGAGAGTTCTTGGAGAACATTTTCCTAAGAAAAAAAAAGGAGAACTGATCCAGACCTAAAATACCACTTAGGGAAGCCTCACCTTAGGATGTCTAAGCTACTTGCATGTTTGAACCAGCTCAGGGGGATCCTAATTAAAACCAGGGATAGTTTAGGGTCATAGTTTGGTGGAATGTGGTAGTTCCCAAGTGATTCGATCATCTATACATAGGTCAGATCTACCTATGAATTGTTAATGTTGGATAATTGAGTGTGTAGGTTTCAGCCATTGGGATAGCTTCACCTTCCACATATGAGGTTCTTGGCTTCCTATAT
>LPNX010635141.1:50786-102093 GCA_001517045.1 Pseudotsuga menziesii
TATTTGTGGGAGGTCCTTAAAAATGCCCCTCAAAAGTATAATTATTATGACTTTTGAAGGGTGGGGGTGGTTGTAGAAAGACCCCCACTAAAGGTATATTGCGAAAATTTTGATAAAACTCCCCCCAAACAATTTTTAAGGTATTTGGGGCCGGGCCTTAAAAACCACCGTCAAAAGTGTAATTCTTAGGAATTTTGGGGAGGTTTTTAGAAATACCCCCCTTAAAGGTGTTTCACAGGGGTTTTTCTAAAGCCCCCCCCCCCAAAAGGTTTTTAAGGTATTTGAGGGTGGTCCTAACCACCCCCCCCCCACCCCCCTCCAAAAGTCTAATTCTTAGGACTTTTGGGGGGAATTTTAGGAATACCACCCCATAAAGGTGGCTTGTAGTGATTTTTCTAAACCCCCAAAAAGAGTTTTAAGGTTTTTGGGGGCGGTCCTTCAAAACCCCCCTAAAAGGTCTAATTCTCGGGACTTTTTTTGGTGGGGGGGTTGAAAGACCCCCCCTAACGTTGTCTTCTGGATGGTTTGCTACCCCCCCTCCCCAAAGTTTTTTAAGGTATTTTCTGCATCCGAGAGAATTACTCCATTCGCTAGTAAATCAAAAGGAAAGAATATAAGATATTTTCCCGAGGAAATGGATATCGATGAAGAGGGCATTGTGAAACTCTCAAAAGGAAGAAGATTGAAACTGAAGGACAAATTGTCCTAGATATAGCTGTAGACAAAGGTAAAAGAAAAATGATGATATAAAGTGCTCTTTTTGAGGTAAAATATCATACATTTGTAGATAGTACTCTTGTCGATTCCTCCTCCCAGTCAAAGAAAAAAGCATTGTTAGTGGATAAATACAAAGGCATCAAAGACATAACTTCACAAAGGATTCTAAAATTATATTATGAAGTAAGGAATATTTCTAATCAAAACATGTGTTTGGCTTCAGTTAGGGATTATATCCAAAACACTATGAACTTGTCTTTGACAAGAAAGAACACAGTTCTTGAAGTAAAAATGAACTTGGATGAAATCCCCATACTTCGCATGATTCATCTTCACAAGAAGACATGAGATATCTTGTTTACTCACTTGTTGAAGATCACTCTGGCATTATCCAAGTCACATATCCTCAAAGGTAAAAGTGAGAACCAATTGAGGCAAGAAAAGGTGGAAAATAAGGCCCACCAAACTCAGATAAAGAAGCTGCAAACTGAGCTTTTGGCTACTAGAGTACAATTTGATAAGGGAGCTGGTTGTATCCAAAGGTTGTTTGATGAGAAAGAAAAAGAGATTCATTTATTGAAAAAGAAGATTATTATACCTTCCATCCAGCTAATATAGGGTCCTGAACTAGCTGAGATAGAAAAAGAGAAGGGGAACCTAAATAATCAGCTCATTGATTGTCAGGCAATTAAACTTATTGAATTTTGTTGGTAAAGAAAATCAATGGAAAACTTATCGAATAATTTTTTCATTATATATAAAATTTGTAAGTTTTAAACGATAATATACATTTCCTAGCATGTGTGTTATTGTGAATATGATTCTATACTATCTTCAAACTGTCCAAAAAACCTCTTATTATATCTTTCTAGATATGGTTGGATGCACGATACAACACTCTAGAGATCCACACTCTCATATTATTGTTATCACCATCTTATGAGCTGTGGCGGGTATTTCCTTAAGGCCAATTATAAAGATTTTACAAATAATTCCATACTTGGACAATTTTTTATCTTCTCCTAGGCTTGGTCTAATTTCCCTAAACCACATTTTTAATACATCTTGGACCAATATTCCCAAACTTAGCCAATTTCCTGATTGTTACTAATTTGTCGTATTTGTCTAGAACAATGTCATAATGCAAAAATTATTTCAACTTGATTTCACATCGTCATATATTCCATGCCATGCCATGTGGGCATCATCCTTAGTGTAGGCATCAACCTTAATGCGGGCATCACTTATTCGCTTGGAAACACTTAGCCATTTGTTCTTTGTCTTTAGTATGCAAAATAACATTTTTCTTCTATTTTGGTAGGTTGATATCTTCCTTATCTCGTCACCATAAGAAAAACCAAGAGCATGGATAGATATCCATTTCAACAATGAACGGGACCATTTCATTTGATGAATTTTATCATCAAAATAACACCCCCTTTCGGTCATTTCCAAGTGGTCTCTCAAACATTTTTTCCAACACCTGAGTAGTTCTCTTCAAATCCTAGGTCACCAAAGTGATTTCATTTTTCCTTCAAATTTGGCAAGTGATATTCCCAATGGGTATAGTTCAACAAGGTGAATATAGAAAGACCACTTTCATCTTTTGGAGCTTCTTTCTCTCTCCTTAGTGGTCACTTTTCTAGAGCAGTGCAAGGCTAATAATCACTTTTGGAAGACTAATATCTTCTTCCCAAAATACTTTTTGGTCAGGCTAATTATATGGTTCGATGCACCATACAAGAAACTAAATATCTACGATCTCATAATATTTTTATCATCATCTTATGAGTTGTGGAGAGAATTTCCCTAAGGCCATTTAGGAATATTTTACCAATAATTCCATACTTGGAGAATTTTTTATCTTCTCCGAGGCTTAGTCTAATTTCCCTAAACCACAGTTTTGGCAGGTCCATAAATTCTTTTTCAGGTTCATGTATTTGGACAAATAGAGCCCGTGGTTGAGTAGAAAAAACATCATCCTACAATATCCTCATGTGGTGTGGGAATTTTCTTCAACAAACCATTTGTGGCGGGCATCCTCTTAAAGCTAGTTTGACCAATATTCCCATACTTAGCCAATTTCTTGATTTTCACTAATTTGTCGTATTTCTCTAGAATGATGTCATAATGCAACAATGATTTTGAATTTATGCCACATCATCATCTATGCCATGCATCCATCATCCTTAGTTTGGGAATCAACCTTAATACGGGCATCACTTAGCCCCTTTACAACACTTAGCCATTTTTTCTGTCTTTAGTATGCAAAATAAGATTTTTATTCTATTTTGCCCAATTGATATTTTCCTTATCTAGTCACCATAATAAAAAATAATAGAATGGATATATATCCATTTCAACAACGAAGAGGACCATATCATCGGATGATTTTTATCATCAATGAACACCCCCTTGTGGGCACTTCCAAGTGGTCTCTCAAACTATTTGTCTAACACTTAACCACTTCTCTTCAAACCCTAGGTCACCAAGGTGATTTCTTTTTCCTTCAAACATGGAAAGTGAGATTACCAATGGGTATAGGCCAAAAAGGTGAATCTATCAAGACCAAAGTTCATTTTTTGGAGCTTCTTTCTCTCTCCTCGTCGGGCACTTTTCTGGAGCAATGCAAAATATGGTTGAGAAGCACTTTTGGTAGATTGATATCTTCTTACATAAAAAAATGTTTGGCCAGGATAATTATATGGTTAGATGTAGAATACAAGACTCTAGAGATCCACAGTCTCATAATAATTTTATTTTCCTCCTATGAGCTATGCTGGGAATTTCCCTAAGGCCATTTAGGTAGATTTTACCAATAATTCCATGATTGGACAATTTTTATCTTCTCCTAGGCTTGGTATAGATTCCCTAAACCATAGTTTTGGCAGGTCCATAAATTCCTCTTCAGGTTCATGTCTTTGGACAAACTGAGACCATGGTTGAGTAGACAAAACAACAAGCTACAATATCCCCATGTTCTGCAGGTATTTTCTTCAACACACAATTTGTGGTAGGCATCCTCTTAAGGCTACTTGGACTAACATTCCCATACTTATCCAATTTACTAATTTTCACTAATTTTCTATATTTCTCCAAAACGATGTCATAATGAAACAATGATTTTGAATTCATTCCACTTCATCATCTATGCCATGCCATGCCATGCGGGCATCATCCTTAGTGTGGTAATCAACTTTAATGTGGGCATCACTTAGAGCCTTTACAACACTTTGCCATATTGTCTGTCTTTAGTATGCAAAATAAGATTTTTATTCTATTTTCTAGGTTGATATTTTCATTATCTGGTCACCATGAGAAATAAAAGAGCATAGATAAATATCCATTTCAACAATGAAGAAGACCATATCATCGGATGATTTTTATTATCAATGGAACACCCCCTTGTGAGCATTTCCAAGTGGTCTCTCAAACTCTTTGTCTAACACTTAACCAATTCTCTTCAAACCCTAGGTCACCAAGGTTATTTCATTTTTCCTTCAAACTTGGAAAGTGAGATTCCCAATGGGTAGAGGACAATAAGGTGAATCCATAAAGACCAATTTCATCTTCAAGAGCTTCTTTCTCTCTCTTCGATGTGCATTTTTCTGGAGCAATGCAAATATGGCTGAGAGGAACTTTTGGCAGATTGATATCTTCTTAATGGAATAATTTTTTGTTAGGCTAAATATATGGTTGGATGCACCATACAAGACTCTAGAGATCCACAATCTCATAATATTTCTATCGTCTTCCTATGAGTTGTGGTGAGCATTTCCCTAAGGCCAGTTAGGTAGATTTTACCAATAATTCCATACTTGGACAATTTTTTATCTTCTCCTATGCTTGGTCTAATATTCCTAAACCACAGTTTTTGCATGTTGGGTGTGCATTTGAGTAAAGCAATGCAAAAATTAATTTGCTTTAGTAAAATGCACACACATGCCTGATTTCATTGTCCCATACCTCAACCTTTCATACACATGATGAACTAATTGAGTGTAAAATACGTCATATAATCTTATAAACCTGTAAATGGAAGTTTTCACTTTTTTGCACCTGTCATTTTCTGAACTTTCAACTGAGTGTCAAATACGTCACTTAACAAACCATCAAATTATATGATTCAATGAACGTGAATCGAGTCGGATTCTGACAGCATTCATAATGATTGCATCACCCAGGCGTAAACTCAACATTTCCTCATGATTAACCTTTTCTCCCACCTTTCAATTATTTGAAAATCCAACACAGTACATATATCCAGATATTTCATGACCCCATGGTTTCCTTCCTAGCAGTTGTAATCAATTACCAATCATGTTGCTTCTTATTTAAGATTGATAAATAGGGACCACTATTATTAGTAGGATATGTATTGAATCAATTCTCTATGTTCATTAATTTTTGTCTAGTATGGCCATAGATGTGCACCAATTTGAGTTCACTGATAGTATGAGTGAAATGGGTAGAATTGAAAAGAATTGGAGACAGTCTCATCTGGGTTCGATGGCTTTCATTGGAAGTTCCATTCCATCTTATTGTTTTTATGTTCATTTGAAATTACTTTCCCATCACTCAGTGAAGTATTTTTTACATTGAGTCAGTACCCTGTCCCTCTTCAACAACCCAAGCATTCCCTCTCAGTGGCATAGTAGGATTGATTTCTTCAATTCCAGCTTTTAATTTCTCCACACCAGATGGGTATTGCATGTTCTTTTTCCTTTGAGCCATTTTTGTCTCGTCATTTCTTTATTCCTTATCATTTTATTATTTCGTTTGTATTTCCATTTTCTCGTTATGATACCTCTCATGCACTATGCATATCTGTTATAATTATTCTCTACTTGCATCTCCCATCTAGATAACTGGAATGCAAATTCCTCTTCTAGTACTCTTTCTACCCCTGGTGTTGAAACATGTCCACTTCAGCCCTGTTTCCACTCCTGTGTTGCACTGTTGTGTTAGCCTTGTTTTGCAGTAGTTGGTATCTTCATTTGAAGCCAGGAAATTATAGCATAGGACGGGTTGGCTTGTGGGTGAATCGACTTTTTAGTTTCACCCAAATCAAATCTAGTTGTAACATGGTCAATCCAACCCTTGAGGTCTATAAATAGAATTTAATAGGTAGTAGGGACAATTATTATTGAAGGAGTTATTTGATGTTACTGATTCAACTATAAACTATCCCTCTGCTCTGTAATGAAAGCATAATATAATAAAAAATGCTCTTGGTCTCCTTTTAAAACTTTCTTGAGTATCGATCTGGTTATATTTTTGCATTATCTCTATTTTTTTTCTCGAAATGTATTATATATGGTATGTTTCCATTTATTAATTTTTGTAAGGAATTATGATGATTTATATTATAATAAAAAATATACAGATGCTACAAACTTGCAGATCCATGAGATTGGTTTCCAAACTATGATGCCCGTCAACAAGAAACCAACATTTACAGTTGTTCTATTCTCATTTCAAATGTTGGATGCATTATTATTTCACGATAGAAGTTTAATTTATGTCTGAAATTAAAACTATACTAGTACAATATGGTTTTTGTATGCAAACTTCCAAATTTCATACCTACAGTGTACTTCGTTTGGAATTGGTTTGCATTTTTACTTCTGGAATGAAAAATTGGAAAATACTATCAATTGTTGTTTCAGATGATTTGGATTTTACTGTAGATCATACAATTTACATAAATGAGTACAAGAGTTTGTAGAAAAGGTTGGTATGTCTATGTTATAGTGCAATTTATTCAATATAAAATTAAATGATGATCTTTCAATTCATTGGTAGCATATATTTCAAGAATATTTCATATGTTAATTCATTTGTAGAATATATTACGAAGAATATATTTCATCATTTGTAGTTTCATAGACACTTCTCAGTATGGGTTGCACATTAAAATATCTTAGATATAGGAAAAATGCACATATGGATTACACATTACACCTATATTACACATTAGAAGCACATTAACTATATCAAAATATATGCATTCGAGAGAAATACTGGCAATTTATATTAAAACAATATTAGTATGTACATAGACATTAAATGTACACCATATTATTTTAGAACTCTAGGCTGCTTGGGAGTTTTTTCAATTCCTTCCTATTAGAATGAGAAAATTCACTATAGCTTCTCTTGCCTTTTCTGGAACCCTCCAGATGTACAGAAGCTTCATCGTCCATATGTTTTAATTTTTTTTCTTGCTCTTTCAGTTTGTTTGGAAGATTTATCACTTTTGTATGCAATCTATCTTTTTCTTCTTGGAATTTATTCAACATCTCTACATTATTATTTTTCTACTTTGAGTGCTCATCTTCCTTTCTTTTAAGATAATCATTTTTCCACTTCAGCTCAGATTGAAATGCACTTAATTTTCTCTTGACCTATTGTACCTCCTTCTTGAGCTCTTGTGCCCTCAAATCGCTATCAGATGGAGTATGCAAAATTGCTTCTGCCACAGGTTTATTATGCAAATATTTAATTTAGTATTTTGAATCTTGTATCTCAGTGTCACATCCCAAATGTAGTGCTTTTCCCTTCTCCAATATTTTTTGGTGAAGGCCTCTAATTTCAGCCTCCTTCTCCTCTATCTTCTTCTTCAATGTTGGATCTAATGAGCCAAATGTAAACTCTACAACATTTATGGTTGAAGCAACTTCATTCAAGTTCTTCTCTCATTGTTGGAAGGACTTCTGAAACTAGAGTAAGCTCTCCATAGTTACGTCACCTAGTTTTGTACCGCCAAAACATTTTGGTCTACTGATGGCCTTTTTACCCTCAACTTTGGATTTCTTTGTTTTGAATTACCTTTTTACCCTTGACTATTGATTCTCATTGTGTTCAAACCTATTTACCCTTGACTGTTGATTCTTCTGGTGTGCAGACTTATTTACCCTTGATTGTTGATTCATCTGGTGTGCAAACTTGTTTACCCCTAATTGTTGATTCGTCTGGTGTGAATCCTTGTTTACCCCTGACTGTTGATTCTTCTGGTGTGCAGACTTGTTTACCCTAGACTGCTGATTTTTTTCCTCTTCCAACACTTTTATCCTCAAGAGTTGCTGAAATCCTTTCAATTCTCTTTTTTGGTAGAAACTCATTTTTTTAAATTGTTTTATTCAATTTTTCCGATCTTGTTTCATATTCTGCAGTCTCATTTTGCTGTTTAATGACCATTTCTCTCAATGCCTTTTCAAACTCAACCTTCAAATCTGCAATAAATATTTCTTTCTTTTTCAATTCTTCCCAAAGTTCTGCTTCCTTACCAAATACAGTCTTCAGTGGTGGCATGTTCAAAAATTCAGGCCTGTTTTTCAGCTCATTTTCAAATATCCCTATAGTTTCCTCATCGTTTTTATTTTGATCTTGATGCATTTCTTTCATTCTGTCAACTTCAGAAATTGATTCTCATAGAACTACGGTAAATTTAGAACGTTGATCCTTCTGGCCAATTATTTTTTTCAGTTTCAATAATTCTTTTCTCTAAACTTGTAAAACGATGTACCAAATCAAGAATTTGTACATCCTTAGTTCTGTAAAATTCATCTATAGTTTTGAAGGAATCCTCCCACAAGGTATATTGTTCTTTGAAATGTATCATTTTATCAAATAAAGAAAAAAAAATCTACCATCAAATCCATATTTGGCATGAATTAGGTCTTCATCACTCGTCGGTGAATGGTCCATATCATTGTTTACAAATTCCTCCCATTGATATACATTTTCATTTCGATGCATTCCAACCAAAGTTGTGACAACAACATATTCTTCAAGGGAAAGTGAGGGCATGTTGTTTCCCACATGTTCCATATTTTCCTCTAAAGGTTTTCCATGTATTGTTGATGTAGTGACAATAGAAACTGGTTCTACATTTTTTTTAATGATGGTTGAGGTAATTCCAATTTTTTTTTCTTTTCTTTAGGCTTCCTAATGTATGTTCTAATAGAATTTGACCCTACAACACTGGGCCGACATAAGTCAATAATTTTTTGTAGTTTTCCCGGGTAACTAAACTTGACCTTCTTCATTTTACTTTATTGCAATGTAGAGTGCAATTTCCTAGCCAATATATGAGGGGCATCTATGGCCATGTCTTCAACCCAGTGTATGTATAGCTGTTGATGTAATTGTAGCTTTGGAATGTATTCACTTGTATTTCTTATCTATTGTAACCCAATGTTTATTTCGTGATGTTCTAGTTTCATGTCATGCCTCGATGTTCCTATCGAGAGAATCTATAATGTAAACAATTCATGTCATGTCATTGTGGGTAACCCTCCTATTTTCTAAGGGTTAAATTCCTCACAGTTCTGGGGCACTAGGGTTATTAGACTCTCCTAGTGAGGTCGGCCCTAGTAGGGTTTTAGTCATGTCAGGAATTAGTATAAATAGAGAGGTGATCTCTCTATTGAGCACACATCATATCCACACTCAGTTGTAGCGCATATATAAGGAAGAGAAAGACACTGGGGCAAGAGGAAAGAGCTTACTGTTGTCGAGAGATTGTCTTACTGTTTTTGGGTTTCACTTTGGTGTTGATTCTATCTCTGAGGAAGTTGCAGGGTTTTCTCCATTTATTGTTTCCCAGAGGAAAAAAACTATGTTCATTGTCTCTTGTGTTTGATTGTTGTGCTTGTTGTTCTCTTAGTTAAAGATCCTAATGATATGCTAGGTTAATGTTTAAAATCTAACACTAGCTTCATGCAATCATCCAAAATATCATTCTACTTCTAGTGATTCATAATGGTCCTAAGGATAATATAAATCAGGGATTTGTATATTCCTTGAGGAACATATTCAATTTTTAGACCATTTGTGGGAACAACAACCCGTTTCCCACAAATTTTATTGGCCATCTGAATCTTTTCTTCCATGGGGGTTTTCCATGAGTTTAACATTTCCCCCTCTCTTCGTGGAATTTTGGTTGCTCTGGAAACCAAATCAGGGTCTAGATGAACCATCTTCCCAAAAATATGCAATTCCATATCCCCATGATCATAACTATTGATGGCATCATCTATCTCGTCATTTTGATCATTAAAATGCCCAAAAATGAACCTATCCACTCCTTCTCTTAAAAGGATATTTAGCATACCAATTGGCCATATGCTTGTATCACTCCATTCATCAGCATTCTCTTGGAATCTTTTCACCATGAACCGTTCAACCTGGTAACCTCGTGATTCTCCTAATGTTGTGGTAGAGAAGGCCTCTGTGTTTGCTGCAATGGTGCAATACACCCTTGTTTCATCTGTTTCCATAGTATGAGAAGATTCAAATTCAATTGCACTGGTCATGGTTGGTTTGGTATGCAGATTGAGGAATGCACACTGAGGAATGCAAGCTTAGCAATGCACGCTGAGGAATGCACACTGAGGAATGCAATCTGATGAATGCAAGATTATGAATGCACGCTGAGGAAAGAAAGCTAAGGAATGAAAGCTTAGGAACTGCACTTAATAAAATACATAAACTTATCCTCGCCTCAATTGAGTTAAGAAATCATCTTACTATTATTGTTATTATTGCATATTAATTTGTTTCTTGCTGCAAGCTTATTCCTTTAAATATTTAATTTTGGTCTTTTTGTTATTCTTGCTACAATGTGGAAAATAAATTATATTAATGTTAAGATATCCAAAATAAAAACCAAGAGCATGGCTAGATATCCATTTCAACAATGAACAAAACCATATCATATGATGAATTTTATCATCAAAGGAACATCCCCTTGTGGGCATTTCCAAGTCGTCTCTCAAACTCTTTGTCTAACACTTAACCAGTTCTCTTCAAACCCTAGATCACCAAGGTGATTTCAGTTTTCCTTCAAACTTGGAAAGTGGGATGCACATTGGGTAGAGGCCAACAAGGTGAGTCCATCAAGACCACTTTCATCTCTTGGAGCTTCTTTCTCTTTCCTTGGCGGGCATTTTTCTGGAGCAGTGAAAATATGGTTGAGAAACGCTTTTGGCAGATTGGCATATTCTTCCTAAAATAATTTTTGGTCAGGCTAATGATATGGTTGGATGCACCATACAACACTTTAGAGATTCACCATCTCAGAACATTTTATCGTCATCCTATGACCTATGGTGGGAATTTCCCTAAGGCCAGTTAGGAATATTTTACCAATAATTCCATACATGGTCAATTTTTTTATTCTCTCTTATGCATGTTCTAGTTTCCATAAACCACAGTTGTGGAAAGTCCATAAATTATACTTCAAAGTCTATTTGGACAAACTGAGACCATGGTTGAGTAGACAAAACAACAACCTATAATATCCCCATGTGTTGTGGCCATTTTCTTCAACAAATCATTTGTGGCGGGAATTTTCTTCAACAAAGCATTTTTTCTGTGGGAATTTTCTTCAACAAAGCATCAAGACGACTTTCATCTTTTGGAGCTTCTTTCTATCTCCTTGGCAGGCATTTTTCTATAGCAGTGCATATATGGTTGAGAGGTACTTTTGGAAGATTGATATATTCTTCCTGAAAGCCCTTTTGGTCAGGATAATGATATGGTTGGATGCACCATACAACACTCTAGAGATCCACACTCTCAGAATATTTTTATCATCATCCAATATGTTGTAGCATACATTTCCCTAAGGCCAGCTAGGCAAATTTTACCAATAATTCCATGAGAAAGCATTTCTTTCCTAACAGCCCCAATTGGGAAGTTGGTGTCAACTCATTATTATCTTGACCCTGCAAATAAATGAGACAAAGTAAGCTGCATGGAAATAATAATTTAAACATTGATGATCCTATATTAAATAATTACAATCTTACCTGAATTGGTGTTTTCATTTTTTCATTTTGCATTTTCAATGGAACTATTGGTGTTTTCTATACCAAATATTCATCATATTTTGATGCATGACTCTTCACCCAATAGACAATGATTTCTAATATATTGATAAAATAAAATAAAATTGATCTAATTTATGAAATTTTCCAATACTTAATAGGGATGCTGGAGTATGCATTGAAGTTGATTTCTTTTGTATTAGCCCATTCCTAAGGGTTGTTATGTCCCCTGTATTACTCTATCAAGGAAACGAAATGTAATACACATACACACACACATATGTATATATATATATTCAAAAGTTGAAAAAAAAATATTTTTTCAAATAATAAATAAATAACTAACCTCCACCATAGGCATGATTTCAGCCTGAGCATTTTGCATGGTAGGACAGTGTTTATATGAGCATTCATATATTAGCTTTCAGATCATTACTATGAAAATATGTATACTAAGAAAAGAGTAAAGAATTGGACACTAACACATTCCTTGTTGACCACATGTTCTCTCTCCATATCTTCTACTCTTTTCAGTAGTTCACTTATTGTTGTTTTCAAATATGAGATTTCCTTTGCTTTTTCTTTGACTGTTATTTGGCTTACAGATAGCACCTCCTTGTATGGAATTTTTCCAAACAAGTTGGTTTTCATAACTCCTAATCCAGTGCCATGACATCGTACTCTTGCATCAACCCCTAGTACCTTGGCAATGGCATCATCCCTAGCTGCAAAGTCTTGAGATGAATATTCTACTTGAGCTTGTTCAATTTTTTGCTAACATTGACATACAATTAAATTAGATCATAGAAGAAAACATTTCCAACATGTAAAATGAAATTTTAATGAATATATAAATTAAGAGGATGAGAACATACTATTGTTTCTCCTATATCTGGTGTGATTGGAGTGCCATCCTTCTTTTGATGGAACTTATTCCATAATTCAGCCCTAGTAATGCTTGTAGTTGTATGATCAGAGGCAATATATTTTTTATAGTTGTAACAAGTAAAATAGTATGGTTAAGTTGTGACATTTAAATGAAACTAAAATATGCTAATATTTCTCATATCGGATAAAATATAATTAAACTGTATACCATATCATCTTCAACCCCTTGATAACCTCAACGTCTAGAGGTGTGCAAGTCCCTCTCCTTTCGTCTATTTTCCTTGTTTTTTTCTTCATATCCTAGTAATAAATTAAAAATAACATATATAAGTCAACATGACAAGCCAATAGACATTCTAAAAAACTTGATTATATAATGTGTGAACTTTTTGCTTACCAGGAATTCAGTGGTGGCTCATGATAGGACGAATTCTCTCCACACTCTCTCACTTATCCTAATTGGAGGAACATTTTTTAATCTTTCCTCTGTTGACTCATAAGGGTCACAATATTTTTTGGTCAACTGATATCTATGATTATTTTCCTTATGGAAAATGGATTTCATATAATATTCTTTAAGGACTGGAGGGATTATGATTTTTTCCTGCAACATACAAGAATTACATCTTTAGATGCCATACTTGGTTTCCAAATAAAGTTCAAAATCATCCAAAAATAGAAATGTTGAAAATAAATACATGTAATGTCTAGTACTCAAATTAATAATGTTCCACAAGTCCTCCTTTAATTGATCTAAAACGTTCCTCCAATCAGAATAATTGATTGGAACCATTTCCCTTGCAAGAACACTTAGTAATGAAGATAGATTCACGAAGTTTGGACCAATTGGTTGGTTCCTTTCATTGATATGAATTTTGATCTTTTCCTCCAAGTTATTGATTTCTGCACATTTAGTTTCTCCTCTACCTTTCTTCTCAACTTTCTCTATTGATGCTTGTGTAGAGGGATCTTCATCTTGTATACTAATATCGTGTGGGAATTGTTCTTTGTGAACATTTTCTATAAAAGAAGAGCAAGTAAAGGTGTTATGGATTTCAAAGTCATAAAATTTTATTTATGAAGAACTACAAAATTATACATTAATGACCTTACCTTGTTCTTCATGTTTCTCCACCTCTTTTTGTGTGGAGGGATCTTCCCCTTCTACATCGTTATCCATATGACATGGTTGTTTGTGAACATCTTCTATAAAAGAAGGGCAAATAAAGCTGTTGTGGATTTCTTAATCATAATATTTATAGTTATAAGGAAATAGAACAATATGAATTAATGGGCTTACCTTGTTCATGTTGCTCCTCCTCCTGAAAAGAGGAAAATGTATCTTTTCCATTTTCTTCTTTGTTAGGACTAGTAGAGTCATTCAAAGGCATATAAGGTGTACTAATTTTCTTTGATAAAGTTTGTATTTTCCTCTTGTTTGTAATTGTAGCCAAGAATGTTATTAAAAATATGCCTAACATGATCATACAATAAAAATAACCATTATATAACTACATAAGGAAATACATTGTTCTATTTCTAAATATTTACCTTATGATATGCATGTCCCTTTCTTTCCCATTTGATCATTTTGACGTGTTCCTTTTGAAAATTTTACAATCATATTTTTTTGATTTCATGTCATAACATGCTTTTCCTATTTTTTAAAAAATGATTAGAGTGTTGATTAGCCATACCCTATTAGATTGTTATTAAAGTACAAAGTAATATGTTCTAACAATTTAAATTAAATTAAAGTAGTATTCCCATTTGTTGTGATGGGGAATTTTGTTATTTGCAAAGAACTCATAGACGTAACCTCTTGGGTGGCTTAACCACAGTATTATTAATATGAAACATACTCATTTATGTTAAAAAAACAATTTAAATTAAATAAAAATAATGATATACTTCAATCACAAACAATCACTTACCTCCATGTCTCCACTAGTAAAAAGCCTACATAATTAACCAGAAAAATAAAGTCCATCATCACTCAATTGTTAACTGAAATTTATTTAAACATTTAATCTATCTAACACATTTCAAAAGTAAAAGGGAAGACTTTCTGTAAGGACTATCTACTAAAAGGAACATGTGTCATAACTAGAGAGAGAGAGAGAGGATTAGAGTGTTGTAGGGTTAGGTTAGACATGTACAGTAGCCAATGAGGTATCTCAGTCTCCAAGAGTGAATACCCCTCAACATTAGAGACTACAAGCAGGACAAGGTTTACACATGAATCCCCAAAGATGAACACAGTAACAGTCTTGCAACAGTGGGAAAGTGCAGTCCAACTCTAGTTCTCACAAGAAAATCACAACCTAGCTAAATGAATTTCAAACAATCCACAAATCATCTAGCAAGAGACACCACAATCCATGGTCAGCCCTAGAGGAAACCAAACTTTTTACAGAATTTTTAAAATTTTGTAGCATAGGAACCAAAATTTTGATTTATGTCAATAAAGAACACAAAACAAGAATGCAATGAAACTTAAGTTACAGCTCACGCAGATTACCTCATTATATCCCAACATCTTAGCTTCATATTTCATGGTGTTGAATACTATAATCAAAGCAAGTAAACGCTGGCTTGTACAAAAATAAAACACCACCCTTACCCGACAAAACTATTCATCGGAGATAAAATGTGAAATGTTATGTTAGGGGTCCAACTTTTTTTCTTTATTTAATTTCCTTTTTTTGTTTCTTTTTGGTAAATTTAATTTCCTTTTTTTTGTATAGATAGAAAAAACACCCAAGTTTTCTCCTAAGGTTTTCAATGAAAAGGGTAAGGACCCTAGTACTAGGAGTCATGTAGGTGGACCAAAGGAAGGAAGGAGGGAACCAAAGAAATGCATCAAAAGGAAATGCAATATTAGCCTATTGTGGTGGATGACATGAATTTAAATAATGTAATAAGCATGGCTTCTAAGGCATTGAATGTGAGGTTTATTTTTATAAGGATGGGGACAATGATTGATCCGGGAGGATCTAAAAAGGCCAATTTTCAAAATCATCATATTGTAACAAAAATAGTACCATGTTGAAGCGCTCGTCAGGTCGATTCCAACGATGCAAATAGTGTGTCAAACGGACTCCGGATGCAAAAGATATTGCGTTTTGAAGTTTTACCCCAACAGGGAAAATTTTGGCTAAAGTGCCACATGGCACTCCCTCAAGCTTCCACGTGGTATTCAAAAAGTGAATTCTAATGACATGGAATGATAATGTTTCATGATGATGTGGCATGCTGACATGGCATGATAATGTGGCATGCTGACATGGCATGATGATGTGGTATGATGACATGGCATGATGATGTGGCATGGTGACATGGCATGATGACATGGCATGATGAAGTGCCATGATGACCAGCATGCATGCATGTGTGTTTGAAATGAGTTTTAGGACATTCATGCATTTACTAATGAGAAATTGTAAAATGATTAATATTTGAAGTGAGTGGAAAAATTACTCACATATTACTCATTTATTTTATTCCTTCAGTTGTTATGAAGTTAATGCATGGTTGTAACCAAAAACAAACATGCCATTTTTGTAAAGAAGTTGTAACAAGTTGGTTTATGGTTGAAAAACCAACATGCTATTTAAAAAAAGGATTTTGTTATGTAATGGATTATTGTTGGATTTTGTAAGTGTCATTATGGGGAAGTAACTAAATGTGAAAACCCATGGGAATGTGGGCATGAACCATATTTTTGGTTTATCTTCTTAAAAGCCAAACCAATTTGTAACTAATCCCAATTTGGAGAATCACATGTATCATGCCACCAAGAGTAGCTTCTCTTATTTAAGCACTTGCCATGTGCATTTGAAGGGAGCTCAAGTTTGGAGAGATGTAGCTCATAGAGGAAGCAAGCATGTGAGAGGCCCCATTGGGGGTCTCCATTGGAGAATCTCATGGAGAGTCTCCAACCTTGTAGTTCCAACTCAGAGAGCAGGCATGGCTCCATCATGTCCAAATTTGATCTGGCGTAGGAGACAAAGAAGCAGAGTCAATTCGAGGAGGCAACATTCCAATTTGCATTTGAAGGCAAGTAGCGACCATCTACATTCTCATCCCGAAGGACAAAGGTGAAGGGATTGGTTGGTAAGAGTGTGACTTTGGTTTTATTGATGCACTTGTCATGCAAACATATTGTCGTCTATTGAGACTATCCTGCAGAATATTGTGTGGTGTAGCTCGAGGTTCGTGGCTCGTAGAGTCAGTTGAAAGAGTGCGATTTGCAACATTATGCAAGTATTTGATCTGCTCGAGGTTCATGGATCGTAGATTCAGTTGAAAGAGTGTGATTGGATACATTGGGAAAATATCTTCATGTCCAAGTTTGGCAACTTCTCAAGACAAAGGAGGCAGGCATTTGCTTGCTTGATTTCTACAGTATTCGATTGAGTCCTATAGCTTGTGCACTTATGTGACCCATTAGAGGCAGTTATGGTGTGGCGGTAGAGATGAGCAGATGATGAAGACTCTACAAGTGAACCCATTGTGATGTATCTTATGTATTTGTTCATATTTGCAATGGATTGATCACTCGATTTTGGAGTATGCCTGGAGACGTAGCTAGGAGATCTGGTGAACTCCATAATCAAATCGTGTCCCTAATGTGCTTGAATTATTTTTCATTTTCATGTGGATGATTCTATGTTACACACTTATATTATGCTCATGTTCACTTGCACTAACGTTAGAAAAATGATCCTATTGGTCCCGATTGTTTCGAGCGGGCTCGATGACTTTCCATGCTCGCCCCCAGGATCAGATCAATGATTTTGTTTCAATAGATTCAAGTACTCTAGTAATCACTTTTACCTTACCACATAAGGGATTTCATTTTCATCTGAGGTTAGATGTTGAGGTTACATCCAAACATATTATTATTTCTAGTAGATATCTACTTCATTTATACCTACAAATATTAGAGTAATTATGAGAAGAAATATACGGACTTAATGCATATCATCTATATGCTCTCCATAAGTTTGACAATTCATTAATACATTGGTTAAGGTCATACCCGAAGAAAACCTACAAGAACGACCAATACAATCCTTTTACATATTCATATTTTTTATCATTATAACCTCTTCCAACCATATGCAATTCTTATAAAGATAAAAGGAATTTGAACCGACATTAATAACATATGTATTTCAGACCTTTATTATACCATTTAAATTATTCTCCTAATGATAAACTGATAACTTGTTTGGTGGACCATATGAATATGATGTGACCCCAACCATCTCCTCCTAAGTATAATTTTTAACCTACAATGTCAACCCTCCATCTCTTTATAATTATCAAACAAATTATAGGTATATTATACCTAGTAATGTAGGTGTTAATGTCGATGGAAAGGACACCTTTAATTTGTGTAATTCCTACAACACTTGTTATATGAATTTGTGAACCATGACAATCTTGTAGCTAGATCCCAGAAAAATATGCAGGCTATATAGATCCAAAATTTCTTCTAATCTATCCTTAACTATTATTCCCTTAACCATCTGATCCCTAACTGAGCAAAATGATTAACATCAATCAATGAAGTAACATATACTACCTTGAAGTATGGACATAATTGCAAAGGAGGCATAGTTTTCATTTATCTTGCGCTAGTACTGGATCATATGAAGGAAAATGGTTGTGATCAACCAAATATTCATACATACATTAATAATCCTTTGATGAATTAATTTCTCAAGGAAAATGACTTGAAACAAATAATGAGGTTTAGAGGATATACCATGAAATTGACCATGTATATTAGCCTATTGTGGTGGATGACATGAAGTTAAATAATGTAATAACCATGGATTATAATGCATTGATTGTGATGTTTATTTGTAGAAGGATGGGGGAAATGATTTTGTTTCAATGTATTCAAGTGCACTAGTAATAAATTTTATAAGCTTCTAACCACATAAGGGATGTGATCATTAACTTCATCTGAGGTTAGATGTTGAGGTTATAGTATCCAAACATAGTATTATTTTTACTTGATCTGTATCTAGTACTACGTGCATTTATACGTAGGTGGATTTATGGCTTACTTGATCAAATTACTTATATATATTCATTGAAGGTCCCATCTCAATATGAAAGGATACCATAAGGATAAAATAACTATACTAAATTAGTCGATTTGCATAGACTCTCTTATGCTTCTACACAAGATATATTTTTTTTCTTTGATCAGCTATGTGTAGCTATAACTGGCATCATTATTTGACGCATTATTTTTTCTTGCCTTACAAAGAGATCTATGATTATATGCAATATTAAAAAAAAATTGTCTTGTTTTTTTCTTGGTTGGATTTATGATCTCTCTTCTTATGGATATCATATGAGATTAAATTTCTATGGTGGTATTCCTTACAAATCTCCTTTCTTAATTGACATGTATATTAGGTAACGAGGGATATTATAGTAATTATGAGAATAAATATACGGTGTTAATGAATATAATTTATATGCCCTCCACATGTTTGAAAATTCATTAATACATTGGTTAAGGTCCGATGTCCTAAAGAAAAACTACAAGAACCTATAAAATCCTTTTAAATATCAAGAATTGTTATCATTATAACCTCTTCCAACCATATGAAATTCTTATAAATATGAAAGGAATTTGAACCGACATTAATAACCTATGTATTTCAAACCTGTATTATACCATTGAAACACCCTGTATTATACCATTGAAACTATTCTCCTAATAATAATTTGATAACCTTTTTGACGGACCATTGAATATGATGTAACCCAGGTATAATTTTTAACCTACAATGTCAACCCTTCATCTCTTTATAATTATCAAACAAATTATAGGTATATTTATTAGAATTTGAATTCATTTAGATCTTCAAGGAAATAGTTCTAATAATGTTTATAGCAAGAGAATGGAGAATGAAGATAGAAACTAAACAAAACAAACCACATAGGAAACAGACAAGTATTGCTCAGGAATTTACAATATCATTCACAATAATAACTCCAATGTACAATACGTTACAAATAGGAAGAATTCGAATGCATTAGGTAGAAATTAGAATCTACCAAGTGGATCTGACTGTATCTAACTAAATCTCTAATTCATGGTCTCTAAATCAATATTGGAGTCCAACAGATCAACTCCCTGATGTCCAATAACTCAATCAATTACTGTAAGCTAGTTAACTCAGTGCAACTGAATGTGGTAGGTAGGAAAAAACCTCCTCCCCATGCATCCATGCATTAGCCATGAATTACTAGCATTATCTAACTTATTTTGAAGTAACTGAAAAAGTTTGAGTCCAAAGATCAACTCCTTGATGTCCAACAACTCAATCAATTAGTTGCAACTAGTTAACTCAGTGCAATTGAGTGTGGTAGGTAGGAGAAGCACTCCTCCCCTTCCATCCATGCGTTATCCATGCATTTCTAGAGCTATCTAATTTATTGTGAACTAACTAAATTTAACTAGAGACTAACTAAGACTAAATAGTTCCAACTCCACCTAAATAATGGAGGTTGGTGCCAGGATTCCCAGTTGCTCCTAAAATGTAGGGATTGGTCTAGGAGGAACCCAAACTGATGCAGTAAGCAACGGTTAACCTCTAGCAGTGTTCCCCACACTCTAGTAACTTATCTAGGTGGCCCCATTATGCCAAGTGGACCCAATGGTACTAGTGGAACCAAATAATGAAATAAGGTTCCTAAGTTAGGCAAATATAATCTAGTAGATAGTATGGTCAAGGGAGGACTAATAATCCTAACACCCCCCTTGAATCCTAACTTGGAAAACTATGGGACTTGGTAACAATACCATAGGTCACCTGAATACAATCTAAAATATAGTAAAAAATGTTTCTTATTACAACCGAGGAAAGAGGGCAAAACCTCATCGGAAACCCCCCCTCAAAATAAGCAGAAATACAAATTTTGAAAAAACTTGTGAAAGTATTTGATACTACTATGCAAGAAAAATATATTTTTTATTATGTGTAGGTGAACCCATGAATCCAAACAACATGGTTATTTCTAGAGGAATATTCCTCTTTGGAAGAAGAACAATCTACCCAACTGAATTAGAAATATAAACAGTTGCACGATGAAAACTGAACCCATGTAGAGCAGCTGAAATCAACTGAAGAGAGGGTAAAATTTATTGAGAATTCAAGCCATGTGAGGAAAACCCAAGAACCTAATATATTTCAGAATTTAAAAGAAAACAATTAGTGGTAAAATAAGCCCCAAGTGTTAGGAGCAAGTGTCTAGGCAGATGCAGAATGCCTCCCTCTTTACTAGTTCTGTGAGGAGATGATCATGTGACCAAAGGTAGAGAAGCCATGGGACTGTGGAGAGAGAATTCTTGAGCTCCATAATATTATATATCTTAATAAATATCCAACAATTCACAAAATCTGATATCATCAAATTCATAAGAATAACTAACATCGAATCCTCAACAACAAAATTGAAAGAGACTTGCGGTGCTTGATTTGTCACACCAAAATTGGTGAAACCAGTTATAAGAAATACTCAAATATATTGAATATTGAAACTTGAATCACATATTATCAGATCAGAAAATAAATGAGATCCAAAAATTTTCATATCAGATCCAAAACTTTGAGCCACCGAGGCAATAGATGCACAATTTTCTCCTTCTTCAAAATTCTGATTTTCGGTGCATGTAATTCTGTAGGAATTTACTGGAAGATCTAGATTAATGAGAGTGAATGGATCAGTATTATAACCTGATATTATTTATAGAATATCACTGATATTAGTGACATGCACACCAGAAACATCATTATATATAGAGAAATCAAATTCCTCTATTTTTTCTGAAACAGTTACTGGTAAACTATACACAAAATTTAAAGAATTATTGGAGAAATTTTGCAAATAATAGGAAGAGTGTTTTTATTCAAAAGCATAGATTTGAATGTATTCATCTGGATCATCCATGTGAGGGGATGAGATATCATATATATCATACACTTCTAGAGAAGCAAGAGAAGGAGTCACTTCATGGATACTTTCTTCCAATCGAATTGACTGTAGGGAAAAATATGCTTCTTCTTCATCTTCAACAATTTGCATTTTTTTAGGAGAGGGAATGAAATCATCATGATGGATTTTATATGAACCTCTATTAACAGATTCAATTTTAGATTCATCTCACATTTGACTACTAAGTCCTCTTGATAGAGGGAAAATGATGAAGGATTCCATGGAAGAAACCATGTTGTTGGATCCTCTAGAATCTATCACATAAGCCTTCGATGGAGAGAGGCTTGCATGCAAACATATCTCATCTTCTTCAGTCTACTCTTCATCATCTGATGTCACTTCTCTTCATGGAAGGGAAATATTTTTCTGAACACATAGAGATTCAATCTAGTTGGGGATCGTATTCATGCATGAGACTTCTAGATGAAAAACCCTCATATAATAGGGACACTTTCTGTTTTTCTTCTTAGAGCTGGAGGCCCTTTCAGAAGTTTGCTGATTCGAATCAGCTGCTTTTGACTCCTTATTCTTTGATTTCCCTTTTTCTTGTGCTTTGGAAGAGTCAGTAATTAGGAAATATTGATCTTCGGAGGTCTTGATGACTCCCATTCAAATCAACTTGTCTTTCTCCTTGATTAAGGACTCAGAGAAAGAATCTAATGAAGCAATTTTCCAATTAGGAAAGCTTTTCCTCTTGGAATGAAATATGAAAAAAAATACAAAATACTCAGGGCCTAGTTTCTTGAGTATGGAAAGGGCATTATTCTCATCCTTCCACTCTATTCCACTTTATCTACATTTAAGTACTAGAGACTTCAATTTAGTAAAGAATTGCTCAATAGTCTAGAAACCGTTGGGATGTAAAGATACCAAATCATTCTCTAGAATGTTTCCCTGAAGCTCATATTGTTTTTTAAACAAACTATCAAGATTCTCCCAGGATTCTCTGGGAGTCCTCAAGCCTTCTAGGTGGAAGAGGATATCTCTAGATATATAAGTAGATAAGTACCGTAATGATTCATCACAATGGTTTAGAAACTTGCTCTGCACAAATGGATAATGAGGTTCATCCTCTAATCCATGTATGATCCTGTGGTAGCCATGCTTATGCAAGGATAGCTACATATCAACCTTCCAATCAAGATAACTATAAGTTGTGAGGATCCGTGGTTCAGGAGTATGTAAAATCACAATTGCTCCGGCTGGAAGACTTGCAAAGCTTCACACAAGCTATGTAGCACCTACCAATTTCACTACAATAACACACTAAAAAATAGGAACTATTGGAATCATTCTTTTCCTCCTATCATGGACATGTTTTCACGGTCCGTCATACCCTCTCCATTGCTCTGAAAAAATCCAGAGCAAGTAAATTTTCATATGGGACTTCTGTGGAAACCCAGCTTCTTCTGATGTTCGATGGGGAGAAAAAAGCATGAAAACTACTCGAGAAGGCTCTGATACCATATTAGAATTTGAATTCCATTTAGATATTCAAGAAGATACTTCTAATAATGTTTGCAACAAAAGAATGGAAAATGAAGATACAAACCGAATAGAACAAACCACACAGGAAACGTACAAGTATTTCTCATGAATTTACAATATCATTCACAATAATAAATACAATGTACAATACGTTACAAATAGGAAGTATTTGAATGCATTACGTAGTAATTCGAATACACCAAGTGGATCTGACTATATCTAACTAAATCTCTAACTCATGGTCTCTCAATCAATATTAGAGTCCAACAGATCAACTCCCTGATGTCCAATAACTCAATCAATCAGTGTAATCTAGTTAAATCAGTGCACAGTGATTGTGACAGGTACGAAAAATGCTCCTCCCCATGCAGCCATGCATTAGCCATGTATTACTAGAGCTAACTAATTGTAAAGTAACTGACAAAGTCTGAGCCCAAAGATCAACTCCCTGATGTCCAACAACTCAATCAATCAGTTATAGCTAGTTACCTCAGTGAAAGTGAGTGTGGTAGGTAGGAAAACTGCCCCTCCCCATGAATCCATGCATTGCTAGCGCTAGATAACTAATTGTGAAGTAACTAAATGTAACTGGGGGCTAACTAAGACTAACTAGTCCAACTCCACCTAACTGATGGAGGTTGGTGCTGCGACTCCTAGTTGCTCTTAAAATATAGGGATTGGTCTAGGAGGAACCCAAACTGAAGCATGCACATGCACTAAATGGAAGTTAACCTCTAGCAGTGTTCCCCTCTCTCTAATAACTGATCTACATGGCCCCATCAGGTCAAGTGGACCCAAATAATGAATTAAGGTTCCTAAGTTAGGTAAATATAATCTAATAGATAGTATGGTCAAGGGAGGATTAATAATCCTAACAATATTATACCTAGTAATGTAGGTGTTAATGTCGATGGAAAGGACACCTTTAATATTTCTAATTCCTACAACACTTGTTATATGAATTTATGAACCATTAAAATCTTGTATCTATATTAGAGAAAAAGATGCAGGCTATATAGATCAAAATTTTATTCTAATCTATCCTTAACTAGTATTCCCTTAACCATCAGATCCCTAATTGATCAAAATGATTGACACCAATCAATGAATTAACATATACTACCTTGAAGTATGGACATAATTGCAAAGGAGACAAATTTGTCATTTATCTTGCGCTAGTACTGGAGCATATGAAGGAAAATGGTTGTGATCAACCAAATATTCATACTTACATTAATAATCCTTTGATGAATTGATTTCACAAGGAAAATGAATTGATACAAATAAGGAGGTTGAGAGGGTATAACATGAAATCAATCATGTATATTAGCCTATTGTGGTGGATGACATGAAATTAAAAAATGTAATAACCATGGCTTATAATGCATTGATTGTGATGTTTATTTGTACAAGGATGGGGGCACTGAGTTTGTTTCAATGTATTCAAGTGCACTAGTAATAAATTTATAAGATTATAACCACATAAGGGATGTGATCATTAACTTCATTTGAGGTTAGATGTTGAGGTTACAATATCCAAACATAGTATTATTTTTACTCGATTGGTATCTAGTACTGCATGCATTTATACGTAGCTGGATTTACCACTTACTTGATCAAATTACTTATATATATTCATTGAAGGTCCCCTCTCAATAAGTAAGGATACCATAAGGATAAACTAACTACACTAAATTAGTATATTTCCATAGACTCTCTTATGCTTCTACACAAGATATATATTTTCTCTTTTATCTACAGTTTGTAACTATAACTGGCCTCATAATTATTTGACTCATTATTTTTTCTAACCTTACAAAGAGATCTATGATCATATGGAATATTTAAACAATTTTATCTTGTTTTTTTCTTGGTTGGATTTATGATCTCTCTTCTTATGGATATCATATGAGATAAAATTTCTATGGTGGTATTCCTTACAAATATCCTTTCTTAATTGACATATATATTAGGTAACGAGGGATATTATAGTAATTAGGAGAAGAAATATATGATGTTAAAGCATATAATATATATTCTCTCCACAAGTTTAACATTTCATTAGACATTGGTTAAGGTCCTACATCCTAGAGAAAACCTTCAAGAACCTATTTAATCCTTTAAATCAATATTAAGAATTGGTATCATTATAAGCTCTTCCAACCATCTGAAATTCTTATCAAGATAAAATGAATTTGAACTAACAATAATAACCTATGTATTTTAGACCTGTATTATACCATTGAAACTATTCTCCTAATGATAATCTGATAACTCGTTTGAGAGACGATATGAATATGATGTTACCCTGATCATCTCCTCCTAAGTATAATTTTTAACCTACAATGTCAACCCTCCATCTCTTTAGACTTATCAAACAAATTATAGGTATATTATACCTAGTAATGCAGCTGTTAATGTCGATGGAAAGGATGCCTTTAATTTTTCTAATTCCTACAACACTTGTTATATGAATTTGTGAACCATGACAATCTTGTAGCTATATCAGAGAAAAAGATGCAGGATATATAGATCCAAAATTTCTTCTAATATATCCTTAACTAGTATTCCCTTAACCATTAGATCCCTAAATAATGAAAATGATTGACACCAATTAATGAAGTAACATATACTACCTTGAAGTATGGACATAATTTAAAAGGAGGCAAAGTTGTCATTTATCTTGCACTAGGACTGGAGCATATGAAGGAAAATGGTTGTGATCAACCAAATAGTCGTACTTACATTAATAATCCTTTGATGAATTGATTTCACAAGGAAAAGGACTTGATACAAATAAGGAGGTTGAGAGGGTATACCATGAAATCGACCATGCATATTATCCTATTGTGGTGGATGACATAAAGTTAAATAATGTAATTAATAACCATGGATTATAATGCATTGATTGTGATTTTTATTTGTAGAAGGATGGGGGCAGTACTGAGTTTGTTTCAATGTATTCAACTGCACTAGTAATCAATTTGATAAGCTTACCACATAAGGGATGCCATTAATTTCATCTGAGGTTAGAAAGTTGAAGTTAATTACAATATCCAAACATAGTATTATTTCTACTAGGTATCTATTGCATGCATTTATACGTAGGTGGATTTACCAGTTACTTGATCAAATTACTTATATATCATTCAAGGTCCCATGTCAATAAGTGAGGATACCATAAGGATAAAATAAGTGTACTAAATTAGTCTATTTCCACAAACTCTCTTATGATTCTACACAAGATATATATTTTCTCTTTGATATGCTATTTGTAACTACTGGCATCATGATATGACTCATTATTTTTTCTTTCCTTACAAAGAGATCTATCATATGCATTCAAACCATTTTTCTTGTTTTTTTCTTGGTTGGATTTATGATCTCTCTTCTTATGGAGATCATATGAGCTAAAATTTGTATGGTTATATGCCTTACAAATCTACTTTCTTAATTGACATATCAATTAGGTAACGATGGATATTAGAATAATTAGGAAAATAGATATACTATGTTTCACTTAATCTATATTCTCTCCACACGTTTGACAATAATTCATTAATACATTGGTTAAGTTCCTACCTGGCGAAAATCTACTAGAACCTATATAAAATATCCTTTTAAATATTAATAATTTTTATCATTATAACCTCTTCCAACCATATGCAAATATTAGAAATATTATAAAAGAAATTTAAACCATTAACCTATGTATTTTAGACCATTATTAGCAAGCAAGTTATAGGTATATTATACCTAGTATTGTAGGTGTCATGGATGGAAAGGACAGCTTTATAATTCCTATAACACTAGTTATATGAATTAGTGAACCATGACAATATTCTTGTATCTAGATTAGAGAAAAAAATGGCTATATAGATTAAAAAGTTCATCTAATCTATCCTTAATTATTTCCTTTACCATCATCCCTAACTGAAAATGATTGTCTTATCCGAACATAGTTTTATTTCTAGTCGATATCTATTGCATTAACTAGGTGGATTCACCAGTTACTTGATCAAATTACTTATATATAATTCAAGCTCCCATGTCAATAAGTAAGGATACCATAAGGATAAAATAATTGTACTCAATTAGTCTATTTCCATAGACTCTCTTATGATTCTACACCATATATTTTCTCTTTTATCGGCTATATGTAACTACTGGCATGATATGACTCATTATTGTTTCTTTCCTTACTAATAGATCTATCATATTGATTCAAACAATTATTTATTGTTTTCTCCTTGGTTGGATTTATGATCTCTCTTCCTATGGAAATCATATAAGCTAAAAATTCTATGGTGGTATGCCTAACAAATCAAATTTCTTAATTGACATATCGATTAGCTGGTAACCAAGGATATTAGAATAATGAGAACATATATATGATGTTACATTTAATCATGCGATGCCAATCTATAGCCTCCATATAATTTATGTATTTTCATTGTTCAATGAAACATTTTAGTGGTGGAATTGTATTAGTTTTTATAGATGCTTGCATTGGAATTTCTATTTAATTAGGTCATTGGAGAGTCAATGACAGGTGGCATATGAAATTATTGAACCAAGTGATTTCTAATAATGTTATCGAAATTGCACTACACCTTTGACTAATTTACTCACTCCCAAGTGAGATTTCTTGAGCTCTAAAGGAACTAAACTTTCTCATACCTTCCAAGCCATTAAATGAGGTGATCGAATCCATTTCTAAGTCCTCCTAAAAATACATTCATATGATAAAATGGTGGTGACAAGTTCAACATATTGATATCCTATCATACTAACAACATATATTAGTTAGTATATAGGTTGGGATATCTTCAAATTAGAAAGATATTTATATTTAATGCATAGAGCCTCTATATGATGTTAGTTATAAAAATCCTTGACAAGTAATATATTAGAAGCTAGAAAGGCTTATGCAATAATTAAAATATGAATATAAGAAACTAGGAATCCCTAGAACCATCCCCATACCATATTCTATAATAAGGTTTAGCCCAAGGGGGTATTTCTATGAGTCTAACAAGTAACAATATTATATTATACCTAGGATTATAGGCTCATGCTCTAGTTATACATACAACAAATTTTTAGGCCCATCTAGATATAAGATGCTAAAGATTCATGCATATTCTATTTTTTGTCTTTTATGGTTTTTACGTTTTTGAAAAAAAAAGCAATAACAAAGCGGCTGATTTCATCTTGTGGAGGCAGTATTCTTCATTTTTTAGCTGAGTTTGGAGTGCACGTGTGGGTCATGACATCATCTGGATAGGAAACAATCTTGTTTGTGAGAACGGTTTTATTTTTGTTGGAGAAGACATAGTCTTGTTTGTGAGTACAATTTACAGTTCCACATCTACAGTGATCCACACGGTTCATATGGGACAATATAAACGGTTGTTACAACAAAAAAGGGAGATGCAATCCATATTGACACCTATAGGAATCTATTACAGCTTTTTTGGGTAATATTCTTATTATGACTGTGCATAATGTTTCTAGGTGGTGAAGAAGGGAATTGCAGCATAATAACGAGAAGAAGACGATGTGGGTTTTTTTGAGGAGTAGGGTATGGCAAACACCAAATAAAAATTGAGACACCATAAGTCATTGTGCTATAGGAAGCTATAGGTTAGATTTAAAGTAATTTTAGATTTGCTTGTCCGCCTTAGAACTACTGTTACATTCATTGAAAACTAAAAGTAATTAGAATATGATATTGATGGTTTATTTTAATTGTTATTTATGCAAAGCAATATTTATTGCATTTAATGTTCCCTATTTACGCTATGAAAATACAGATCTGAATATTATACTCAATGTACACATATGATGGCACTGATTTGCATGCAGAATTGAAAACCCTTGAGATCCAAAACAAGCTCTCTTTATTAAACAACTTTACACACTGTATAACTTTCTTCCACAGCAAAATTCTAGCTTTTCATGCTTTCTCGTCCGCAGCATAATTCTTTCTGAATGGTGGGAATCGGAAGTCAACTTTTTGACTTTGGATAGTTTTGAAAAATTATTTTCCGCACAATGTTTCTTCCCTGTCATTGATCTCAATTGTTGATCTATCAATTTTATGGTCAACATGAGTGTTCATACAAATTACCTTTTCAGGAAGCAAAATGGATTTCTGATCATTTTATCAGTGTCCCCACCAAATCAATGGTGGATTGCAAAATTTATTAAGAGCATTCAATATAATATCATACACATGAAAAGTTTTTCAAAGCTTGCAAATTCTCCTGGAAATATCACTATAAACCATCGATGTTCCCCATGATCGATCCCCACTCTATGATATTGTTTTATTTGAGATACTGGTTAAGGTTTAACCCTCTACAAATCTTCATTTAATTGATCACTGACAAGCTTAATTCTTCTTGGAAATTCGACAAATATGGAAATCCAAAGCCACAATTTTTAGATACATGGTTATATGGAGTGAATGCAGGATGAATTCATACTTCTACATAACTATATGAAGACATGAAATCCATCAAAACCACATGCAAAGTCTAATCCTCTGTTCTTTATTTATTTCACCGGAAATTCAAATACACATAGAGAATTCTACTTGTTCACTCCTTGCTTAGTATTATGTGCACCTATCATTCGTCCATTCATGCTATGTGGAATTTCTCTCCCTCCCAATCTCTATGAGCTAATCAAAGCTTCTTTGAGCTATCCTCCAACTTTTATGACCTATCCTAATTCCTAAATTCCATGAGCTAACCTAAGGTTCTGCTAGCCAACAAGCTCTGTAAGCTAACTAAGCTGCTAAGAAAATAACTCGAATTGATTTAAATACAAGAGGATTCTATTTCCAGATCCTATAATAAAGGAGTACAGTCCTTATTGATCTCTACTAAACCTATGAATCACAACTAACTTAATCCTAACTATTACATGTGGAAAAGGATCTAGCTTCCTTATCCATTTTATTCGGATTTTAAAAAATAAAGAAAATTACAAATGTACGAGACCCTAGGTCTCTTAAGAGTTCCATTTACCTTATGAAGTCATGAATGACTTTGCCTCTTGATTTGATGCTCCTATTTCAACATATTAGTAGTACATTGAATACAAAAACCAACTAAGACTATTTGCGATAGCTCAGTGGTATTTTTGACAAGTGTTTTTATGAAATCACTTAACCAAATTACATAAAAAAATAATCCAAAAAAATCAGTAGGATCTGATGGGGGTCATTACAGTTTACTATTCAAAGCATATCCCCCTTGTATAAAAATCAAACTCTCTCACTTCCTTTAGATAAGAATTGTTCATTGGTCACTGTCTCATCATGTTGAGTGGAGATGAGAACTATGTGAATGCGGAGAGGAACCATGCACCACTCTCATTTTTGAACTCGATGGTTACTTGTGTTTTTCAATAAGGCCTCAACTAGGAGTAGGTTCCATTCTTTCTGACCTCTGTGAGCTTTGCTCCTAGCTTGATAACAATCACATGGGTGAGAGGCATCGACTTAGGGATTTCATTCGATATATAACTAGTCCAATAAAGGGTAGCAACCCACGTACTAGACCTCACATAGATTGTCTACCATACTAACAGAGCACGACCTAGTCCAACAGTACACAATTATGATACCAATAGATTTACACACCCTCACGACACCCTTAGTAACCCACAATAGGTCATGGTACCTTGATACATAGGCTTGGGACACTTAACAGTCCTCAAGACACTTTCATCCAGTAATGATAGTCCTAGAAGGTTTAAGACATGTCACAACATCCCTTAGAATTCTCAAGACAGGTCATGGTTTTCTATAGAAAGCATTAGGATAATTTACACATATGAAAATGACACAAACAAGAAATAGAAACTGAATATGAACACTGTGATGAATCTCAGAAACTCAAAAAAAACTTTTGATTAACACTTCCAACAAAGTTTATATAGCTACAAACCAAGCACAAAGTCTTACAAAATGAAAGTCGAACCCTTCCTCCTCCGTAGAAGATACATTTATAGTGTAATTTACCCCTGAGACATATCTCAAAACAGGGAATCAAAATTAGTCACATTGTAGGAATCAACCCCGAAAGTTCATCCTAAATCCTAACAAACTCTGATGTGGTAGATGCACCATGCCCATAAAACATTTTGGGAAGGCATGGCATGTTGTACTTGACCAATCAAAAAGGGAAATCTTTACATCTAGGGATTTTTGGCTCATTTGATGAAAATTACAACTCCGAGCATATTTTTAACAGACTACGGTTGAATTAGCTGCTGGAACACCTTCAAGGTTGATGATTGCTCACTCTATGTATATCTTTCCATTGTTGATCTGTAGGGGTGGCCATCTCAAATAGCTCCTTTAGGATAACATCCAGGTCAATCAGGGGGGTATGTCCAACAATAGGGAAACGTGATTTGACAGTCATGAGTGTTTCCAGTAGATCAAAGTCCTTATTGACTTTATCGATGATTACATGTCCCTTTATCCCACCATTCATACCCTCAAACTTTTCATGGTTTAGTATTTCCTCCTACAGAAGTTCAACATATTTTCTCTGAGGGATCAACTTCCCATATAGACCCCCGAAACTCAAGAAACCCTTTCTGAAAAAGGGGATAGAAGAATTTGTTGAACTTTTCTACCTCTTGCTGAATAATGTTAATCCTAGTAAGTGCATTCTGCAACATTTTGTGCTTTGTGTCCCTCCTACTTGCTACCACCAGAACTGATATCCTGTCAGTAATCCCCAAGGCAATTAGTTCTTCCACATAGGTTGAGTTCATAACAAAAATCACCTTCTACACCTCCTCCCTAGGACTTTGTGAGAATTTCCTGTAGGGATTTACATCTTCTTCTTGCATCAATAGCCTCATGTTTATGCTCATCCACCATGAACAAATTCTTTTCTAATGAGGGCATCTCCTTTATGGCTACATCCCAAAGCAAAAGTTTTTCCCCTTGACCCTTTCCTCAAACCTGGTTACTTTCTCTTTCAGTGTCCTGATCTCTTTAGCAGCATCTTCACTTTCCTTAGCAGTGATGCTATCCTTGTAACATCCCTTACCACCTAGACCTATTACTAGCAGTGTAAGTAAACATCACTGTAAGTATCGACTCTAACTCTTTCAAAATGTGGATGTAATTGACAGTATTAGAATACTGAAAGTCTCGAACGACTAAAAAAGACCATCGGCGACGAATCCACTAGGGGGAAGGGACATTCCTGAAAAGTAGAACCAAGAGACTGGATGAATGATCGCTATGTGTCATCAGGATGCTTGTAAGTGCTAAGAGAATAGAGAGTTGGTTTAATTACTAGCATGACAATGTTTGGTATATAAATTGGAGTTGATTGAGAAAACCATACTCTTCTCATTTGGGAAACAAGGGGGCATGCAATTGTTGGAGTACGGTAGTTAACTCTTCTATTAATTTATATGATTTTACTATGTTAAGCAAATTGTTATTGGTGATCTAAATGTACCAAAGGATAGTAAAAAATAGGCTCTTACATACAACTATAGAAAAACTCTATTAATATATATATATATATATAAATTTCATCGAAGGAAAAGAGAAAGAAGAAAAGATTTTAGAAGGCATAAGACTTCCACAAATATATTTCATGTTACCTTTGGAAATAGTTCCAATGCCTTAGGTATAATTAATAAGTTAGAATAATTTTAGGAAATATGTTTTTAATCTTAAAAGGGCACTTTGATTCCTCATTTACACATCCTCATGGGCATATATGATTGAATGTTTCAATGCTATTATCTTATACCACAATTACTCTTTAACTACTATGACCTCCTATATATATATATATATATATATATATATATATTATAGCACAATGTGATGCAATTATAATGGAAGCCTTTGATATATTGATGCACGACCCATGTTAAAGGAAAAACCATAAGGGGTCTAATCATTTCATTTCATATAATATGGACCATCATATTATGCCATTAATAAAAGTTTGGACAATATTTGGAATCATTTAAATGAGAGAATCTTTTGTTAATGCATTGGTGTCAATTTCATATAATATGGACCATCATATTATGCCATTAATAAAAGTTTGGAAATATTTGGAATCATTTAAATGAGAGAATCTTTTGTTAATGCATTGGTGTCAAATGAGACCATCATCTTATAAAAGTGTGATTGTCCCACGAATGCTCAAGCGATATCATGATTTAAAAGGGTTACTAAAATCAAGACAAAAGGATATCATTTTTGTGCATAATTATAGTTAAAAAGGGTAATCTGCATTGAACTAAAAGTTATAATATACTTATCCCACATGCTTTGGGGAAGGAAAACTAGAGCGCTACGGACTTATAAAAGAAGAAAAGTGCAAAAGGAGAGGGGCACCTCTTGGAAGTGGGAGAAGCTTACAAGAGGGATCGTTGTTTGGCGTTTATTTTTCTCTTTGCTTCTAGGAGCACAGAATGACCTGCATTGAATTATTTTTGGGAATGCTAGATTGTTTTGGGAATCTAGAAGTTCTTACGGCGGTAGTTTATTGATATTCTGGTGGTTTTTATTAAGAGCGTTCTGGATAGGCTTAGTTTTTCATTATGTATTGCATGTATTTTTTTGGATGTTGAATGTGAATTGTAGGCTGGGAGTGGCATCTCTGCATATGGTTTATTGCATGTATTTTTTGATGTTGAATGTGAATCGCAGAATGGGAGTGCCATCTTTGCATATGGTTTATTGCATGTATTTTTTGATGTTGAATGTGAATCATAGGCTGGGAGTGCCATCTCTGCATATGGTTTATTGCATGTATTTTTTAGATGCTGAATGTGAATCACAGGCTGGGAGTGGAATCTTTGCATATGGTTTATTGCATGTATTTTTTTTTATGCTGAATGTGAATCGTAGGCTGGGAGTGGCATCTCTGCATATGGTTTATTTCATGTATTGTTTTAGATGCTGAATGTGAATCACAGGTTGGGAGTGCCATCTCTGCATATGGTTTAGTGCATGCATTTTTTTTGATGCTAAATGTAAATCGCAGGCTAGGAGTGCCATCTCTGCATGTGGTTTATTGCATGTGTAATTAGATGTTGAATGTGAGATCGTAGGCTAGGAGTGTCCATCTCTGCATGTGGTTTATTGCCTGTGTATGTTGAATGTGGAAATCACCATTTACAATGTGCCATCTCTATATGTGTTTATTGCATAAGGTTTATAAGGCTGAATGTATGATGCTTATTGCATATGGGTTTTCTATGCTGAAGGAGAAATCAATATATATAGAATGTCCATATTGAATTTGTTTATTGCATATACTGAATGTGGAAATCACAGATTGAGAGTGACCATCGTGGTATGTAATTTATTGCATTTAGTATTGCTACTCCAGAATTTCCATCCTGCGTGTTATGTCTTGCATTTACTTGTATTTTACTGCACATGTAATCGCAATTCAGATCCGTACTCAGTGATTCCCCAATATAATTGTTTGGAATATTCTGTAGATTGAATGTGCAAATAAATCCCTTTCAATTATTGATATTGCAGTGGATAGGCTCCATCAACTTTGATACATCGCCTCGGTATGGGCCAAATTGCAGAACCAGTAGAACCTCATATATAATGGAGTGGGAATTTGATTCGTTGCCTCTGAATGACTGCGTGAGTAGTTTCGAACACCTTATAAATGTCTTTTATATATATATATATATATATATATATATATATATATATATATATATTTTGCTCGTATGACCTACGAAAGTAGGATCTAAGCATAGATTGGGTGATTGATCCATATAAGTACTAGCATTTTTGTGTAGACACTATCTTCTTATGTGTTGTGTTAAATGCAAGTTAGCATTACATTTCATCACTGAGTGGTCAAACATAGATCATGTTGAGCGAACCTCGGAAGGTTTCAACTTTATTCCTTACCTTACTAGGTTCGTCGCCCAGCTCGTGGGTGACTCTAGGCAGGACAACACATGCCAAATAGAGTCAATTGGTTGGCAGGAAAGTCGAAGTTTCAGTCCGATCAGTCTTTAAATGTAGGAAAGTAAAGTTTTAAATACTAGTTGTTAAAGTTACTAGTCGTATTATTTGAATAAGTACATTTTATGACATGATCTATGGTTAAGGTGTTCCCTTTTTAATAGTGAATATTCCAAGATGCAGTTATTGATGAGCTTACCTATTTAAAGCTAATTTGTGAATGCAAGGAATGTGTTGCAAGGACAATGGAAAGTAGGATGTACATGGTGAAAGTATGGGGATATCATGCAGCTTACATAAATATCTGAATATGCACTTCAAGTTCTAAAAGATAGATTTGTATTTCATTCATCAAATTAGAACTACCTAACCCTGTTGTTTGTGTAAGATGGTTGTATGGATGGTATTCAGCATAATGAAGGAACACAATGCTTTAGTGTTATTTCATTCCTATGTTATTCATGTCTATTATATAATATGTGAATTGCGAAGAATCTCCTAATTTGTTGTGGGTATAGCATTATTGAAGTGTGGAAGAAAATACTTGAATCATCCTACAAGAGAAGGGTAAGAACAGGCATATGAAACTCAAGGTAACTACAAATAAACCTAGTAGCTATGTACCCTGAATATATTTCTATGCAGTTTCGATTGTAAAGAAAATGGCACGTGGGTGTAATAGAAATAACCCCGAGTATTCCTTGTTTGCAGTGTGAAAACTCTTTATGACTTAAGATGGTTTAGGATGTTTACCATGTAGCATGCTTACTAGCCTAGGATAAAATTAAATAAGATAAAGAGATAAGAAGAGGTATGTTATATTAAATTATTTTCGGTATCCCCTTCAAAATGCTTATGGTTAACAAGCAGAAAACAAGATTAACTTAATTGGGTATAACTAAATCTCCTTGATAAAAGTAAACAGTTACTCACATTCCTTCTAAGAATCTATCCTAGTTTATTTGGGGATGTTATATTTTGTGTGTTCTTGATGATGTTATATTATGTGCTATTATCTTGTGTTCTCATGGTAAGGATGTTGTAGATGGTAGAAGGATTTCTTATGAATGAACTGAATCCGAAGGAATATTGTTTAAGGAAGATTGTTTCTTAATCCTTATAAGACGATAAATAGTCTAATAAGGGATAAAAGCTAGAGTTATTGCTTAAAGGACCTTTTTGTTAATTATTATAAAAATATGGATCTTAGGAATGAATGGAATGGCTGATTTTATCATTAGGAATGGAATTGCTGATTTTATTTCAATGTGCTTTACTTTCATCACCCAATTTTTGTAAGAGTAGTGGTATCGTAGATTTAAATTGATTTTTCAAAAGGAAAAATATTTTACCACTTTTGGGTTCGTCACCTATGGTATCAGAGCCAAGGTTGAAACACTCGGGCCTATTTGGGCTCAAAATGATCCTACATATTTTGTGTTAGTAACTGACAAGCAAGTTCTTCCTGAGATAGTGGAAAACAACAAACTCACATTTGATCTACAACGTAAGTACCTTAAGATCTAGCAACTGTATATAGTTATATATTGTTTAAACTTGTGGTTATGCAGGAGAGATTGGAACAGCTTCTCCATTTTATTGTCAGGCCCAACAAGGTAAGTACATAGTTATGATGCTATTTATTCCGAAGATGTTTTGTGCATGGCTAAGACAATTGTCTCATCTCTATAGGATTGCACAAAAAATGTTAGTGAGGTATATAAGTCTGCATAAACAAAATCAAGGTCAATGAAATTTTCAAATGAATGGTAATGTGGAATTTGAATTGCTGAAAGAAGTAATCTAGGACCTACTTTCATAGTTCGGACTAGCCACTAATGACCTGATATATATATTGGAAAGGATTCTTAGAACTACCACTTTGAAAAAGTGTAATAGGTTACAGTGGAAAACATGGTGAATGTTGTTGTTAAGGAATGGCATGGGAACTGTCACTTCATTATCATCAAAAATAAAGGATTGCTAAGGAACTGGTAAGAATTGAATCGGAATTTAAGTTCCTATAACTTTTGTGTGTTCGTTATTAGCAACGGATAAAATGTAAAGTGGTTCATGAGGATATGTTTTGACTCGATTTTAGAGGTCCCATCATGGTACCTCTTATTAGAAAAGGAAGTATAAGGTAGCTTCTTGGACAAGTTAACTATTAAATTATATGAATTGATTATTTAAGGAAGGAGTAAATACATTACCCCCAAAATTCTAGCAAAAACCTAGCTAAAGTTATCATGTATAAGATCTAACCAAGAAGATAGGTAATGCCAAAAGGTGAATATATTGTTAGGAATTATGAAAAAGGTATGCGGAAATGTACATTGTATTAAATAAATGTTCATAGTATTAGAGGTACAAATACTATCATTGTATTAAACAACTATTTACATTTGGTGTTTCATGAAAACTAGGAGCAAACTGTTGCAATGAGTACCTCAGTACATACCAGTCAAATGGATATGATTGCATATGTGCACAAAGGTTTGGAAATGGGATATTTTTGTTAAGATGCGTGGCTAAGTATAACCAAAAAACAAATTTATTTGATTGATCATTTAGGTCAAAAATTGAAAGAAGTAGGATTCTCAATGTTGGGTACATAAAGAAATGTGGGGAATTGTTTGCACAGGACCTCGGAGGTTTCACTTGTACGTATGCACATAACTAGTGTACAACCTTGGATATACTTTAAGGAAGAATTATGGTAGGTGTTGTTGAGCTAGTCTTGCTATCATCATAGTTCATGAGCTAACAAACCTGAAGATGGTTAGCTATTATACATAATAGTGAGAATTGAAGATGCTATCTTGTGTGTAACTATTAATTATGAAAAAGTGAATATTATATGCTTTACAAGAAGTTGCTAATTAACTATGAATGTTGTTAGCACACTAAATGGATTCTAAGTGAAAGTAGAATGTGAATGTTATAGTGGTTGGTTATACACAGTGATACCACTATTTAATGTATCTTGTACATATAATTTTGGTGCAAAGTAAACCCAAAGGATTGGGTTGCACACATAAAGATTGTTGTCTTTTGTTATATATGTATACATCTTCACAAATACGATGACATTCCTTAAAGATGTCTCGAAAGATTTATGTGACGTTCCTTAAAGTTAATTCAAAAGAATGATGTTAGTGGAAGTATCGATGTGATGTGGTAAACTAACCATCTGTGGAGTTGATGCAGGCATGGGAACTATGGCCAGGAAAGAAAACTAGGACTCCATGTATGTAATAAGTTAAAAAGGGGTATGAGAGAAATCTCATGCGCATTAAGTTGTACCCACAAGAAATGTGGTGATGGAGAAAGTGTACAAGAGGTACATATATTTTCCCCCCTGGCTAGCTAGGAACAAATATGCATTCTGGGGATGCCCGAATGTAAGACTTTTTTGTTAGGACTCTTTCGAGTGGAACTCTATGTGTTATGGTGTGCAAGGAAGGAAGTTCCTTAGCTTAGTGAAGCGCCTTGAATAGCACAGAAAGGAGATACACCTGAAGAAGGGTATCGCCCTTGTGTTGGGTTGCTTGGATCAATACTCAGAATACTGTTAGCACCTAGAGTGCTTCATGGGATGGAGGACATTCACAGAGACTAGAAAGACATTTGTAGGGAATAATGCTTGGAAAAGGTATATGCGTTATAGGTAAACTTGTTCCTATGAGGTAATATGTTTATTTATTGTTGCATACAACCGATCTGTGTATTTGATTATAAGCTATACATTGTTATCGAAGTTGATGTTAGTAGAAATCCATAAGTATGTTTATAGTGTAGGTTGATGACCAAATCACATTAATCTAAAAAGGATTAATAAGTACAAATGCAAGCAGTGGGGACCTGAAGAAGGGATGGAGACGAAGCTGGGGAAAAGTGGTAACATCAAGGACGGTGTTAAATCTAAGGGGAAAATGATGTAACATCCCTTACCACCTAGAGCTACTACTCACTGTGTAAGTAAACATCACTGTAAGTACCAAACATCACTGTAAGTACCGACTCTAACTCTGTTAAAATGTGGATGTAATTGATAGTGTTAGAAGACTAAAAGTTTTGAACGACTAAAAATGACAATCAACAACGAATCCGTTAGGGGGGAGGGGCATTCCAAAAAAGTAGAACCAAGAGACTTGATGAATGATCGCTATGTGTCATCAGGATGCTTGTAAGTGCTAAGAGAACAGAGAGTTGTGTTTAATTAGTAGCATGACAGTCTTCGGTATATCAAGTGGAGTCGATTGAGAAAACCATGCTCTTCTCATTTGGGAAACAAGGGGGCATGCAATTGTTGGAGTATGGTAGTTAACTCTTCTATAAATTTATACGATTTTACTATGTTAAGCAGATTGTTATTGATGATCTAAATGTACCAAAAGATAGTAAAAAGTAGGCTCTTACGTACAACTATAGAAAAACTCTGTTAACATATATATATATATATATATATATATATATATATATATCCTTGAAGGAAAAGAGAAAGAAGAAAAGATTTTAGAAGGCATAAGACTTCCATAAATACATTTTATGTTACCTTTGGATATAGTTCCAATGCCCCAGCTATAATTAATAAGTTAGAATAATTTTAGGAAATATGTTTTTAATCTTAAAAGGGAACTTTGATTCCTCATTTACACATCCTCATGGGCATATATGATTGAATGTTTCAATGCTATTATCTTATACCGCAATTACTCTTTAACTACTATGACCTCCTATATATATATATATATATTAGCACAATGCGATGCAATTATAATGGAAGCCTTTGATATATTGATGCACGACCCATGTTAAAGGAAAAACCATAAGGGGTCTAATCATTTCATTTCATATAATATGTACCGTCATATTATGCCATTAATAAAAGTTTGGACAATATTTGGAATCATTTAAATGAGAGAATCTTTTGTTAATGCATTGGTCTCAAATGAGAGCATCATCTTAAAGTGTTATTGTCCCACAAATGCTGAAGTGATATCATGATTTAAAAGGGTTACTAAAATCAAGACAAAAGGATATCATTTTTGTGCATAATTATAGTTAAAAAGGGTAATTTGTATTGAACTAAAATTTATCATATACTTATCCCACATGCTTTGGGGAAGGAAAACTAGAGCGCTACGGACTTATAAAAGAAGAAAAGTGCAAAAGGAGAGGGGCACCTCTTGGAAGTGGGGCAAGCTTACAAGAGGGATCGTTGTTTCGCGTTTATTTTTCCCTTTGCTTCTAGGAGCACAAAATTATCTACATTGAATTAGTTTTTGGAATGCTGCATTGTTTTCAGAACCTAGAAGTTCTTGCGGCAATAGTTTATTGATATCCTGGTGGTTTTAATTAAGAGAGTTCTGGCTATCTTAGTTTTTCGTTATTTATTGTATGTACTTTTTTGGATGTCGAATGTGAATCGCAATTTAGGAGTTCCATCTCTACATATGGTTTATTGCATGTATTTTTTGATGTTGAATGTGAATCGCAGGCTGGGAGTGACATTTCTGCATATGGTTTATTGCATGTATTTTTTGATGCTAAATGTGAATCGCAGGCTGGGAGTGCGATCTATGCATATGGTTTATTGCATGTATTTTTTTAGATGTTGAATGTGAATCTCAAGCTGGGAGTGCCATCTCTGCATATGGTTTATTGCATGTATTTTTTTTTATGCTGAATGTGAATCGCAGGCTGGGAGTGCCATCTCTGCATATGGTTTATTACATGTATTTTTTGGATGCTGAATGTGAATCGTAGGATGGGAGTGCCATCTGTGCATATGGTTTATTGCATGTATTTGTTTAGATGCTGAATGTGAATCACAGGCTAGGAGTTCCATCTCTGCATATGGTTTATTGCATGTATTTTTTTTTATGCTGAATGTGAATCACAGGCTGGGAGTGCCATCTCTAGATGTGGTTTATTGCATGTGTAATTAGATGCTGAACGTGAGATCGTAGGCTGGGAGTGTCCATCTCTGCATGTGGTTTATTGTGTGTGTATTTGAATGTGGAAATCGCCATTTACAATGTGCCATATCTATATGTGTTTATTGCATAGGGTTTAAAAGGCTGAATGTATGATGCTTATTGCATATCGGTTTTGTATGCTGAAGGAGAAATCATTATATACAGAATGCCCATCATGAAGTTGTTTGTTGCATATACTCAATGTGGAAATCATAGATTGAGAGTGCCCATCGTTGTATGTCATTTATTGCATTTAGTATTGCTACTCCAGAATGTCCATCTGTGTGTTATGCCTTGCATTTGCTTGTATTTTACTATGCATGTAATCGCAATTTAGATCTGTATTCAATGATTCCCCAGTATAATTGTTTGGAATATTATGTAGATCAAATGTGAAAATACATCCCTTTCAATTATTGATATTGCAGTGGATAGGCTTCATCAACTTTGATACGTCGCCTCAATATGGGCCAAATTGCAGAACCAGTAGAACCTCAAATATAATGGAGTGGGAATTTGATTTGATTCCTTTGAATGACTACATGAGTAGTTTCAAACACTTTATAAATGTATTTTATATATATAATGTTGGTATGACCTATAAAAGAAGGCATAAAGCATAGATTGGGTGATTGATCCATATAAGTACTAGCATTTTTGTGTAGAC
Source organism: Pseudotsuga menziesii (assembly GCA_001517045.1). Taxonomy (NCBI): domain Eukaryota; kingdom Viridiplantae; phylum Streptophyta; class Pinopsida; order Pinales; family Pinaceae; genus Pseudotsuga; species Pseudotsuga menziesii. The sequence goes on from LPNX010635141.1 coordinate 92,400, forward strand.
GCTATCGTCTTATGTGTTGCGTTAAATGCAAGTTAGCATTATGTTTCATCACTGAGTGGTCGAACATAGATCATGTCAAGGGAACCTCGGAAGGTTTTAACTTTATTCCTTACCTTAGTGGGTTCATTGCCCATCTCGGCGGTTACTCTAGGTGGGACAACAAATGCTGAATAGAGTCAATTGGTTGGGAGGAAAGTCGAAGTCAAACTTTCAGTCAGATTGGTTTTAAAATGTAGGAAAGTAAAGTTTTAAATACTAGTTGTTAAAGTTACAAGTCGTATTATTTGAATAAGTACATTTTATGACATGATTTGTGGTTAAGGTGTTCACTTTTTAATAGTGAATATTCCAGGATGTAGTTTTGATGAGCTTACTTGGTTAAAGCTAAGTTGTAAATGCAAGGAATGTGTTGCAAGGAAAATGGAAAGTAGGCTGTACATGGTGAAAGTATGGGGATATCATGCAGGTTACATAAATATCTGAATATGCACTTCAAGTTCTAAAAGATAGATTTGTATTTCATTCATAAAATTAGAACTACCTAACCCTCTTGTTTGTGTAAGATGGTTGTATGGATGGTATTGATCATAATTAGGGAACACGATGCTTTAGTGTTGTTCCGTTCCTATGTTATTCATGTATATTATCTAATATGTGAATTGCAAAGAATCTCCTGATTTGTTGTGGGTATAGAATTATTGATGTGTCGACGAAAAGACTTGAATCATCCTGCAAGAGAAGGGTAAGAAAAGGCATATGAAACTCAAGGTAAATATAAATAAACCTAGTAGCTATGTACCCTGAATATGTTTCTATGTAGTTTCGATTGTAAAGAAAATGGCACGTGGGTGTAGTAGAAATAATCCCGAGTATGCCTTGTTTGCAATGTTAAAACTCTTTATGACTTAAGATGGTTCGGGATGTTTAAAATGTAGCATGCTTACTAGCCTAGGATCACATTAAAGAAGATAAAGAGATAATAAGAGGTGTGTTATATTAAATTATATTTGGTATCCCCTTCAAAATGCTTATGGTTAACAAGTAGAAAACGAGATTAACTTAATTGGGTATAACTAAATCTCCTTGATAAAAGTAAACTGTTACTCACATTCCTCTTAAGAATCTATCCCAGTTTATTTGGGGATGTTATATTTTGTGTGTCCTTGATGATGTTATCTTATGTGCTATTATCTTATGTTCCCATGGTAAGGATGTTGTAGATGGTAGAAGGATTTCTTATGAATGAATTGAATCCAAAGGAAGATTGTTTGTTAATCCTTATAAGACGATAGATAGTCTAATAAGGGATAAAAGCTAGAGTTATTGCTTAAAGGCCCTTTTTGTTAATTATTATAAAAATATGGATCTTAGGAATGAATGGAATGGCTGATTTTATCATTAGGAATGGAATGGATGATTTTATTTCAATGTGCTTTACTTTCGTCACCCAATTTTCATAAGAGCAGTGGTATCGTATATTTAAATTGATTTTTTGAAAGGAAAAATATTTTACCACTTTTGGGTTCATCACATATGGTATCAGAGCCAACGTCGAAACACTCGGGCTTATTTGGGCTCAAAATGATCCTACATATTTTGTGTTAGTAACTGACGAGCAAGTTCTTCTTGAGATAGTGGAAAACAACAAGCTCACATTTGATCTGCAACATAAGTACCTTAAGATGTAGCAACTACAGATAGTTATATATTGTTTGACCTTATGGTTGTGCAAGAGAGATTGGAATAGCTTCTCCACTTTATTGTCAAGCCCAACAAGGTAAATACATAGTTATGATGCTATTTCTTCTAAAGATGTTTTATGCATGGCTAAGACAATTGTCTCATCTCTATAGAGATGCACAAAAACTTTTAGTGAGGTATATAAGTCTACATAAATGAACTCAGGGTCAATGAAATTTTCAAATGAATGGTAATGTGGAATTCGAATTGCTGAAAGAAGTAACCTAGGACCTACTTTCATAGTTCGGACTAGCCACTAATGACCTGATATATATATTGGAAAGGATTCTTAGAACTACCACTTTGAAAAAAATGTAATAGGTTACATTGGAAAACATGGTGAATGTTGTTGTTAAGGACTGGCATGGAAACGTTCATGTCATTATCATTAAAAATAATGGATTGCTAAGGAACTGGTAAGAATTGAATCATAATTTAAGTTCCTATACCTTTTGTGTGTTCATTATTAGAAACGGATAAAATGTAAAGTGGTTCATGAGGATATGTTTCAACTCGATTTTAGAGGTCCCATCATGTTACCTATTATTAGAAAAGAAAGTATAAGGTAGCTTCTTTCACAAGGTAGCTATTGATTTTGAGGAATTGATTATTTAAGGAAGGAGTAAATACATTATCCCCAAAATTCTATCAAAAATCTAGGTAAAGTTATCATGTATAAGATCTAACCGAAAAGATAGGTAGTGCCAAAAGGTGACTATATTGTTAGGAATTATCAAAAAGGTATGCGAAAATGTACATTGTATTAAATAAATGTTAGTATTATTAGAGGTACAAATACTAACATTATATTAAACAACTATTTACATTTGTCATTTCATGAAAACTAGGAGCAAATGGTTGTATTGAGTACCTCAGTACATAACAGTCAAATGGATACGATTGCATATGTGCACAAGGGTTTGGAAATGGGATAGTTTTGTTAAGATGCATGGCTAAGTATAACCAAAAAACAAATTTATTTGACTTATCATTTAGGTAAAAAATTGAAAGAAGTAGGATTCTCAATGTTGGGTACATAAAGAAATGTGAGGAACTGTTTGCAGAGGACCTCGAATGTTTCACCTGTACGTATGCACATAAATAATGTACAACCTTGGATATACTTTAAGGAAGAATTATGGTAGGTGTTTTTGAGCTAGTCTTGCTATCATCATAGTTCATGAAGTAACAAACCTGAAGATGGTTAGCTGTTATACATAATAGTGAGAATTGAAGATGCTATCTTGTGTGTAACTATTAATTATGAAAAGGTGAATATTAGATGCTTTAACACATATTTCATTAAATTTGTAATTATACAAGGGATCTAGAATTTAGAACTTCAACAAGATTGAGTTTTCAAAAAATGAAAAGCCAAAAAAATTACTTAATTCACTCATTTCAATCTTTATATTCACCATTTTTTTATAATATTATCAATATAAGCTATATAAAATCAAATTTATATAAAGTTGAAGCATATCTTCCTAATATTAAACTTATATTCCTTACATTATTTTATTATTATTATTTTTTAATTTGTATTAATATTTGAGTTGATCAAGGTTTACCTCATCTCATGAACAATAGATGTTGCAAGAAATTTCTTACCTATTAAGTTATCTAATGGCATTATTTGTATGTTGAAATTATTAACCATTTTTTTTATAATTTGATAAAGCATATATTGTGCATGTGTTGAATTACCATATTAGTAAGAGATTGTCTCCATTTTAGAGTGACCTACAAAGTTATTTAATGATATAGCAGTCAATGTGTTTGTTACTGTAACAAATTTATGTATTGGCATAGTAACTTATTAATTCCCAATATTGATAATGGGTGGCTAGAACATGGGGATTTTTTCTTAACTTCAAGAAACAACAAGAACTGGAAATGCCTAGGAATTGGCTGAAACCTCTAATACCATGAAAAATTATTAGCTCATATAGTCACTGTAATATTGAACCTGTGGATGAGGACACTACCCCTAATAATATTAAGAATATTGACTAGAAAAACAATTAGTAACATATACACAAGCAACAACATGGAAAACTAGGTCATACTCTATTTTATTTTCTTCCCTTTATATGTATTGTCGAGTACGGATCTAGAATTTAGAACTTCAACAAGATTGATTTTTCAAAAAATGAAAAACCAAAAAATTACTTAATTCACTCATTTCAATCTATACATTCACCATTTTTTTACAATATTATCATTATAAGCTATATAAAATCAAATTTATATTAAGTTGAAGCATATCTTCCTAGGCTTAAACTTAGATTCTTTACATTATTTTATTATTATAATTTGTAATTTGTATTAATATTTCTTACCTATTAATTTATCTAATGGAATTATTTGTATGTTCAAAGTATTAACCATTTTATTTATAATTTGATAAAGCATATATTGTGCATGTGTTGAATTACCATATTAGTAAGAGATTGTCGCCATTTTAAAGTGACCTAGAAAGCTATTTAATGACATAATTGTCAATGTGTTTGTTACTATAACAAATTTATGTATTGGCATAATAACTTAGTAATTCTCAATCTTGATAATGGGTGGTGAGAACATGGGGGGTTTTGCTCAACTTGAAGAGACAACGAGAACTGGAAATGTCTAGGAATTAGGTGAAACCTCTAATACCATGAAGACGTATTAGCTCCTATAGTCATTGTAATATTGTACTTGTGGATGATGACACTACCCCTAATAATCTTTAGAATATTGACTAGAAAAACAATCAATAACATATCTACGAGCAACAATATGGAAAATTAGGTCATACTCTATTTTATTTTCTTCCCTTTATATGTATTGTCTATTGTATGCCTTAGGACATTTTTGTCAAGTATATAGCACAATAGGTACTTAGGCACTTCACTTTTTCCCTTCATTTTATGGGATTATTATGAGCCCACAAGTTTCTACATGTTTTGGACATTGTTAACTATCAATTATTACTTTGGATTATGTTGATTGGTTAAGCCTATATTCCTTTTTTATAATATAAATATAATCATCTAACATTTAAAGAAATATTCATTATTCAATACTATATATTATGATATGTGGTTGGCACTATTTTAGAGCCAACAAGAGAAAATATTGTATTGGATAAATTCTAAGTATACCAATTAAGGTCAAAAATAATTATTAATTAGAATATAAATTTTATAGTACAATTGGTTTTTTTCAAATACATGAAGAAAGAGGGAAAACCCATTCTAGTTATTGCAAGTGTCCAGTATTTCTTTCTGAAATGTTTGAACATATTACATTGAAAAAACATTAACTAGCTACTCCCATAGTAAAGTTTTTATAGACAAAGTCTATAATATGTTGTATGTCTAGTATTTATTTTTGAAATGTTTGAACATATTACATTAAAAAACATTAATTAGCTATTCCCATAATAAAGTTTTTATAGACAGTCTATAATATGTTGCTTGTAAGTGCTTTACTGGACTCCATTAACCAAGTTTGATGGATCGAGAAGTGTGGTACATTTGAAATCAATGAATTAGAATAGAAACATTGAAGTACATTTTTGTTTCTTACAAATACAAAAGTGAAAACCCACTAAACTTATTAAAAGTGCATTTAACAATCAATTTTTTTTATAAGTATCTGTGTGTCATTTAACAATCAAAATCAAATTATTATGAATTTTTATTGGTAGTGCATTTAACAATCAAAATATTTTATAAGTATTTGTGTGTCATTTAACAATCAAAATCAAATTATTATGAACTTTTATTGGTAATTTTTATTGGCAAGATTTTACAGATGTCAAAAGAAAATATTTTATAAGTCTAGGCATGTTTTTTAATGATCAAAATAAATAATTTTCTTATGAATTGGAATAGAAACAAAGTAGTACAGTTTAATTTATTTTATTATAATATATATTCATGAAGTGTTTGAATGTATTATATTGAAAAGAATACGACTTAGCTTGCCCAACATTATCGTTTTAATAGATCGTATCTAGAAGATGATGCTTTTAAATGTATTATTGAACTTGATTATCCAAGTTTGATGGAGTGAGAAGTTATGTCGATCTAGACAAAGCATTGGAATTTGTAATTTCCATGTTAAATATTGTTTGGTGTATGAACTTATTACATTGAAAACAATGCTAATTAACTCCAATATAGTTTTAATATGCCAAACTAACTCCAATATAGTTTTAATAGGCCAAAACTAGAAGATATTGATTTTAAGTGCATTATTGGACTTGATTATCCAAGTTATGGGAGAAGTTATGTTAATATAAACAAATCATTGAAATTTTAATATTTGATGGTGTCATGTAATTTGCATGAAGTATCATCACATGAATACATTGCAATTTAAACAAAATTTTCATATTTGTACCAAATAATATAAAACTCCTCAAATAAATTTGAAGAGAATATTCAATATACAAGAAAAATTGAAAAATGTTTCTTCATGTATTAATTGGTCCTCCAAAGAACAAAATTACATCCATGAATCATCTCCACCTAATCTCATGTTATTCGTTCAAGTAGGTCAAGGACAGCTTGTACACCATGTTTATTTATCTTGGCCTTCTTGCAATGTTCTTTCTTAGCCATCCATTCCCAAACTATGGTATCAATTGGAATAGATCCAAGCTCTATGTCATCAGGATTTGGTACCCAAAATTCTTCTAATACTTTTCCATTGTATTTCCCTGAACTGAGCCTCCACCAATCAACTTTAACATGAAGAGTATCACTTTCATCATCTTGAAATATATTTGAGGTGGCTTTTGCCATCCAAATCATCTCCCCTTCATCCTCGTTTCATGATCTAACTATCAACATATTTCCTTTCTCAACATCATTAATAGGGTTGAATGTTGTCTTTGGCTTGTTGCACTTGGGTCCAACATACACGGGTTCACCTGTCATAGTATCAAAATCCCCATCCATAATATTTGAGATTGCATGAAGCGCATTACGACCAACATCTGGAGTTTGCCTTGTCTTCGGCCATAAATCCTCAACTGATGAATCACTTGCATCCACTATTGTATGATCATTGTAATATTCATATAAAGTATCAAGAACTCTTTCCCAATACTCTACCTTATTTTTCCATTCTGGTGTAACAATTGGCAAATCCTCACCACCCATTGTGTCTTTCCACATTTTTATGTATGATGTTATTCCTTCTTTTAGTTCTTTTAAATAGATTTCATTCTCTTTGGGATGTAAGAAAGATGGCTTCCATATGGGCATTTTAGATCGACCTTCATCGTTTGTATTCCATAACTCAACTGGTTCTGACCACTCAACATCTCTTATGGATTCTTTATACCTTAATACCAGAACATCTTTGAGTACAAGAAATTGGAAGTACTGAACATTAAGATGTCCAACTAGTGTATTTTTTCCTTCCTTGATGTATCCATTAAGGAAGCTTTTGAATTCATTCACCTTATCAATCAGTTTAGGTGGAAACACTATTTTTTCTTCAATTTCGTGATATGTATCCATCATCTCAGGTAGAGAATATATATCTTTACTTTTCAAGCTGGAAGACATTCTCCCATAGGTCCCGTCTATGTCTTCATGGGTGTGTCCCACAAGCAAGAACCCAACCTCAATAGTGATGAAGACACCAAGTGCAGTGAGAAGTGATAGAAACATGAAAAGATAACGATTTTTATTATCACTTTCCGCATTATCCAATTGTAACAATAAATGTGGAGGAAGAGGTTTAAAATCGATATCTTGATTTTCTAATCTTCCATGAGATAAAAATTCATCCTTGTACACTCTACATTTTGAGTAAATAGAGGTGTCAAGTAATGCATTTGAAAGTGGGTTTCTTGAACTTCCACTCTCATAAAGAAGATCACCATACATATCAAGATGTGGGTCTTCAAGGTCCCTTAAGCACTTAGCAAGTGATGTAATGGTAAATTGTGATCCCATATGTACAAACGGTAGGGAGAAATGACCAAAACCTCTTGTCTTATGCCCATGTGTTAGCATACCTGTCAATGACAAACCCAAGTTTATTCCTACAATAGATTTTGATTTGACACGTAGCCTTGGAATTGAAGTCTTTGTTTTATCCATTTTATCATGGATAATACTCAAATACTCCTTTGGAAACCTCTCTGACATGATTCTGTGGGCATAGTAGCAATGTCTTCTGCACATAACGATCTTGTTATGTTTGTTCAATCTAGCGCGTGCTGTTTCTTCCAACTCTTTTGTAGTTGCTGACTTCATTTGTACTTTCAACACAATACATTCACTACATTTACTGAAGTTGGTGTTCTTTGAGAATGCCACGTCTCGAAAATGAGTGGTCCAAATCTTGCTCATTGATGGTTGTGATATTAATGGACAATTGAGATTTTCCAAACCCACATTGATCTCTTTTAGCAAAGAGATTTGTGTGTAATTCGAAGGCAACAATCTTAGAGGAGAAGAAGTTCCATCTGCTTCGACTTGACGTGTTTGGTTTGGCGAAAAATCAGAATTGTCCATTACAATTTTATGCAGTATTTATATGGCCGCCACAGTATGTGCACATGCTTTACATGTATTGGTGTTACCATGAATGGATTTCATATGTCCTTGTTCAAAATTATGTTGGTAGCTATAGAAGGTGCTTTGAGGAATCTTATGTATCTTGTACCATGCTTTCTTACAAATAACATTACCATCAAATCTCATGTCCTTTACTTTTGTAATAATAGGAGGTAGGCCATGGCCATGGCTCTTTGACATGATGGTGTTTGAAACAAGTGAATTCAATACAAATTCCCTGATACCATTTTTGTCTTTGCATTCCATATCCCTTCTAGAATTTGCAATGGCATTCCTATCCACATGTTGAAGACAATCTTGTTTACAACATTCATCTGCAGCCAAAAGTCAGACTTCTTTCTCTTTATCTATCTTGGTTTGATGTTTTACAACTTTTTCTCTTGTCATAGCTCGTTTAATCTTTTTATATGCCCTCGATGCATTAAGAACATTGGAATCTTGATCTTTTTTATTATAAATATCCCCATCCCATTGGTATAAAGGACTTATATCCTCTATAACATCCCATATCAGCATTTCCATGGGTGGCTCTTTGTACTTTTTCTTGACCCTTAACATCTCAGCTATGTTGTCCACCAATTTCTATATTGGCCATCTAACCAATCCATGTATAGACTTATCCCCAATCTTGCATCTTTCACAATACCCGTGTATCTCTTCCACAAAAACACCAAAGTTATCTTCACCTAGTGTTTCACCCACAACCATGTCATCCTCATGGACATTAACTATCATTCCTTTGACAATGCACATAATTGTTCCTATGCATCCATGTGTAAGAGAAACCCTTGTACATGTGAATGCAGCCCTATCTTGTGGAATATTTATGGGTTGATCTTCACAATGAGGTTTCAAATCTATTTCTGGCCAAATCTCATAAGATTCTATTGCACCCCCTAGTGTTTCCTCAAATCTAGTTGGATGTGGTAAAGGAGCATCATTTTTTAACACCTTCTCAATTCTAACCACTATGCATCCTTTCTTTACAATCTTTCCATGAACCTTATTCCCAAGCTCTGTATTGAATATGGAGCCCTCACCCACCTTCACTCCATGTTGTAAAAGATCTACTTTATCTCCAATAAAAAATGTTGAACAAACATTTGCACCTGTACACCAAACATAACAAACTTAGTATTTTGTCAAAAAAACATTCAATAAACTATGAATAACTCTTAACACATGCTTTGGTATTTGATTTACCTATGGTGTGCCTCGAATCTGTAGTCCTCCATGGATGTGTGTCCCCTTCATCAACATATTTCACAATCAAATGTGGTTGACTGACATCAATTATCAAAACCATAACATAACCTGCAACAACCCTTCCTCCACCATAATAAGTTCCAAATTCTGTAGATTCAACC
>LPNX010635141.1:102425-115304 GCA_001517045.1 Pseudotsuga menziesii
TCTAAAAATGTTTAAAAAATTTTCCATACTTAAGAACTTGTAATAGTATTGAAGGTAGTTATTAAGTAGGTTGGAATCCAACCATGATTGATCATGCAAGTTTGTATAATCATGGAACTTGTAATAGTATTGAAGGCAATTATTAAGTAGGTTTGAATCCAAGCATGATTGATCATGCAAGTTTGTATAATCATGGCTCACTAAGATTTATTTTTTGTATCAATTGTTCAAAGTAAATTCAAATATCCTTGATTGGAGTCATCCCTATTTTAAGTACTCTTGAAAATAGTTATTTGGTGTCATCTAAACCTATATTGTGGACTAGTGAAGAATAACATCTATATGGAACTAGAGTAATACAAAATCTCAAGCAATGCTACTTGATGCCACTATTAGTATACTAATACATAGTAGAAGTTTGTGGAATTATAAGCGACTCCTAGATTAACGAATACTAATACATAGCGACTACTAGCTTTCCTTCTACCATAATCATTTCCTTCTAGCATAAGAACACATGCTTATTCTAGAAAAAAAGTAGCACTCATTAGCTTTCCAAAATAAAAACCCTGGGCATGGTGATTGGTGGTTTCTAGGTTATACCTTGGTCTTGTGCCATGTGCTCTATTTTGAAATAAGCACATGGCACAAAATCAAGGAAAGCTAGTGACTCCTAGCTTTCGTTCTAGCATAAGCACACATATTTATGCTAGAATGAAAGCTAGTAGTCGCTAGCTTTCTAATAAAAAAACCTTGGGCATGGTGATTGGTGGTTGCTAGCTTATACCTTGAGCTTATGCCATGTGCTCTATTTTGAAAGAAACACATGGCACAAGATCAAAAAAAGCTAGCAACTGCTAGCTTTCTTTCTAACATAAGCATTTCCTTCTAGCATAAGCACACATGCTTATGCTAGAAGGAAAGTTATCAATCACTAGCTTTCCAATAGAAAAACCCTAGCCATGGTGATTGGTGGTTGATAACTTATACCGTAATCTTGTGCCATGTCCTCTATTTTGAAATAAGAACATGGCACAAGATCGCTAGATTTTCAATAGAAAAATTATGTCCATAGTGATTGGTGGTTGCTAGCTTATACCTTGAGCTTGTGCCATGTGCTCTATTTTGAAATAAGCACATCGCAAAAGATCAAGGAAAGCTAGCGACTGCTAGCTTTCCTTCTAGCATAAACACAAATGCTTATGCTAGAAGAAAAGCTAAAAGTCGCTAGATTTCCAATAGAAAAACCCTGTCCATGGTGATTGGTGATTGCTAGCTTATATCTTGAGCTTGTGCCATGTGCCCTATTTTGAACGAATGATAGCTTTCCTTCTAGCATAAGCATTTCTTCTAGCATAACACACATGCTTATATTAGAAGGAAAGCTAGCAGTCGCTAGCTTTCCAATAGAAAGACCCTTGGCATGGTGATTGGTGGTTGCCAGCTTATACCTTGAGCTTGTGCCATGTACTCTATTTTAAAATAAGCACATGGCACAAGATCAAGGAAAGCTAGTGACTGCTAGCTTTCCTTCTAGCATAAGCATTTCTTCTAGGATAAGAACACATACTTATGCTAGAAAGAAAGCTATTAGTCGCTATAGTAAAACCCTGGCCATAGTGATTGGTTGTTGCTAGCTTATACCTTGATTGTGTGCCATGTGCTCTATTTTGAAATAAGCACATGGCACAAGATCAAGGAAAGCTAGCGACTGCTAGCTTTCCTCCTAGCATAAGCATTTCCTTCTAGCATAAGCACACATGCTTATGCTAGAAGGAAAGCTAGCAGTCGCTAGCTTTCCAATAGAAAAATAATAAGAATCTCTTTAAGTTCACATTTCCTAAAGATTCATAATAGCCTATCCCATAGAGACCATCATTTCACTTGTTAGATGAATAACTTTTGGACATGTCAACATGAGAGAATAAGTGTTTATAAATGACAAGCTTTAAAAACTCAGCGTCTTCTTCCACATTCACCTCATAATAAAACTTCCCATTACATATAATGCCAATCTTTTCTCTTGTTACATGAGAATTATGTCCAAACACAATGTATAGTTCAATACGCTTTGTGTCAATGATTATTTTAGCACCCACTTGCATTTCATAGTTCAATACATCTTCCATCCTCTCAAATACCTGGTGTATTTTCTCTGTATCTAAAAAAATTGGATTTCTCTTTTATGATGGTCTACCTCTATACCAAGCCAGTAGATGTTGCAAGTTTGTTGAATTGTAGCAACAAGGGAATGCAAATTGTAATTATTCATTCCATGGAACCTCTTCAAGAGACAACTTGAAGTTTTTATGATATCATCTTTACATCTTACCATGGATTTGGCATTAATGTTATTTTCCCAACACCATTTCTTCCTTCTAAATTTTCGTTTATCCTCCCACTTCTTGTAAACTGAGAGAAGAGTAAAAAGGTCTCCATCGAGATGGAAGAAACAAAGTTTTAAACAATCAGACTCTGATTTTTCTACCTCTGTACCAACCTTTAAAAATATCCTTCTTGCAATTTCCATCAAAGCTCCAAGTACAAGGCCCTCCTTACATAAACCCTAATAAAAATTGTCCAAAGTAATCGTTCCTAATCGAGGTTGGATAACCAACTTCACAAGTTTCAAACATAATTCAGTTAATTTCAGAAATTCCTGGCCACAAATCATTACACCTAACTGCACTAAATATTTATCAGCCACACTAATTGTCTCTTGGCTTGAATATTTAAAAAAATCCAAAGATTCAAGATCCTGAATGGGAGACAAGAAGGACATAAGATATTGAATAAGTGTACTTCTTTTCGAGTATGGGATTTGTTGGTCTGTATTCAAAGCCACTTTCAACTACATATCTTTCAAATCACCAAAAGAAGCCTATGGAATATTTAAAGTGCCCGAAATTTGCTTCATTTTTTCTTCAATTAACCAATCCCATTGAAACTTCAAGTCCATCGAGTAAGAGTCACAAATTCTCTTCTTGTTGTGAACTGTCACCATCAATACTTCACCTACGCAGCTTGAGGCCTTCAAAATATTATCTTTACAAATGTGGAATTCTAAAGAACCTAACTCAATGAGAAATTCCTTTATCCTACTGTTGGCCCAGGTGCTTAAATTTATTTCATCCCAAGTTCCTGCACGATTCCAGACTGATCCCAAAGGCGATGATTGTTGTTGTTGATTTGATAAATCCTCCACCGAGAGTTTGTAGGGAGTGAAAAGTTGTGTCGCTTCGGTTGTGGTCATTACTAAACCTTGTTTTCCATAATTATTCATTTTTACATTGTAATGAGGAAAATACCTTGCAATGCCTAGAGTACCATCCATTGGTTGAGTCCACGTTGAATTCAAATATAGATTCTCATAACACTTTACTTCAGCATGTCCATATAAATATTTTACTAGAGCAAACCGTTATGTTTTAGGTGCTAAATCACAGGATATTTCTGGGGGTGTGGCTGGAAGTTTGGCTTCTACTTTCACTCTTTCTTGACCACATGGATCCTCTGCAAGCTTCTTTGAAGCAGTGGTCATGATGTTTTCCACCTTCTCATCATAAAACATGAGCCATTGGTCACCTCTCTTCACTATAGAAATGTAATTCACATCATTAACCGTGCATCCCACATGCACCACAACATCAAATCAAGAATACAAAAAATCATCTGCTTCTCCATCTCCACAATTGTTAATTAGCAGTATGTACTCCATGGGGAATGCAACATGATAGAACAACTTCTTGAATCCCTCCATGATAGAACAGCAAATTTATCAGCTATTCTTACGGCCATACGTATAGAACGGACCCTTCACAACATCATCAGTGTTGCGGCCAGCAATGTAAGAATTGGTTATCATAATGGATCTCCATTCGTAGACTTATTGGTACAATTTTACGGAATCTCTCAGCACAGACTAGTACCTCTAACCAGAGATGGTTATTATGGTGCTTTGACTAGAAGTGATGTGGGCGCTATCATAGACACACGTCCATTCATGCAATCCCTTGTGTTTAAACATTGCAGTCGCCTCGCCATAGCTGGCCAAACGTTAACCTCTCTAAACTTAGGATTTGTAAGTGATTGAAATTGTGATCTATAATTGGTTTTTATTTCCCCAAATATTCAATGAAATAACTAGCGGCCATAACGCTTTTAATTTTATCTGTGATTTCTGATCGACTGTTTTGGGCAGGCATTTGATCGCATGGATTATCAAATGGTGAGGGACGTTTCTGGTAGAATACTAGAGTTATCAGAAAACGAAAAACTGTACAACTTGCGTAAGCAATGGTTGCCTTATTATGACCATGATTGCAGCAAAAATATAAGTGATGAGTCGGGAACCAGTCAACTTTGGGTTCAACACTTCTGGGGTCTTTTCGCCATATCAGGCTTTACTCCCGGAGAAGACTATGGCAAAATCTTGGAACCAGGAGTTAAATTTGACAAACACCCCTATCCAAGATGTAATTCCTATAATGAAATTTGATAGACATGTCATATTTATTTTTGCCAACATGTAATTCCTATAATGACGTTAAAGAGAGACAGTACAAAGCAGCAGCCTATCCATAAAATAATGATAGTTGTTCTGAGTCGTCATTGTTATGTATGGATATTGATCAGTGTATTGTTTTGATGATCCATTTAGATGAAGTTGTAAAGACAATAGTTTGATATATGGGCCACGGAACTTGTGAGAAGTGCCCTAGTAAAACAAGACTATTTAACTTGAGACTAGACTTTAAAGGTAGATGGCACGCTTGTCTGAATCTGGTAAGTATTGTTCCCTTCAAACTTGAAAATTTTCTATAATTACTTTCTTTCGAGTGTTGAACATATATATGCAGATGAATAAAACTCATCTGTTATATATTCACACGAATTATTGGTTGTCCTATGATCTATCAATGGGAGCGTCGAGTACCATGATCAATCTTAATGGTCCCATTTCTAAGATTTGAAAATCTATTATGCAACAATATTTAATCTACCAAGAGCTTGAAATTCAATTCATGCTCTATGCCAGGCATTGCCAAGCATTATTAGTGCATAGTTCCTATGCTGACTATTCTTCGACCTATTCCCTGACTTTATTATTATCAATCTTTTTATTACAAGGCGATGATCACTAGTTGAAATCATTGTATAGGGAGTACTCAAATCCTTTCCTTTCTATCGGCGTATTCTGTCCAGAATTGAAATATGTTATTTTTGCTTTGATCTAAAAACTTTCTTCCACAGGGCTGATTGATTTCTTATGCAGATTGAATATTTGTTGAACATATATATAGAATATTCAATTTTCTCGAGCACACTGGGAAATAAAAAGATTTAGAGCATCTTCTTTAGGTTTGGAGATTGCTGTCATAATAATAATGCAATGATCAAACTAACTTGCAAAATCAGATCGTTATAAGCCAGAAATTTAACTTGTAAGACCAAGACTATATTTGTGAATGGTTGCTATGGATGTTTCCTTTTTCCTGCATGTTGAGAATATCATTACAAGGCTTTACGAGTTTGTATTGTTATTGGCATTCAGACCCCACATTATTCCATTCAATTCAACGCAGTGACTACGTTTATTTTCAAAGTAAATAATTAGTAGACATATTTTCTTTCGTTTGTACTGCCAATCTGCTAGAAGACCAACCACTGCTCACTGATTCCTGGGTGCATTCCTGGTCGAAAAACTAAAGAGATTGAGCTGTATTGGAAGATGAAAAACCTAAGTACTGTACTTCCTTGAAGCTTGTACCAAGTCGCTTAAGTAGTCCTAGTCCCCTTGTTGTTACAACTATGTTTGAAATTCATGCAGGCAAGCATTCATTGACATTGGTGTTTGTGGAAACAAAAAAGGGATCTGATTCATTGGAATACTAGTTGTGTTCCAATAGGTTTCCACTGTTCTAGCAACCAGTATTCATGGAGAAAGAAGCCAAAGGAGCGTGAGAAAACATTGAGGTCTTTCAAGATTGGGATCACTCCTATTCTTGTTGCTACATATGTTGTTGCTCATGGTCTGGATTTTCCACAAGTTTCTCATGTTCTTAGTTTTGATTTGCCAAATGACATTGATGATTATGTGCATCGCATAGGGCATACGGGTCATGATTTGTTTATTTCCTTCCTCCATGAAGGTAATTTTAATATAGCTAAGTCTCTTGCTGAGCTTACGCAAGAATCAAACCAAGAGGTACCTTCATGGTTTTCAGCTTATGCTTCAAGATGTGGAATTACAGAGCTGAATGGATAGGAAGAGAGAGCTGGAATAGTAGAGTAGAATAGTTTACAGAGAGGCAGAGTTTATAGAATGGAACAGCACAGATGAAACAGAGCAGAACAAAATGGAATAGGACGGGATGGAACAGAGCACACAGCTCTTCAATTTAATTCTCATTAGCATAATCAAAATGAATATAATACAATCATACATAAGAGATGTCTCATTAAGCGAGACACTCAACAATTACACCTGTCATATGTCAGTGATGCAACTTCATGCATTCAATGCCGATAATTTAGAAGACCAGAGAGAAATATCCAGCGCTCTTACTAAAGAATCACAGAATATCGTAGGCATGGGAGATCATATTTGTCTCCTTATGAATCTGATATTGCAGAAAGATGGATGTCAAGTCATTTCCCTTGTGGGTATGGGGGGGCTTGGTAAAACCCTTCTGGCTCAAAATCTATTCAAAAGCGAAAGGGTCCAACACGGTTTTGACTACTTGGTATGGCTGGCTTTATCACACAGCTTTGTAGTTGAACAAGTGTTGCTGGAGATGTGCAGCTAAATCAAAATTCAAGTGAATGAAAATCAAGATCAGACAGAGGATGTTATAAAAAAAATTCATCAACATTTAAAAGACCGCCATTGTTTAATTGTTCTGGATGACGTGTGGCACAGGGATGTTTTGGAGAAAATTGGTTTTCCATTGGAAAATGAATCTAAAATGAAGATCCTGTTCATGACACATAATAGAAAAGTTGCAGAAGCTATGCCGCCTCCTTATGACATCCAAACCCTAGAGTCTTTATCCTCAGAAGATAGCATGAAGCTGTTTTGCATTCATGCTTTCCCCGAACGGTGTGCAGACAAGAGTCCTCCAAATGAGCTGAGTAGCTTAGCCCTCAGAATTGTAGAAAAATGTGTCGGATTACCCCTGGCTATTAAAACAATAGCAGCTTCTATGGAAAAACTAAGGAGTCTTCCAAATGACTGGGAAAGTACCTTGAATCGTCTACTTGTAGTAGATGCGATGAGCGAGAGAGTTATGGCGTCCCTCAAGTTAAGTTATCAAATTTTGCCCAATCATCTTAAGCTTTGTTTTGTTTACTTCTCAGTATTTCCTAAAAATACTCAAATAAAGTTCGACTATTTACTGCATGCTTGGACATCTGAGGGGTTTACTCTAGAAAGGAGAGAAGAAGCATTTGATGTAGCACGCTCATACATCGACGAACTTATTGATCGATGCCTCCTTGAGGTTTCAAAGGTTATTGGGGATGGGCGTGTGAAATATTGAAAAATGCATGATTTATTGCACGATTTAGCCATTTTCGAATCCCACAAGCAAGCCAAATGTCTGTTAATGCCAGGAAAGGAATTTTGAATGAATTGCCACTAAGTGAGTGCGTGGACCTCCGTAGGATTTCATTGATTAAAAATAGTATATCAACAATCAATGGAACCCTCCAGTGTCCACGGCTCCGCACTCTTTTGCTATGGAATAATACCCATCTTAGATCAATTTCTGCGAGTTTTTTAACTAATGTGAAATATCTAGTTGTACTAGATTTAAGCCAGACTTCTATTGCTTCATTGCCGTAAAGTGTAGGGAATTTGAAACATTTGAGATTCTTGAATTTATCCCAGACAGAGATAGAGAAGTTACCTAAATCATTGGCTCATGTATGAAGCCTCCTGTTTCTTGATGTTAGTGGGTGCAAACATCTATGTGAGCTGCATTCGGGCATAGGTGAACATAAGTCTATGGTATATCTGAATGTGAAGGGCTGTAAAAATTTGAATTCGCTGCCTGCTGGAATATTGAAACTCATATGTCTACAGTCGTTGAAAGGTGCTGTTCACCTAGAGGATGGGACTTTTGGGGCTATGACAGAGATGCGAGACCTCTCCTTCAAATATATTGATCCCTGCAGCCTTCTCCATCTTCCCAAAGACATTGGTGTCATGAAATGCCTTGAAATTCTTCATATAGGTGGCTGCGAAGTCCCGAAATGTATCTTTCACCTCCAAAACCTCATGGAGCTGAAGTTAGTTGGTGATAACGATTCAGAACATTCACCTCGAACTTTGAATGTTCTGAAGCGGGGAAATTGAAACTTTGAAACCTCATGGAGCTGAAGTTACTTGGTGATAACGATTCAGAACATCCACCTCGAATTTTGAATGTTCTGAAGCGGGGAAATTGAAAATTCGAATTCGAATTTTGAATGTTTGGGGGGAAATGAAAATTCAAATTTTGAAGGTTTGTGGGAAATGGAAATGCAAATTATTACGGGAATGATAGACCAAAAGGATCTAGCCTCATTAGTAAATAGGTAATAGAAATTTAATTCATGTTTTTTTATTGGAACCCTAGCTAACTAAAAAACAAAACCTCGAATATTTACTTTCCCATCATGCATTGTTAATAAACTAGCAATTGTACCTAGGGGTGCAATAAAAGAACGCCGTGTTGCAAGCTAAGCAAGGAGCTGTGGACATATACAAGAAGACATTATATTCTTCACATAATCGGCCATTACATTATTAACGGCATGTATTCTTCTCTCATCCTACAGCAATGTACACCTTGAATTGCAGTACTGCTGACAAGGATATGTGCATACTAACTGGAGGCAGAGAGAAAAAAAATGATCTATCTCAATCTTGATAAGTCGAGAAACCCAGTCTCGCAAAACTCTTTTTTATGTTATGAAGGGCACCCAAAGTATCAGCGAATGTTGTGTTCCACTAATTTTTTCAATTCGTTGATTGCACATTGTACCATGGGCCTCAGGAATCAATCGAGTCACCTAGTAACAAATATGTCAAGGCTTTACTAAACTGCATTACAAGGACTTTAAAAATGAAAATAAAAGACACCATTTGAACCTAAAGAGAGATGCACAGAGGAACAAGGACCTTACCTACTGATAATGTGGGTATGGTGAGGTACTTGGGGCTTGCATATGATGGTCTTACATAATAAGAACAAAAAGGGTTGCATATTGTAATGATAAATAATTTGATCAAATCAGGTCAATACTAGTTTAAATACATTATACATAATGTGGGTAACAGATGAAATAGAGTAGACATAATGTGGGGAACAGAACAACACTTTACCACAATAATATGAGGTGTAATGTCTAATCCTTGTCGTTTTATTCTCAACAGCATTTCATTTTTGTTGGGCACCCAATATGCAAGTGGATTATTACAAACATACAGAGTGTACAATATTTATTGTCAACCCGAGAAAGTCTTTTATTTCAAATCTATCGTGCAAAATATATGCGAGTACAATTACTACCTGACATTGTTACCTATTGGTATGCAATCGAAACTCTTTGTAAACTAGATCACATCTACTTGAAAAGAAATCAATACTCAAACCTATTCATAAATTGAACTGTAAATCAAATACACTTCAAACAAGATCTATTCCTATGAAACAAGATCTGATTACGTACATCTAAAGAATTGTTATGTTGGCCAACGATCTACCAAATCGAATTAACAGAAGAATACTATGGCAAATCAAATGAACAAACACATGAACTGAATAATAAAATAACTATGATAAATCCAATACATGAAATCATGAATTAACAAATAAACAAACCTGCAAAATGAAACACTTACAATCAACACTACCAGCATCTGCTCAGGGAAGAGGGCCCTTCCTCCACTGAGCAGAGCTGGATCTCCACAATAGAAGTCTACAACTCCAGAATTAAGAAACAGCCAGCATGTATTATCATAATGGAAGAATTACAACAGATCTGGATCAAATCCTACATCACAACATTGTGTTATCTCCTATCATCCATTTCCTATCCTGCCTAATCTATCATGCTTAATCAATCAATCTATCATCAATAATCAATAATAATAATCCCTTCTTAATGAGATTGATTACATATTTATACATAAAATTATCTCTTGGAAATGAATAACTGAACCCCCAGCTTATGATCTGTAACAGCTGAAACATGGCCGTAACTACTGGTAACTTTGGAACCGGCCGCAACACCAAATCTGGAAAATACCCTTTCGAAGAACCACCTGCATATCGCAAACCGTAGCTTTGTTTGGATATTTATTCGCGAGTTAGGTAAATGAGGATGTTACGCACAAAACCCATGTCTTGGGTTTTTGATATTCGTTTCCATCTGCCCGCAAATCAAGACGTGAATCAAGGTGTTCTTATGTGGCATGCGTTTTTGGTTAAGGCTGTAACAGCTGGCTGTGAGCATCTGTACGTGGAAAATCACTCCATAAACCATCATTAGTAAAATTATGCATAATAGTCTTTTAATTCATCAAAGATAAAGGAAAATAGTCACTATTAACCACTTAAAACATCAAATGGAAGTAGCGGCTGTACAATGCGCAGCTGCAACAAATGAATGGAAAATTGAATGATAAATGAGGAATAATGGTAAGAAATGGATGAAAAATGGATGAAAAGTATGTCAATAAGTGTTGGAAAAATGGACAATTCCAGGTCCTGACATCTCCCCCAAACTGAACTTGTTGCATGTCCTCATGCAACCCAATACCTATGTAGCATCCAACTTAAAAAAAACTCATTCACTCGGTTTTTCATTTTACCATTTGCACAGATGTAGCTAGAAGAAATAGAGAGTTTAACACAATTTGGCAGAGTCATATAGCAGAGGATTTATGAGAAAATTTGGTGGACTCACAGCTGCCGGAAAACTATGTTCAGCCGCCGGAAAACTCTGTTCAGCCGCCGGAAAACTTTGTTCAGCCTTTGTTCATCCGCCGGAAAACTATGTTCAGCCTTTGTTCATCCGCCGGAAAACTTTGTTCAGCCGCCGGAAAACTATGTTCAGCCTTTGTTCAGCCGACGGAAAACTTTTTTCAGCCTTTGTTCAGCCGCCGAAAAACTTTGTTCAGCCACTGGAAAACTGGAAATGACAATATTTTACGGCGTTTTAGCCTTTTTAACGGGAAACTTCTGAAACGATTTTCTCCCAAACGAAAAATTGGGTTGGGCTGAAATTTTGTAGGATGGTAGAAACCACTCTAATTCATCTCCATGCCAAAAATTAGACAAACCCACATCACCGATTTCGAGAAAAATGTGAATTGGATGTAGGTGATTATGTTCATTTTCTCAAAAACCGTGCACTAGATTGAGCTGAAAATTTCCATGGTTGTTCTTCATGATGTTATGCATCCCCTATCTAAATTTCATGAGGATCCAATTCGTGGTTTGTGAGATATACTCAAATCAAATTCTTCATTTTTGTGTGCCTCAGAAATATAAATGTGAATAGAAAATGAGCAAGCACAGTGGCTCCTCCCCCAAAATGAATAATTTGTCATGTCCTCATGCAAAAGAAGAGTTTTCATCTTAGTTGGAAACATCCATCTCCCTCAAACTGAGGACACATCATGTACTCATGCTTAAAAACTTTTCATGGCAGAAAACAAGTTTTGATTTGCACATCAATCCTCCATACCGTTACAAAAATTATTACTGATAAAAATGACCATTTTTCAAGTGTTGTGTATGGTAGGATTGTTTCAAAGTAGTTCAAGAGTTCCTCTCAATCGTTTCTAGGCTCATAAAAAATAGTAATGACAACATATAACACCAAAAGAACCAATTGCAGCAAGCATAAAGCCCACATCCAACTAAAAATGAGAATCTCAAAGCACCAAGCCATTTCAAAATAGTTGGTAGCCACAATATTCAGCAAATCCATGTATCAAATAACAAAACCTATGAATGTATGTATCTCACTTCATACATTCGTGTAGCTTCCAATAATCTAATTTTGAAAACAGAGCATGGAGATGGAAATGACTATGTATTGCTGCTCCAAAAACTCAGAGTACTGAAATATGTATTCTGTTATTACCTTCATTTTTGCCTTGGATATACCTTCACCTTCTGAGATGCAGCAATGAAATAAGCTAGAAATAGATGGCTGGTCATGAAACCGTGGGCTGAGCATGGCTTAACACTGACAATTGATGCTTTTGTTATGTGGATAGAAACCCTGTAATCATGAAATCTCATGTCCCCAAAAAAACTTAGTTTGTCGTCATGGAAATAGAAACCTATTTTCCCAAATCTGTCTTTCATTATTATGGGAATATTTTCATAATGACAGCAACATCTCTCTTCCATTATGAACTACAACATCAAATAGGCAAGGACCATGATAACAATTGTAAGCCAATGTGGGCATTACTGAATAATGAAACTCATACCTCTGAATGTATTCTCTGTTATATGGCAGCATAAAAGTCTACCACTGTAAGTTCTCGAGAAGCAACAGCAATGCCTTGTGTTTCCACAGCTGGTTCTTGTGTGACAGTAGTAGATCATTTTTTCATGGTTCTCTAGGCTTCTTGAGATGATTAATGAATTCAAAAAAACTCCCCGATCATTTTTGCTTGTACTTCAAGAGAATATTTTCAATGAGAAAACAATCTGCAAACCTTGATTCTGGTCATAAACTTGCTCCAAATTATTACAGACTACCTTTTAAAATGAATGCAAAGCATGCCCTCATGCATCATTTCCTCAATTTGCAACCATAGAGGATTTGTAGTTCCCACATGCAAAAAATGCCAAAGCTGGAAAGAACAAC